>JAGFNQ010004309.1:0-217416 GCA_024364735.1 Boesenbergia rotunda
GGTGACTTAGTCTGGGTTTCTTGGTTTTTCTAGTACTTGGCTCAGCTTCAGGTCCAGCTGGTCTAATAGGTTCAGTTCTGGGTTCATTGGTTGGTTCAACTGATTCAGAAGATGGTTCAATTGTTAAGTCATTAAAGGGATCAATTGGGGTTTCAGAGTTATCTTCTTGATCAGTATTTGATGAAGTTAAGTCAGAATTATTAGATTTTGGGTTAGTTTCTTCATCAAATATTAAGTTGGTTGTTTCTTCAATTCTCTTAGTTGTTTTGTTGTATACTCTATAAGCTCTACTTGTTGTAGAGTACCCTAAAAAGATACCTGGGTTTGACTTGGATTGGAATTTTCCAAGATAGTCTTTGGTATTAAGAATATGGACTTTGCATCCAAAGACTCTAAGATAGTGTAGGTTTGGAAGTCTATGATAGTAAAGTTCAATGTTCCTACACATAAAGGATTTTCGGTGATTTGGATCCAATTTGAGTTAGGGATAGCTTAAATTGAGTTTCACTTCCTAGTCTGTCTCACCCCAGTCTAGGGTTTTCAATCACGTTAACCTTAAGGTTTCTGTGAGACAGGTTTGAGGGTCAAAATTAATTTTGAAAATGAATTTTAATTTATTTTGAAAATGTTATTTTAGTTTTGAAAACAAATTTGAAAACAAATAAGTTTAGAAATTTTGAAAAATAGATTAAGTGATTTTGGAAAAAGAAATAAGTTTAAGAAGTAGAAATTTTGAAGACAGATTAGAATCTATAATTATTTGAAATTTGAGTTAGATTCGAATTTGACAAAAGATAATTTGAATTTGAATTTTAGAAATTGGCTTCCAGGTCTTGGCGAGGCACAATGTCTTCTTTGGCCGTAGCCTTATGGGATCATCCACCCTTTCCTTGACAAAACCTTTTAATGAAATTTCATTTTCAAATTAAATTAGGTCATTTTCTGGTCTAACTAGCTTGGGCCTTGGATCGGTAGCTTCGGCTGGTTTCACCAGTCTAAAGAGACCAAGTAGACTTGATCTTATTAGAGTTGGTTTCCCCAACGTACTATCATCTCACCTCCTCCCAATACTATGTTTTCAAGTTTCAAGTAATCTAGTCCTTAAATCTAAGTATTCCTTAAATCTAAGCATGGCAATTTGCAAAAATTAAATAAACAAACAATCAATCAATTAAAAAATTATCTAAGTATAAAAATTGTTTTGATTTTGGCTCCCCCTGGACTAAAGCCTCTGTATGGGTTAGGCAAGATGTGAATCTTGTCCTTGGGGATCCAAAATTGATTTGAACCAGTTGGTTTAGTCAGGCACAGTTTTGGCACCCATGCCTGAACCTTAGGTCTTGACTGGTTCAGTACAGCAAAGTAAGATCTTTGCCGAGATTTGGTTCTATAGCCAAGTCCGGATCGGTTTAGAACAGACTTCTGTTTTCCCAGAATCAGATCAAGATTCTTGGAACCAGAAGTGAATCGTTCTAAAGCTGTTCTTAAGTCCTTAACTTGAGTTTTCAGGGAGGAATTCTCTGATTCAAGTTTTCAACTTGATCAGGGGTTCCTTCCTGAAGTTTCTCAGTTAAGGATTTAGAATCAGCTCCCTCTTTCAGAAGTTTTACTTCCTGTCGGAGGGACTCGATTCGGAGTTTGGCTTTCGCCAAATCTCGGGATAGATAGGAAATAAGCGAATTCAATTGTAATTTCGAAAAACCCGTTACCCTTATTTCGCCGTCGTCGGAGAATGTCAGCTTGCCGTCGTCCCGGTCTGAGTCTGAGTCAGTCTCGATTTGATCTGAAGCGGTCAGGGCTAGAAGATTGGACTGGGGTGCTTCTTCTTCTTCTTCTGAGGAAGACTCGTCCCAGGTTGCTTGGAGTGCCTTCTTCTTTCTGGTCTTTTTAGACTCCTTTAGACTTGGACACTCAGTCTTGTAGTGGCCCTTCTTCTTGCATTCGTAGCAGGTTACGTTGGGCTTGTGTTTGTCAGTTGCTGGTTCAGCTAGTTCATCCTTTCTTTGGCTTGTTCTCCGTGTGTTGGTTTGGTTCTTCAACTTTTTGTAGTAGCTTCGAGCTAGCCGGACCAGTTCAGATTGATCTTCTTCTTGATCTTCTGTTTCTGAACCTGAGGTAGACTCGGGTTCAACTTGAGTTTTCTTCTTAGTCATTCTTCCTGTTTTTCCTGCAAAGAAAGCTATACTTTTCTCGGCCAAATTGCAGTTAGTTTGTTCATGCAATTCAAGTTCAGAGAATAACTCATCTAACTTAATTTTTGAAAGATCTCTAGAGACCTTGTATGCATCTACCATAGATGCCCACAAGGTGGTCCTAGGGAACGCGTTTAGGGCATACCTTATAAGATCACGGTTTTGAACCTGGTGACCTATTGCGTGAAGACCGTTCATCAATTCCTAGATTCTGGCATGGAGCTGGGCTGCTGTCTCGTTATCTGCCATTTTGATGGTGAAGAGCTTGTTCAGTAGCAGGTCCCGTTTGCTGATCCTCGTATCTGAAGTTCCTTCGTGGAGCTCGATCAGTTTAGCCCATAGCTCCTTTGCACTGTTGAATGGGCCTACGCGGTTCAGCTCCTCTTTTGTCAGTCCGCATTGAAGAGTCTGAGTTGCTTTGGCGTCAGCTTCAATCTTGCGTTTGAGGGCAGTGTCCCACTCTGAGTAGTTCTGCGGTACGCCTTCAGCATTTGTGGGAATCATCAGTCCAGACTGGATGATTATCCACATATCCACCTGAGTTTTCAGGTGGACCACCATTCGACTTTTCCAGTAAGGAAAGTCTTCTCCACTGAAAAGTGGAGGTCTGGCGGTGCTAAAGCCTTCTTGGATGGCCATTTGTTCTGAAATTGTCAACAACAAAAAAAACAAGAATATTCCAAGACTTGGTCTTGGATTAGTAGTGCGGGAAGAAAAGAAATAAAAACAATTTCAAGGGGTGTTGCACCAACCTTGAAAGAAAAATTCGAACGAAAATTTAAAAAAAATGAGAGAGAAAAACGAAAGAAATCCGAAAAATTTTCAAACTGGTGGTTGCACCAAGTTTGAATTCCCCGCTCTGATACCACTTGTTGGATCGAGAGATGCGATAGAGGGGGGGTGAATGTCGCAAATCGTTCGGATTTAAAAAGAGTAGGTGCGCAGCGGAAATAAGACACAAAAATAATGCCAACACGGTCGTTTTACTTGGTTCGGAGCCTGTGTCGACTCCTACTCCAAGGCCCACGGTCGTTGACCGTTTTCTGCGGGCAATTCTATAAGTTCGTAAACCAGTTTACAATTATTGAATACAGAATGAGTGCAGTAAACTTATATAATAAGAATTATGCTCTTCTTTTACCGACGTCCGGAGTAGATCGAAGATTTCGGGGCAGCGGGACGTCGTTGGCTCGAGTTGGGCAGTATCTGGAGCAAAGCACGAGAGCAGAAGAGCGTGGAAGTGTCCGAAGAATTGATGCTTTGAAGAAGGAGGTCGAGGGCCCTTTATATAGGGCCTAGGGGCGCCCTGGTCGACGGGGGCGCCCCCCACGTGGCAGCCGATCCGGCTGTAGCTCGGTCGCCGTCTGATCCCATTATCCTCGGGATCCGGTTTGACCGGGGCGCCCGGAGGACTCGGGGCGCCCGGCTTGACCGGTCAAAGGCCTCATCTCTTCGGCTTCGCAGGGATGCGCTTCGACAGCTGGCAGTGGGGGCGCCCGCGACATGCGGGGCGCCCGCGACAAGCAGGGCGAAAACGCGTCGAGGTTGTTACATACTTAGGTTGACCTTGGGGGCGCCCTGGTCGTCCGGGGCGCCCTGCTTAGCTTCTGCCTCACTCCCTCGAGGCTCTCTGAGCTGCAGATACTCAGTCCTTCGATCCTGCATCCAGGGTTAGTCCAAATAACAATTATATTATTATTTTATACAGCCTTAGCTGTCTTGGTTCTGACTTTGGTCTCCAAAATGGAGCCCTAGGTCGAACCGACGCCTAATGTTCCCTCAAGGGGAACGCGTCCTCACCTACTCCTCTCGGGAGAGTTTTACCTGGTGCCAACCGGATCCTCCAGTTGGACTTTTGCCCGGCAGTGCTTCGCCAGGTCTTGAGGTACCAAGCTGCCTTTCGCTTGGTGCCTAGCAGCCCTTCGCTAGGTCTTTACTTCTGGCAGCCCTTCGCCAGTGCCTAGCATTCCTTTGCTAGGGCTTTGTCCATTCTGGCAGTCCTTCGCCAGTGCCTAGCATTCCTTCGCTAGGACTTTGTCCAGTCTGGCAGTCCTTCGCCAGTGCCTAGCATTCCTTCGCTAGGGCTTTTCCTGTACACTCAAGAAACTTGTTAGAGACTAATTAACCCTTAACTTTTGAACCCTTTTGTCAATATCAAAACACAGGTTTGACTTGGGTGCAATCTGCACCAACATAGCCGACACACTGAAAACAAAGCCAAGGGAAAAGGGGGTTCTGCGGTCGTTGCTCCACCGCAGGAGAAAGCACAATCGCTTGCTAGTTTGCATGGAGAAGAGGAAGAAGGAAGGAGCAGCGCTGCGGCTAGGGCTCGCGCAAAGGGGAGGTGAAGAAATCGGGGTGGTCTGCGGCTTGGCACGCGAGAGGGGAAGAAGAAGAACACGAGAAGCGGTTGCTGGCTGCGGCTTCGCGAGGGAGGAAGAAGAAAAGGGAGCGGCGGCGCGTCTGCGGCTAGGGCACGAGGGGAGGAGAGAAAAAAAAGGGTATTATATATAATTAATACTTTTCCTTTTATAACTATATATATATATATATATATATATATATATATATATTCCGAAAATTCACTTTTTCCTAAAATAATTCAAAACCAACCCATCTTGCATCCAATTCTTCCTACGAATATTTCCAAAAATTCAGGAAAATTATTCCAAAATTTTCCCTCTAATTGTATATATTCCTATATATATATATATATATAGTTCCCCCGTATTTTACATTCTCCCCCGCTAATAAAAATTTGGTCCTCCAAATTTCACTCTTAAACCACGCAGATACTAACCACGTATAGGTAGTATAAATGCTGAACGAAATCTACTCATGCTTCACCAAATTCTTGAGGAATAAATAACTCAAATAAGTATTGCAGGGGTCTCTCCTAACCCCTGTTTGATAACCTGTATCTCTTCAACCAGTAGGGATACTCTTTAACTCCATGATCAAACCTAGCTACCCTCTGGATACTATCCACGTATATCCGAAATGAGTACGAAGAGAACTATCAATATCTATAACTAATTTTGCTGAAAATGCATATCTGAATCTCATACCGCAAAAGGTCGATCCATAGATCCGTGGTGTCTCCTCTCTAGTGCCAGCAGAAACTTGACCCATCTCTGGATGTGGGGGTGGTAGTGTCGGATATTGCTGAGACGAAACCTGAAACTGAGGCTGAGGTTGCGGAACTAACCCCCCAACAAGGTGCTGAGGCTGCGAAGCGGACCCTCCATCAGGGTACTGAGGTAGATACATCGTAGACAGATATGCTGAATAAGTCTGATGCTGAGGGATAGACTGCTGTTGAGGTCCTACCTCTAAACTCTGAGCTATAGGTGGGGTATAGCTGGCCTCATATCCCGGCATAAAATAGGCACGTGCTGGAGGGGCGAACGGTGGCTGACGGAAAGAAGACTGTGTCCTGTGCCCTCCCCTCTGAGATCCTGACTGTCCAGAATGTCCACTCTGACTAGCATCTCCAGTCTTCTCGTTCTATGCCTTCAGTGCACAGTCTCGGCTCAGGTGTCCTGGACGCTTGCAATAGTAGCAAACCGAATGCTCCAATGGACAATCCGCCCTAATATGCTCTTGAGATCCACACTGTACACAGTGTGATCCATCAGTAAACTTCTCCTGATTCTGCTGAGACCGGAAGGGTCCTACTGAAGAACGACTCGACTTCTGGGGTCTAAATGATGCCTCAAAGGTGCTCTCACTATCGCGCTTCTACCCAGTGGTCTGCGACTGCTGAGTTTGAACTGAGTCATGTATGACCTGCTTACCTTTCTTTTTATCTCCAAACTGTCTATGATGGGTCATCTCGATAACAAGAGCTCGCTCTAACTCCTCTCGGTAGGATGTAGCGACAAATCCTGACATACGAACCTGAATGTACGCGGCTAAGCCCTAGTGAAACTGCGTCGTCCTCTCTATGTCATCGGCAACCATATGAGGACAGTACTCTGCTAGGCGGTTAAACTCCGCCTCATACTCTAGTACAGATCGATCTCCCTGCTGAAGATTCAGAAACTCCTGTCGCCTCGCCGTACGAAATGCCGCTGGAATGTACCTCGCCACAAATGCCTTTCTGAAGGTGTCCCATGTGATGTACTGCTCCCCGATAATAGTCTGCTGCGTAGTCCACCAAATATACGCCTGATCTCGCAGATGATAAATGGCCAGCTCGGCCTTCTCCCAGTCCGAGCATGTCACATAACGGAAGATGCTCTCTAATGTCCTGATCCAAGCTCGGGCCATGGCCGGATCCGGTCCTCCATGGAATAACGTGAACCAATCCTTTACGGACTCTGCCAGCATCGGAATCCGGGCTCGGTCCACAACGCCACCTGTAGAAGCAGATATCGCAGGGGGCACAATGGGAAATACCGGAGTAGGGACCATGGATGGAGCTGTCGGCAGGAAAATTATCCCTACGAATATTTCCAAAAATTCGGGAAAATTTTTCCAAAATTTTCCCTCTAATTGTATATATTCCTATATATATATATATATATATATATATATATATATATATATATATTCCCCCGTATTTTACAGATCTCGCATTCCTGAAAAAGAAAAGACTCCATATTATAGAATTTGATGATCTGTTTGACCATGGGACAATATTCGTATACAAAAGGTCTATCTACGGTACGACAAGGGAGAGGCTTAACACAGGAAACATACAAGACAAAATATATGGATACAAGAGAATAAAAGAATTAAGGTTCTAAATAATTTTTAGAATTTTTTACTGCTACCATAGAAATAAAAGCGAAAATAAAAGCAAAAAATAAAATAATTTTTTTTAAAAAATTGATGTTGTAATTGGAGGTGTGAATTTTGCATTGCTAAGACTAATGAATGAAAGACATTATAATATAATCTAAATGACGATTGCAATTTAATTAACAAAAGCATAACTGATGAGTGTATTTCGTATAAAATTTTTGGTAGTATTTTACACTCATCTTATGATATTCTAGGAGCATGTTTTGCATGGTTTATTCTACATTTAGTATTATTTTGCTATTTTCTTGTTTGGAGATATGTTATTGTGCTTTTTCATTTATAGGACAAAGAATCAGAGCTAAAACGGAGTTACAAGAACATTAGAATGAAAACTTGAAGCAAGGAACACACTCTGACTATGACGCAAGATACAGGCATATTACTTGGGAGATATAAGGGTAAAGGTGGAGCAACCATGGGAGTCCCAGAATTACACATGACCTGGACATGTATTTTTCACACGGTCGTGCGTCATCTGCTACAGAAGTCCCTAAATTACACACGGTCGACTATGTATTTTTTGTTGGGACCTTGTCGTTTGCTAGAGGGGGGGTGGATGGCAACTTTTCAATGTTGTTTTCCTACAATGGTTAGTGCGCAAGCGGAATAACACAAACTAAAACTAACAACTAAGAACGACACACTGAT
This sequence comes from Boesenbergia rotunda, assembly GCA_024364735.1. NCBI lineage: Eukaryota > Viridiplantae > Streptophyta > Magnoliopsida > Zingiberales > Zingiberaceae > Boesenbergia > Boesenbergia rotunda. Next base: position 7,650 of record JAGFNQ010004309.1, read on the forward strand.
TTACGTGGTTCGGAGATGAAACTCCTACTCCACGGCTATCCGTAAGGTGGACGATTCCGATCTTTCGGTGGATGATTCCCCGGAACACCTCAAGCTAGCCCTTGTCGCTATTTGTGGGTGAAGAAACCTCGTCACAACCCTTTGACATGACCTGAGCACTTGTAGGCTACTAACAAGCTCTAACCAAGCTTGTTTCGCCAAGTAGAAGTAGTCAAACACGAGCTCTCTTAAATAGACTCGATCCTGTTTTGACCGTTATCAGTCGACTGCCCCTGGGCAGCCAACTGGTCTTTGCGAATTCAAATGTCATCACCTAACGATTCGCATTCTGGTCGACTGCCCAGTCGACTACATCAGTTGACTGGTCCTTCACCAGTCGACTGATCTCTCTATGCTCTACTCCAGTTGACTGATCAAGCATCAGTCGACTGCCACCTAAGGTCTCCTTTCCCAAGTACAATTCTCTCAGCACTCGAACCCTAGAATTTCCCTTCCCGAGTATAATTCTCTCAGCACTCGAAACCTCATGACTCAGTTGACTCTTCCTTCAAAAGCCTCGACCTGTTGCCTTTAAGCCCTCTTCGACTTTAGCTCTCGTCCCTTGGTTGCATGCAAGCCTGTGGCTTGTCTCCCATGCCACCCTTCACGTATGCTTCAAAGTCCGCTTCCCTCAGCTCATCGCCCCTGCTCCAGCAGCCTCGATCTGTTGCCTCCAAGCTCTCTTCGACTTTGGCTCTCGTCCCTCAGAAGCATGCAAGCCCACGACTTGTCTCCTATGCCCTCATTCACATATGCCTCGAAGTCCGCTTCTCTCGGCTCATCGTACCTACTTTGTCCACGGTCCCTCGGATGCATGCAAGCCCTCGGCTTGTCTCCCATGTCATCCTTCACCAACCCCGAAGACGTCCAACTAAGTCTATGTGTATCCTGCAAACATGCACACTCACATACACATATTAGATCAACATGAAACCCTAACTTAATTATATTGACACACATATCAAAATCCATGATCTGCCCGATCAAACTTGGGTCGATTGCACCAACAATCTCCCCCTTTTTGATGTGTGACAATATGTTTAAGTTAGGTGCAAAAACAACAATAATAATTGAAAATTAAAGACATAGTAATTTAAGCAGCATAAACAAATGCATACTCCCCCTTAACCTATGTCCTCCACATAATTTTCAATTTTCCATAACCACAAGTTAAGTTAAACACTAACTCCACAAGTTAAGTTGAAACCTAACTTAAAATCACAAGTTAAGTTGAAACCTAACTTAAAACCACAAGTTCTCCCCCTTTGACACCATCAAAAAGATTGCCCCAAGCAACCTTAACCCTAGTATCAATGAGAATACTGTCCTATCTCTAAAAACCTCCCAGAAATCAGAAATCAACAGCACTAGTCGACTGCGTCAGTTACCAGTCGACTGGTGCCTACAAATCACAAACCTACAGAAGGATTAGTCGACTGCCTACACAGAAATCTGAATTTACAGTCGAAATTCAGAAACCCCTAAAAAGTTCCACAAAATTCAAAAAATTATGAAATTTTGCAAGCATATTTCTTATGATGTATTCTATCCTAGAAAAATAGAGTTCCGTGAAAATACCAAATATGCTTGATTTTTTGACAAAAAATTCCAATTCTTGAAAAAACCCTCCATTTTGTATCAACTTTCCATTCTAGATTTGAAACCATGTGTTTTCCAAGTCTATCCTATTCCAAACGTTTTCAAATCTCCCCCCTTTTCTCATATAAATCCTCAAGATAAAACAAGTGATAAAAACTCCCCCTTTATACCATACACCCTTGATAGAAGATATATTGAACTTTTCATACAACCATAATAACAAGGCAATAACATCTCATATAAGCAACATTAAATCATGAATTAAAAGTTCATAAGAGCAATGCCAAAATATAAATAAGTACTACAAGGGTCATAGCTCCGAAATCCTCAAATAATACAATATGAAATAAAGTGTTTGAGAGAGAATAAAAAAAAATGCCTATGCTGAATACACTCTCAACACTACCACATCCAAATCAAGCTGAGCTTACATGTCATCGCCTGGAGGAGGAGGAGGAGGTGCCTGATACATAAGTTCCAGTGCTGCATCATCTCATACATCTCGTCCTGGCGCTGCTGGAACCTCTGAAAGTGCTCCGTGAGACCATGAACCTCCCCCTGAATATCAATCTGCCGCTGCTGGACGTTCTGAAAGTCCTCCCTAAATCGATGCATCTCTGTCTCTAGTCGGGAGAGCCGCTCCTCTATAGTCCCAGCAGGAGCAGCAGCAGGTGCAGCAGCAGGAGCAACCTCATCATCATCATCAGAACTGGAGGAATCATGACGACGATGCCAGAACAACACTCTCTGTTGTCTCTCGATCCCAGCCAAGGAGAGATGCCGAGAGCCAATCTGGTTATAGTCCTTAGATAGTTGATGTACCTGACCCTTAGTGGTTCTAATACCTCTAGATAAAAAGAATTCGGTCAAAATATGACCGAATGGTATATAGATCTTTCTATTGACGCTATACGAAAAATGGACAATAGATGCAAACACATGACCGGCGATGTCTATGTCAACTCTCCTCTCTAATGCATACATCATCACCAAGTGAGGTAACCGGATCTTTAACCTTCCCTTGGTGATAATAGGTAGAATGCAGTCTAGGACGATTTTGTACAAGACGTTGCTAATTGGACTCATGCGCCTAGCTATGAAGATGCACTGTAGAGGAGGTCGAGGATTATCAAAATAGTAACGATAAATTTGATCAACAGTGACATTGGGCAAGGTCAATGGCTCAGTGACAGTGGAGAAACATGTGAATGGGTTATCGGAAACCTTACATCCTAAAAATGATCCTAATAATATGGGTGTGAAAGGAATGGTAATCCCCTGTACCATAGACTCATACGTCCCATCGGGATTACTACACGTAAGATTGACATAAAACTCCTTGCATAGATTAATATTGACATAATGCTGACAATATACTAGTTTTTTTAAACCAAAATACGTGATTATCTCAATAATATGAGGAGTGATCTCCTGAAAGTGTGTTCGATTGAGATATCTACAGTTCATTAAAATGAAGTCAGCATTGTTAAATATCTGTCGGCAAGCCTCGAAACAGAACCGAGGTGCCTCAGGATCTAATGGCTGCTGTTGGGATGAACCCTCACCAACTCTCTTCTTTCCCCTAGCCCTAAATGCAACCACCATATGCATGTACAAAAAATGACCCAATCAAGAGGAAAAAATAAGGTAAACATGCATAAATTGAAGAGTTAGTCATGAATCACGAATCAAATGATAAAAATAAGACAAATTATCCATTACCGTTTCTCCGATCGTTGCATGATGGCCAATGATTGAGATTGACTTAAGGAGGAGATTTTTCTTGCCCTAGACTTGGATCTAAGATGAAAGGAAGGCTAGGAACACGAGTTTAGGACCTTAGAAAGGCTTGGAGCTATTGGGGAGGTTGAGGGAGAAGAGAAATCGCAAGGGGCTGCGCTGGAACCCTAGGTTCGGCCGCCTCCCGCGCGGCTGTTCTTTTAAAAGATTCCTTGCATTAGTCGACTGCCCCAGGGCCAGTCGACTGATGAACCAAACAGAAAGATCAGTTTGCTGATGGGGGATTAGTCGACTACTGTATTAAATAACCTAGTTTCTGATTTAAACTGGACCAGTCGATTGCCTCTGCATCAGTCGAATGATACCCTATATTTCAGCATTTTCTGATCCAACTTCAGGAATGTACCAGAAATTCTATAATTCTTCAAAAATTCCCAAATTTTATGGTACCCATGCCTACTTGGGAAAAGTACTACTTCAACAAAGAAGTTCCCATAGCCCCATCACCACCAGCTCAGTTCTTTCCCAAAAGACTAATTCAAGAGCAACAATATTATATTGCCTAGTGCGAAAGCGAAATTGAACGGCTACAGAAGGAAGTCAGTTACTACAAGAATCAGTATGTGTCCATCTTACTAGAGAAGGAATTGGGCCAAGACCTACAGGATTTAGGTCAAAACTTACAACCGCTAAATGAAGGAGAAGAAGAAGACGTAGCCAGCATGCTGCTTGAGACTCACAAGGTCGCAACACAAGAAGTAAAAGGCCTAAGGTTAGTAAAAAACATGCTATATAAACTAACTGTGGAGATGGAAATTCCAGGTACTCCCAGGTTTTTTTTTAAAAGCTATCCTAGACACCGGTGCCACCAACTGCTATGTGGATATGAAATCCGTACCCCTTGAAGCTTTGGAAAAGAATACCTTCATTGTCAACTTTAGCAGGATTAATTCACAGTAAACAACAGATATGAAGCTTAAACCTGGAAAATGTTTATAGGGGAAAATATTTTCCGAATCCCCTACACTTACAATTTTCCTATGGTTCTTGGAGACAATATTCAGATGATCATAGGGTGCAATTTCATCAGAGCTATGCATGGAGAGCTCCGAATTGAAGGCAATGTGGTAACATTTTACAAAACCTAACCACAATAAATACATTGCCATCTGTTGCAGCTGCAACACTGGAAGAGTTAGGTCTGGAAGAAGAAGAATATATCCAGATAAAAGAAATGGTAAACTATTCCGTAGGAACAACACAACAGCAATTCGGTGACAAATTTGGGCCACTCCTCCAAGAGTTAAAAGACCAAGGGTATATTGGCAATAACCCTCTCCAACACTGGTCGAAAAATCAAATTATCTGCCAACTAGACATCAAGAATCCTAATTTTATTATAGAAGACAGACCATTGAAGCACCTAACGCCAACACAAAAAGAAGCATTTTCAAAACATATCAAGGCGCTACTGGAGATAGGAGTTATTAGACCGAGCACCAGCCGACACAGAACAACGGCTATAATTGTTAATTCAGGAACAACAGTTAATCTAGAAACTGGCAAAGAAGTAAAAGGCAAAGAGAGAATGGTCTTCAATTACAAAAGACTTAATGATATTACAAACAAAGATCAATACAACTTGCCAGGAATCAACACCATCTTGAAGAAGGTTGGAAGTAGCAAAATATACTCAAAGTTTGACTTAAAGAGTGGATTCCATCAAGTAGCAATGCACCCAGACTCTATAGAATGGACGGCTTTCTGGGTCCCTGATGGACTCTATGAATGACTTGTAATGTCATTCGGCTTAAAGAACACTCCTGCGATCTTCCAACGAAAAATGGACAATTGCTTCAAAGGTACGGAAGACTTATAGCAATTTATATTGATGACATTCTTGTCTTCTCACCTTCTGAACAGGAGCATGCTACTCACCTAAGAAGAATGCTCCAGATCTGCCAAGAGCATGGGCTTGCCCCAAGCCCTACTAAAATGAAAATTGCAGTTCCTGAAATTGAATTTCTTGGAGCTATTCTAGGGAATAGCAGAATCTGCCTGCAGCCCCATATAATTACCAAAATTATGGATTTCAAAGATGAAGAATTGAAGACAACTAAGGGTATGAAATCCTGGCTAGGACTCCTCAATTACGCCAGGAATTATATTCCTAACATGGGTATACTTCTAAGCCCTCTTTATACAAAGACTTCGCCAAAAGGTGACAAAAGACTCAATGCACAAGATTGGGCCCTCATTAAAAAAATTAAGGGCCTCATAAAGCAACTCCCGGACCTAGAGATACCTCCAAAAGAATGCTGCATTATTCTAGAGGTAGATGGGTGCATGGATGGGTGGGGAGGAATATGTAAATGGAGAAAGGGGAGATTTGATCCACGGACGTCTAAAAGAATATGTGCCTATGCTAGTGGTAAATTCAACCCACCAAAATCCACCATAGATGCTGAAATTCACGCGGTTATGAATACTATAGAAGCCCTAAAAATTTACTATCTAGACAAGACCTGTCTTATCATCAGAACAGATTGTCAGGCCATCATTAACTTCTTCGAGAAGACAGCGAACAGTAAGCCATCACGAGTCAGATGGCTTGCATTCACCGACTATATAACAGGCACTGGAGTAGATGTTAAATTTGAGCATATTGAAGGGAAAGACAATCAGCTGGCAAATTCCCTATACCGCTTAATCTCTGCACTTATTGTCTCCGAATGGCCAGAAGAGATAATGAACCAGCTAGAATTGCTCCCCTTGGCCCTTCTAGAAGTGAAGGAAGCTCCAACACCCGAGGTCGAAGCACAACTGTCCAAAGTCATCCAAAACCTACAAGCCTCTCTAAAGAGTACCATGACCTTATTCAGTATCAGAGAATCCGACTCAAACGATGCATCAACATTAATGAACTGGAGGAAATCAGACAACAGATGCATGACCTCCAATAGCAAGCATCAAAGCAAGCACTTGAGGCTCTTAGGCAACTACAACTACTCCACAACCTCAAGAAATTGGAGTGTCAACGCCTTAGCACATCCGACAACTGGTGGTCGGACTGGTATCATGTCACTAAGCAAATAGATGAACAGTTGGGAACGGTGGTAGCACTAATAACTGACGTCATCAACAGAATGAAGAATTTTCAACTTTAAAACTTTACAGACGTGATGGGCCCTGAATTATTGTAAAGTATGTGTGACTCAGCCTTATCGGATGAATTATTGTACAGTAGGTGTGACTCAGTCTTATCAGCTAAATTATTGTATGTGTGACTTAGCCTTATCGGCTGAATTATTGTAAAGTAGGTGTGACTCAGCCTTATCGGCTGAATTATTGTACTAAGCACAGCTGTCCAAGCTGAGTCATAAGATTCGTTCTTATCATGAGAGGAAACGCATGTGATGATGGGGCCCAATGAGTACCTAGCATCGTTCTCCTTTCTGTATATAAGAAACGAACTCTAGCCCTTGCAGAGCATCTTCAAGCATCCCTTGAGCTCTACTTGGGAGTTTTTACTTGTATGAACCTTTGATTTCTTAATATATTGTGCTTTTCATCCCTTAAGACTTTCTTTGCTAAGCGTTCCTTGTAACCCTTCAAAGAAAGCCGATCCTTTTCTTCCCATTCCCTTCCCCATCCACGCACCGCACCACATTTTGCTCTCACCCCACTTTCTCTCTGGTTGTACCCAGGTTATCTTTTCAACTTCACCAAGGAGGTTTTCTATGTATTCAATCTTGTCACGTGAATCTGTGAATGCCTGGCTTGCAACATGGTTCTTGGTAATTGATTCTCATCTTGCGAAAGTATCATCAAAGAGGCCTAATTGTTCTAGAATTACAAACATTCCTCCTCCCTGTTGTTGTGCTGATGGGTGGTTCCACATTTCATTGTTTGTTCCGCTTTTGAACTTTCCTCTAGCTCGTCCTTGTTCATAAATTGGCTGTGGAACTGAAGGTCCTGGGTTTGTCCTTGCAGGCGGGTATCCGGGAGGTCCCATTGCTTCCTTCGCAGGTGGTCGGTATGGAGAAATAGCTGTAGTGCTGGATGAATATACCTATTGTGGGATCGGGTTTTGAGAGAGTTTCCTCAAGATTGGATATTCCATACCAGTTGCAACAACCTCAGCATCTTTGGCATCATCATCCCAATGATGGATTTTCTAGCTTTGTGGTATCATCATCCCATGATGGATTTTCTAGCTTATAGGTATAGTAATAATCTGGTTGTTGCGGTATTGCATAGGACACATAATAGTCATACTTTCCGCTGGGTTCTCCCAATGTATCCCACCTAGGATTCATGCTGGGGTCCCATCTAGGATCCATGCAAGGGTCTTGAAATGCCTGAATCCCATCACGTTTTGATGCGAAAGGATTAATAGAGTCACCATCTGTGGTAGAGTATTCATCCCAGATCGGATCTTCATGGAAGGGCGTTGTTATGGAAGCCATATATTGTATCTGCTCAAAGAATTCCTCAGAATCAAGATTTTCCATTGCAGGGTCCATGGACCGGAGTACAGATGCCCTTGGGCTTGCATCTCCTGCATGGTCTTTCAATGGTGTTTCTTGTTCCAAGTGTTCAGTGAGAACAAATATTATATGTTCTTCATATTTACCTATGAACTCTTCCATTCTTCGTCCTTTGATTTTGGCTTTGGTATTAGTATATCCAATAGTGCCTTAGTGAGTGATGGTTGTTGCTTTTGGTTTATGGATATTTCCAGCGTGACGTCATCATGTCCCTAGGAAATAGGATCATTGTTGGACACCGATGTGGAGCCAAAACCATTGTTTGCTCGCTCTATCTCATTTAATTTGTTTCTTACAAGCAACTCCGGTAGCAATATTCTTTCAAATATAAACTGGGCTATGCACTCACCCTGTTCAACTGTAATATTTGTATCAGAATGATTAAATGCAAGAATAAATATTTCACCTCGATAGTCTGAGTCAATCACTCCTGCACCAATGTCCAGTCCCTTTCTATATGCTATCCCTGATCTAGGGGCAATGCGTCCGTAGCTTCCCAGGGGATTTCCATTCGTATTCCTGTTGGGATAATCTCTCGTCCTCTTGCTGGTATTACTGATAATTACCATTTTGTTGATAAATTTAGGCTCTCAAATCCATGTTTTGATACACTTTTATATGCTTAAGTTTGCATTTACATAAGGTTTCATGAATTATCTCTATTTTAGCTTTTGATGCAATTCTTTCTATATTTGAGATATTTTGACACTAAAATGTGAATCTAATTTTGTAGGCTTCAAATGATCATGGACCTAGATCAGATTGGATCAAACTTGAGTCTGAATTGGATCCGGATCAAGGTGATCAAGCATCGGGTTAATATGAGCCGTCCGATCAAGAAACGGCTAGATTTGAGCCATCCGTCAACTTCCGATCAATCCAAGCTCAGGATAGAGTTAATCAAGTCTATGGATCAAGATCTGAAGCTTGGAGCCAAATCAGAGATCATTCATCCGTTGGATCAAGCTCGAGAGGGTCTAAGCCGTCCATTCAAAGATCAGAGCAATCTGAGCTATCTGTTGCAAATTTGGAAGATCCAAGCTAAGGAGGAGCAGATCTTGACCCTTGATCAAGATCTGGAGAGTTTGGGCTCGATCTGACTTGATCTGACCATTGGATGAGGCCAGGAAGATCTCAGTCGTTCGTTTCAAACTATAAAGGCAATTAATTCCCCAGATCTGAGGTCGTCGCATCTTCGCCGTCTTCTTCGCTGTTCTTCCCGTTCTTCGCAGTTTCTTTATCATTTTCGTTAGTTTCTTCTCTCAGATCGCGCGGCCAACATCAACTCGTTTCTTCTCAAGATTTTGGATCATCAAGGTAATCTTTCTGGTTCAGTTTTGCTAATCAAGTTCTCACAGCTGAGAGAGTGCAGGTGAGGGTGTCGCCTGTGCTCTGCCACTGTTGATTCCGATCGATCCTTGTTGACTGCTGATTCCCGTCGTCCGGAGCTGCCAAAGCAACGTAGAGGGGTTCTCGAAGGTGTGCTGATAGCTTCTGAGGTCGATCGCTAATTAGCCAATCGAGGAGGAAGAGATCGGGGGTCGCTTTCAGCTACTGACCAATCGCGTGACCGGACAGAGATGTCTCTGATCGGTCCCATGACCGATCAGAAGAGGACCTGATCGGTCGGTTGACCGATCAGGAAGAGCAGAACAGGCAACTCGCAGCAAGTTGAACTTGGGAGTCTTTCTTCGATGATTTTTGAGTTCAGAGGATTTCTAACTCAACTTTTGTGTGACGGCAAAGGGAAGTCTTGATTAGGAATTGATTTGATGTTTTAATCTAGGATAATTTTTGTTCCAAGCACTTGTTTTCTTCACATTGCTTAGTTTGTTCTAACTCCATTTCAAGTCAATGTTATTCAACAATGTTTGATTTAGTTTTCCTTATCTTGCAAATTAGTTTCCTGCAATTAATTCTCTGCAATTAGTTCTTTAATTTCAATTCAATAGTTGAAGTCAAATTGCTTAGTTTTCCAATAGGATAAAACTAGTTCTTGCAATTTCCAAATTCATTCCATGCTTAGCTAAGTTCATTCTATTTCATATTGTCCTTTCCTTATCGCCAAAAAACCCCCATTTTATTAGAAAACCCAAAACATCAAACGACAAATAACTTCAAGCTCGAATTAAACATTCATTCAACTAGTCCTTGGAAAAATACGACCTGAGGCCCCTATTCTACATTTCCATTTTGTTAGCCAAGGGTTTCATTTTATAAATATCTAAATTTAAGGCTCATCCGTGACACCTATTTTGGGCACATCAATTACACATCCTTCGCTGGCCACCAAATCATATCCTGCAGCTCCTGGACTTTGGCGTTTAGGTATTACAACATTTGTGATAATAAATGTACCAGCACATCAGGATGTAGGTATTGCCGGTCCTCCACCACTATTGGGTGGTCCAGAAGATCCATGATTATGCCATCTTGCTTAATTAATACTGCAATAGTATGGAGCTAGTCTTCGTCTTCATATTTGCACTTTCTTTAAAAGATGGTGATCTCGCAGTCTCTATGGACCTTGAGGTTCTATAATTACTAAAACTTAATGATATTCTTCCATCAATAAGATTCCTTATGTTTACCTCCATAGGTTCCATGGGAATATTTATCGTGGTTGGTCTGATAAACCACTGGCGTCCTTGTAATGTGGTTGTTGAATATCGTCTTCCTGGTAGGGCTCTTACTCCATGGCTGGTTAAGTAATCTACAACGCCTTGAATTTCGTAGGCAAAACCTACATTAGGCGTGTTGGACAATCTTCGTACCAGTCCTCTGGTAATAAGTAAGTTTGCTTCACCATTAGTCCATTGATCATATCCTCGAGTGAGGATGGAAACTTGAATATTTCTATAAAAATCACCAATAGTAAGCATAATGTCAGGAATGACATAAACAAGTTGACTTCCCTTTGTGAGGTCAATCTCCATTGTTGCAAAGATTGCTTGGTCACCTATCTATCTATTATCTCGGAAAACCACGAGTGTCATTGTTCCTTCTTCTTGCCTATGAAGGATTTGTATTCATACCTGGAGTACCCCGAGGTGAATGTACCTCATCCGGCTTTGCTGTAGTCGTTGATGGCTTTCATCTTGAATAAAGGCTTTATCTACCTAGTCTCCTTCAGTTGCCAGGATAGCTTCTTCCGATTTGTACATGTACACTATGTGGTGTGTATCATCTCGTCTTGAATGGTACAGAACTTCTGCAGGAACTAGTGAGGCTCGTTCCTGCATCGATAATTGTAATTACTCTTGGGGATCAATTTGTTGTTCAATAGTATGGGCTTGTGTTGGCCTCCCCATTATTCTTCTAGATAGCCTCCTTGCCGCTTGTTGAGCAGTATGCATCCTTCTTTGGTTTCTTCAATATTCTCTTATTTGGTCATCGATGAGAGGATTTGGCGTTTGCTCAATAAGGGTTTTTGACGTCATTTTAGCTTGTCAAGCTCTTCCTTAAGGATCTTGTAGGGGTCTTTGAACACCCTAAGGGTGTCTCTTGGATCTTTGGGTGCTCCTTTGGTCCTAAAGATAAATTGCTTAGTTTAGTAATCAAATCGTCAGGTATACTTTGTACCTTAACGCCGCCCCTTGTTTGTTCAAGAAGAGTCTTTAGATCTAACTGGATATCTTTAAGTTCTCTGCAATTTGTATTAGCACTTGGAGTTGTGTATTGTTTTGCTTTACTATAGCAGCTACTCCACTTGGCCCTTGATGTTCGCTGGGTTTAATGAACCCGAGAGAAGGAGGATCAATCTGTTCCGTCGCCTGGACTGCTTCCTTGTAGGAACTTGTGCTCTTGGTGAAATGATAACTACTCATAGACAAAGGAAAGGACTTACTGACTCCTCACATAGGTGTGCCCTTGGGCTTACTTGGCTTCAACGCCTGCCGCCAAGTTAGGACCTGTTCTTTTGGTAATAGTAAAACCTCTCGATACATAGATTCCTTAGGATTTTGATAGGCAATATTAACCCTATTTTTATCACAATATCTAAAACAAAATTACGCATAGATAAATAATTCTCATTATTATTTCTAACATAAAAAGGTGAACAATTTTCATTATTTCTACCACACATAGAGGAGTTTGAAAATGCTCAGAGTTAGGGATTACCTCCCTTACCCTTGTAGCTCCCCTTGATATGAGCTTTTCTTCTTTTTCTTCTTCTCCCACTTCCTTAAATGCTCCAACTTCTTGAATTCTCCTTTCCTTGAGCATTTGGTGTGGTAGTGTCTTAGCTCACCACACGTATAACACCTAATGTGCTTTTTCTCCTTCTTTTCCCTACAACCCATGTTAGATTTTAAATGAATTGACTTGGGTTTAAGGTTTACCTCCTTTTTACCTAATGGACACTTGTCCTTATAATGTCCCTTCTTGTTGCACCCAAAGCAAATGATGTGGTATTTTGACTTCGCTTTGGTGGAGGTAGATACTTCTTCTTGCTCCGGTATCAAGGGTGGTCTCTCCTCTCCCGCAATCCTTGAAGTGGAGACTTCGTCTTCTTCCCTTGATGAAGTGAATGATCTTTCACTTTCTTGTGCCACTTCGGATGTTGAGCTTCTTTCTTCATCCAATTGATTCTTCTCCTCTTCTTGGACCATTGAGCTCATTTCCTTGGGCTCTTCCACTACTTGAGCTTGTGTAGGATTTTCATGAAATGCTACCATCTTGTTCCATAACTCATGTGCATTTTTGTATTCACCTACACCACTAATTACATCATTAGGCAAAATATTAAATAATATTGAAATTACCTTCTTGTTTGCCTTTGATTGGGTTTGTTGCTCCTTATTCCAATATCTTGGTCGAAATTTTTTCCCATGTTTATCTCTTGGAACATCGAATGGCTCTTCTAGTGCAATCATGCAATCCCAATCCATACCAAACCAAGTCTTTGTCCGCATCCTCCAATAGTCGAAATTCTCACCATCATAGGGAGGTGGAACATTGACGTCATCCCCAATCTTTCTTCAATTGTCATTTCCTCTAGCTTTTTGCTCTCTCGGCAGTTAGTCCGTAGATGAGCGAACCTCGCTCTGATACCACTTGTTGGGACCTTGTCGTTTGCTAGAGGGGGGGTGAATAGTAACTTTTCAATGTTGTCTTCCTATAATGGTTAGTGCGCAAGCGGAATAACACAAACTAACAACTAAGAATGACACACCGATTTACGTGATTCGGAGATAAAACTCCTACTCCACGGCTGTCCGTAAGGTGGATGATCCCGATCCTTCGGTGGATGATTCCCCGGAACACCTCCGGCAAGCCCTTGTCGCTCCTTGTGGGTGGAGAAACCTCGCCACAACCCTTTGACACAACCTGAGCACTTGTAGGCTACTAACATGCTCTAACCAAGCTTATTTCGCCAAGAAGAAGTAGTCAAACATGAACTCTCTTAAATAGAGCTCAATTCTGTTTTGACCGTTACCAGTCGACTGTCGACTGCTCTTGGGGCAATCGACTGGTCTTCGCGAATTCAAATGTCACTACCTGACGATTCGCATTTTGGTCGACACCAGTCGACTGGTCCTTCACCAGTCACTGATCTCTCTGTGCTCTACCCCAGTCGACTGATCAAGCATCAGTCGACTGCCACCTATGGTCTCCCTTCCCGAGTATAATTCTCTCAGCACTCGAACCCTAGGATTTCCCTTCCCGAGTACAGTTCTCTCAGCACTCGAAACCTCACGACTCAGTTGACTCTTCCTTCAATAGCCTCGACCTGTTGCCTTCAAGCTCTCTTCGATTTTGGCTCTCGTCCCTCAAATGCATCAAGCCCATGGCTTGTCTTCCATGTCATCCTTCACGTATGCCTCGAAGTCCGCTTCCCTTAGCTCATCGTCCCTACTCCAGCAGCCTCGATTTGTTGCCTCCAAGCCCTCTTCGACTTTGGCTCTCGTCCCTCAAATGCATGCAAGCCCACGGCATGTCTCCCATGCCACTCTTCACGTATGCCTTGAAGTCTGCTTCTCTCGGCTCATCGTCCCTGCTTTGGCCACGGTCCCTCGGATGCATGCAAGCCCTCGGCTTGTCTCCCATGTCATCCTTCACCGGCCCCGAAGACGTCCAACTAAATCTATGTGTATCCTACAAACCTACACACTCACATACACATATTAAATCAACATGAAACCCTAACTTAATCATATTGACACACACATCAAAATCCATGATCTACCTAATCAAATTTGGGCCGATTGCACCAACATTTTTCACACTGCCTGACTGTCTATTTTTCACACGGTCGTGTCACCCTACCACAGTTATCATCGATTCAATATTTTTGGATGTTCTTTTCTTTTTTGAAGGTTGGGAGGATTTAAAAGGATTCTTACGGCAAATGGACGAGGGGAGAGAACTTGCCTGGTGACAAGGAACCCTAGGAGAGTCATTCCAAGAAGCTAGAGGAGTTCTCGGCCTCATTTAGAGTTAAAGAAGCAGCTCGGAGACTACTTACGCTTAATAGAATAAGTTTTTCTCTTTTCTCTTGAGTTTGGATTGTAAATGCTTAATTTTTTTTGTCTTCTTGTTGTAACTCTATGTCCATGGCATAATACGTTTGATTCTAGGACTAGGGAGTAGCCCTTTGACATGTAGACGCTTTGTTTTTTTCCTGATTTGAACTCTATTGCCAAAAGATCACGTCGGTTGAATCTGGATTGTCTATCTACTTGAACAACCAATGAGAATTAGGAAACCAAATATAGATTAGGGTGTCTATAGTCATTGTGGTGAACCAAAGTCCTAGGATCACTTTTTAAAATCAAAGTTTCTTCATAGAACTTTTCCTCGTAAGTTCTCTGTTTTCTCAATGCTTTCACTACTTTCAAATTCTCTAGATAACCATTATCACATCGTAGATCGGTAGACAATTTTTAGTCCTTGTGCGATTGATACTTATATTACTTGATGATGGTCATTCACTTGTAGTTTGTGACACATTAAGTTTTTGACATCGTTGCCGGGGACTAGTTCAAATCGATATCAGTCACTTTGCGATTTGGTTAATTTAGAATTTTTTTTCCTTTTCTAATTTTCCTTTTCTTTTTCATATTTCCTTCCTAAATTGCATGTGGATCATTTTCTTTTTCTGTTCTCTTCTCTTCATGCTTTCTCTTTTCAGGTGGGCAAGGCCCTCTCACATGCAGAGATATGAAATAAAGGGAGATATGCTTCCTTTAGACCAAGAGATAGACTGCACCTACCATCAAAGGGTGAACGAATAAAAAGTTTCAGAAGAAAACAAAGCCTAGGAAAACATAACCATGGCAGACAATGAGAATGAGTTGCTTAGAGATTACGTTGTTGCTAGTACTAGATGATTGAGGTCTAGCATCACAAGACCCCCAATAAGCAAACAACTTCGAGCTGAAGCCAACCCTAATCCACATGGTTCAGCAAATTCAATTTGGTGGAGGCCAATGGAAGATCCAAACCTGCATGTGGAGATGCTCTTGGAGATTTGTTCGACGATGAAATTTAATGGCGCCTCCACAGACGCAATTCGGCTGATGTTGTTTCCCTTTTCCTTAAGGGACAAAGCCATGTCTTTGCTTCATTCCGTACTAGTGGGCAACATATCTACTTGGTACCAGTGCAAACAAAGATTTTTATATAAATTTTTCCATCCCAATAAAACAGCACACATGCGGCACCAAATCACTAGCTTTATGTTAAAAGATGGTGAATCATTATTTGAATCCTAGGATAGATTCAAAGGATTGATGCAGTAGTGTCCACATTATGAGTTGAAAAACTGTTTGGTAATCCACACCTTCTATAATGGTATCTCATACGTGATGAAGGTGTTATTAGACTCCGTAGTTGGTGGAGCTCTGATAAAAAAAACCTTAGATGAGATTGAGGAGTTTATAGAAAGTGTGGCATTAAATTATCAGGACTGGATATTGGAGTAAGGAAATCAAGCGTAAATTCTAAGAAAATATTCAGTTAATTCCATGGGCCTTCTTTCACCAAAGATGGACACATTGACCAAAAGGTTTGATTCCTTTAACACAGTACAGTGAATGTTGTTAACATTGATTGTGAAGTTTGTTGGGTTGCAAAATTACAAATAAAATCTCATATTAGAAATATATGGGAAAGATCATGAATTTATAAAAAAAAGATATCTCTATTGGTATGAGTTCTTTTGGGTAGAGCCCAAAAATAAAACCATGAGGGCTTAGATTCAAAGTGAACAATATTATATCATTGTGGAGATATCTAAATTCTTTTTGGTCCTAACATTATTAGAGCTCGGACTGACAGAAGGTCTAACCGCCGACTGTGCATAAGAGTTATGGTCTAATTGAACCATGTGGACCTTGAACAAAGGAAGTGGGGGGTTCCGTATCTGGATCAAGAAGACCAGACACTAGGTAGAAAGTCCTAGTTGTGTCTAGGCAAGAAGTCCTAGTAGGTTGATTATATTGAGAGGTAGGAAGACCTGGTGAATTGAGGTTCAGACATCAAACAGATAGGCTTTCTACTTGAGGGTATTCTATGGTCCTTCGTTTAGGGAGGGAGCAGATTGTTAGGTTGCAAGATTGCCAACAAAGTCCAACATTAGACACACATGGGAAAGATCATGGATTTATAAGGGAAAGATATTTCTATTGGTATAAGGCCTTTTGGGTAAAGTCCAAAAAAAAACCATGAGGGCTTAGGCCCAAAGCAATCAATATCATGTCATTGTGAAGATATCTAAATTCCTTTTAATCCTAACAAAGTTTGTGGTTTCACAAGTTATATAATGGAGAGTTGTTTAACAACTGCAATTAACCTTGGAAGCCAAATTGACCACATAGATGCAATCAATAACTTCAACTCAAGTCCAAGTAATCCATATTCAAACACTTACAAACCTAGTTGGAGAAACCATCCTAATTTTTCCTCTCAAAACAACCAAAATCAATACCAAGGATAGGGGAATTATGAACAACTATCGGGACAACAACCAGCTCCACCTAAGTCACGAGTTGAAGCAATGATGGACTTTATCTTGAGCCAAAACCAAGCAAACAAGGAGTTCCAGTAGAGATACTGAGGAAGCTCTGTGTTAGTGGGAGCCCTCAAGCCAATTATGTGATGATTGACTAGGAACTTTTGTATCATATTCTATTATTAATAAAGGCAAATTTGGTTATTATACTTACTTTATATTTATGTCAAATAACTAAGTATAATAATGCCCTTGGATAGTAGGTTATTATCTACATCCCAATCAATACTGAGATAATGTAGAGAACACTACACTAAATCATTCCTAGTCAAGTATTAATATTCAAGGACAATATTAATGTATGAAGACTAGCATATAAGTCAATTGATGACTTTGTTGGATAGCTTGGCGGGTTTCCTAAACGAATACCTGGTCGTCCATGAGAGATCTCTCCATGTCCACGGATTAAAAATTTAATCCGAATGGAGACCTATCTCCCAAACGACCGTCTCGTCGCCGTACTAATTGATTCGAGTTACAACTTGGCCAAACATGATGTTCAAGCCTTGTAACTCGCCTAACCAACTAGTCGCGGAAAAGACGACGAGTGGATCGCCGATTTTTATGTTTATTATCGGGGTCCAAGATAATTAATCATGACAATTAATTAACAAATAATTAATAACAAGATTAATTATCAACACCATATAAAATGATAGAAACAAGGAACCAAAGAGAAGGTTATACCTTTTCTTTTACCTCTTGATCTTCTATTGTATGACCCTCCCCTCTTGGACGTCGTGTGGGCGACGATCTACCAAGAACCGAAATCACCAAGGTGTGTTCTTCTCCACCCTAACTTGGCCGAAACCCTAGGGAAGGGAAGAGGTCTTCTTCTTCCTCCCTTTAATGCCGCCGGAACCCTAGCCTCCAAAGAAGCTTGCATCGACCACCAAAGGATCAAAGCCTCCTTCCCTTGCTTGTGTCACCACCAAGAGAAGAAGAAGAAGAGTAGGAAGAAGATGAAGAAGAAGAGGATGAGGTCTTCTTCTTCCCGAACCCAAGCCACCGCTCCTCCCTTTCTTCCTCACCGCCGTCGGCCACCTTCAAGCAAGGTGGCGCCGCCCCTCCTTCTTGCTGTCATGACCCTTAAGGAAGAAGGGAAGGAAAGAATGAAGAGGAAGGGAAGAGATGATGTGATTCTTCCTTCCTTATCACCTTACACCACCTCCCTTGGACCCCTTTGTCGCCGACCACCACCAGACCTAGGAGTGAGAAGATGAGAGAAAAGAGAGAGAGAGGCTCTAGGGTTCTATCAATTGGATGCCTTGGTTTCATAACTCCATGGGGTATTTATAGGGCTACAATAGGGACCATGAGGAGGAGTTGGGTCTTGGCCTGCTAATGGATCCAAACCCGATCCATTAATGAAGAACCATTCCACTAAAGGTTCTTCATTGAACTACCTCACCAACCCCCATATTTACATATGAGCTCCACCTATTATGAGACAATTTCTCCCCATGTTTAAGATATCGAATGTCCGTTGATTAATTTAAATTGCTGACAATTTTAATTAATCAACCTCTAACTCCTTGATTAGTACCACTCATCCTTATCATCATGTTGGACCAAGTCCCCCTGCAGGATTTAACATGATTAACCTTATGAGCTCATCAAGAGGGCATCATTATCCCGACTCACCAGGACACTGATTCCGTCTATAATCAACGACATGCCATGTAAATAATATTATTTTTCAGTTTATTGGGTCTATTGATTTAGCAGAATAAATCTCGCCCATTGGTAAATCAAAGAAATAAATACTAAGTACATGTGCCCGTTATTATATCGGGATTCAGAGCATGTACTCCATAATAAACCGAGGTCTGATCCAATTATAAAGTCAGTATAAATTGGATCACCTCTATGTCGGTCATGCTCAATGCACACAAAGTGCACTAGTGTAATTCTATGGTTTGTCCAACTCCATCTCGGTTGTGAGTCTCTACTTATACTTTACAAGGAACTAATAACTGTTGGGTTGTCTCGGCACAAAACAATAAAAACACAACGGAAACAAGAACCCACGAGCGATCCATTCGAAAGAAAACTCGTACAAAGCTATCTATCTTATAGATTTATCTACTGTTTATACCTTTGAAGCGTGCCCTTCGGTTATCCCGCTCGTCCAAGATGCGCCAGATCTCTTGCACGTTCAAACGTCCGTGCCTCTATTCGTATCCACATGGACACAATCTCTAAACTTCGGGAGAACTACCTTAGTTGTGCTAGCAACTTGAGGTAGCTCGAAAACACCAAGAACCTTACAGTAAGGATTCGGCCAAGAAGGGAGGAGAGGAAGAAGAGAGGAAGGGAAGGGGAAAAGCTAAGGCAAGAAGAAGACCTCATCCAAAGTCACAAGGCCCTCTTTTATAATCATCCCATGAATATGAAGAGGTTTGTGTCTCTTTGGCTTCCCAATAAATAGCACATCTTTTTATGTGGCTCTTTATCATTTCCCATGTAAGAAAAGAATCTTTTCATCCAATGAAGAGAGACTTTTCTCTTTCCTTCATGCAACTCTGACCGGGCCTCTCGGGCTTTCGACTCGATCTCCCGACCAAGTCTCCCGAGTGGGCGAGCTCCCGACCCAGTCCGCCGAGCTCCGACTCGGCCCGCCGAGCTCCGACTCGGTCTCTCTCGAGTTCCCAACTCGAGTCCCCCGAACTGACCTCCCGAGTTCCCAACTCGGGCTCAGGTCTCCCGAGTTCCCAACTCGGGCTCAGATCTCCCGAGTTCCCAACTCGGGCTCAGGTCTCCCGAGTTCCCAACTCGGGCTCAGATCTGCCGATCAACTTTCCCGAAGTATTGTGTCCTTTGTGTGTGACCAATAGGTTCTCGTGACGTTGACAATGCGCCCTGAGTTCCCAACTCGGGCTCAGATCTGCCGATCAACTTTCCCGAAGTATTGTGTCCTTTGTGTGTGACCAATAGGTTCTCGTGACGTTGACAATGCGCCTAAACACTTTAGACACATAAGCAATGAGCGGCATCTAGCAATGCATCATTGCTACCCAAGTAACAAGAAAAGTCGAGATCCGACTAAACCTCCGTGACTATGATAGTGTATGACCTTGTCCTTCTATCCTTGATATCTAGATTGACCAATAAGGCATAGACCGTGTCATCCTCAATCAATCTTGTGTTTCTTGATCCCCGAGTAGATTCACTCAAACAAATGAGCTCAATATCTCATATTGACTCATTTGAGCATGGTCATGCGTTTCAGTAGTCCTACTCGATCAAGGGGCCCACAGATATCACTCCCGTCATATGGGAGGGATAGATCCCATCTACATCACTCACATCCCTCCACATAATTCATTCATACCCAATGATCGCCTTTATAGTCTACCCTGTTACGGGTGACGTTTGACGATACCAAAGTACATAACTCCTTATGTAGGGAACCGTAGTGGCTTCAGGTCTAAGGACTATTCATACCAATAGTCACATGAGAAAGTTTATGGCACTCGTATGACAATCTATGAAACTTTCTCATGGCGGATCATTCAGTATACATTTTCCAATGTATACCCATGTGTCAACTTGATATCATATATCCATGACTTGTGAGCTCAAATCATCAGTTGACCTATATGCTAGTCTCCATGCATCAATATTGTCCCTGAATAATTGATGCTTGACTAGGAATAATTTAGTGTAGCGTTCTCTACATTATCTCACTATCGATTCAACCAATCGATATAATGTAGATAAGAACCTACTACACAAGGACATTATTATACTTAGTCATTCGGCACAGAATACAAAGTAAGTATAATAACCAAACATGCATTTATTAATAATAGAATATGATACAAAATGCCCCTAGTCAATCATCACATAATTGGCTCTAGGGCTCCTACTAACAATAACATGATCTTCCGTGTGACACCACACACCATGTTATCTACAGTGTAAAGTATTAGACATTTTGCACATATTAATATAAACATGCAACAGTGATCTTGTGATTCTCTTTCAGATGTCCATACAGAAAAGGTAAGACTTTTAGTATACATCCTAGTAGACTTGAGCTCACAAGTCATGGATATGTGATCTTAAGTTGACACATGAGTATACATTAAAGAATGTGTACTGAATTGACCCCTATGAGAAAGTCTTATAGATTGTCATATGAGTGTTTTAAATTTTCGCATGTGACTATTAGTATGAATAGTTCTTAGACCTGAAGTCACTACGGATCCCTACATAAGGAGTTATGTACTTTGATATCGTCAAACG
Organism: Boesenbergia rotunda; assembly: GCA_024364735.1. Taxonomy (NCBI): domain Eukaryota; kingdom Viridiplantae; phylum Streptophyta; class Magnoliopsida; order Zingiberales; family Zingiberaceae; genus Boesenbergia; species Boesenbergia rotunda. The sequence continues at coordinate 28,845 of JAGFNQ010004309.1, forward strand.
TCACCCTTAATAGGGTGAACTATAAAGGCGATTACTGGGTATGTAATGAATTGTGCGGAGGGATGTGAGTGATATAGATGAGATCTATCTCTTTCATATGACGAGAATAATATCTGTGGCCCCTTGATCGAGTAGGACTACTAAAACGCATGACTATGCTCAAATGAGTCAATATGAGATATTGACCTCATTTATTTGAGTGAGTCTACTTGGGGATCAAGAAACACTAAGATTGATTGAGGATGACACGGTTTATACCTCATTGGTCAATCTAGATATTGAGGATAGAAAGACAAGGTCATACATTGTCATAGTCACGAAGGTTAAGTCGGATCTTGATTTTCTCGTCACTTGGGTAGCAATGATGCATTGCTAGATATCGTTCATTGCTTATGTGTCTAAAGCGATTTAGACACATTGTCAACGTTATGAGAACATATTGGGTCGCACACTAAGGACACGATGCTTCGGAGATTAATTGATCTTAGTTTGACTAAGAATTAATCCGAATTGGATTAATTTGAGTTGGACTCATTTAGATTAGACTCAACTATATTTGAATGAGATATTAATTCATTAAAATATTTAATGAATTAATAATAGAGGAAGATGAAAAGTTTCTCTTCATTGGATGAAGAGAAGTTGAAGAGTCACATGAAAAACATGTGCTCTAATTGGGTTTTTATTGGCTTTAATGGAGGGAAGCCAAAGGGACAAAAACTTTTATATTCATGGAATGAGTATAAAAGAGTTTTTCTTCTCATTTGGATGTTCTACTTGTCATTTTTCTTCTCTTCCTTCCCTTGGCCGAAATCCCTTCTTCTCCCTCTTCTTCTTGCTTTATGAATCTCATCTTGTGGCTAGCACCACAAAGGCGATTCTTCTACAAAGATTGAGAGATCGTGTTCGTGTAGATACGCATAGAGGCACGACACTTGAACGTGCAAGAGATCCGACATACCTCGACAAACGGGATAAGCGAAGGGCACACGCCAAAGGTATACCTGTCAGATAGAAATTTGTAGATCAACTTTATATGAGTTTTCTTTCACATGGATCGCTCGTGGGATCTATTATTTCGCTGTGATTTTTAAATGTCTATGCCTATAGATTCTTACACTCTGAAGGATCTAAAAACAATGGTGGACAATCTTGTAAGTCACACCAAGATGTTGAAAACTCAGATTTCTCAGGCTACAACTCACCTTCAAGAATTCCTTGGAGATTTCTCGAAAAGCTAGAGACAAATCCCGTGAAGCATTGCAATGCTGTGATTTTATGGAGTAGGAAGACTTTGAAGGAACCATTTGCACTTGATGAAGAAGGGCAAGGAGTTGTCAAATGAGGTTAAAGTAACTTAGAGTACAACATGCGGAGAAGACATTCTTTGGGATTTCGAGGAAAAGATTATGGAATTAATGCAAAATTCTCCTCTGATTTGTTCGTGCCACCAATTTCCTTTTCCATAATGATTATCAAAGGCACAAAAGGATGAGGGATTCAACAAATTTCTGGAGATGATGAAGTCAATATGTGTAGAGGTGCCACTACTAGACTCTCTACACCAAATGCCAAAATTCACTAAATTTATGGGCATCCTGGCTAATCGAAGAATGATTGAAGATCATGATACAATAGCTCTTATAGAAGATTGTAGCACACTGATATGGAACTAGCACCCCCCCCTTTGGATCTAGAGAGTTTATATATACCCAGTTTTATAGGGCAGACAAAGATAAATAAAACTATTTGTGACCTTGGTGCAAGCGTAAGCTTGATGCTCTACTCTATGTGCAAGAAATTAGGGTTAGGGGACCTCAAGTTAACAACTATGACTCTTCAACTAACTGACACTTTTTGTAGATAGTCTTTAGGTACTCTAGAGGACGTGTAGGTAAAAGTAGGCAACATCATGTTGCCTATTGATTTTGTCATACTTGAAATGGATAAAGACCTAGGATCCCTATCATATTAGGGAGGCTTTTCTAGCCATTGTCGGAGTAATCCGTGATATCAAAAATCACAAACTCTCTTTGTTGATAGGTGAGACTAAAATTGAATTTGATTTATCAAAGGTTAATGACAATTTACATGTCAAAAATTAATGTCACGAGATTGATAATATTAGCGGGTTGGATTAACAACCACCAAATGAAACACAAAACAACGAGGGTGAAGCATCAAAGAAAGGGCAAATACATAATCCTGGTAAGATTGAAGAAAAGGAGTGGGCCTAGGACCAAAGGAAATATCGAAGGAGGGGACAAAATCCCCTAAAATCCAAGGCTCTGAGTTGAATAAAAATAGGGGTTAAGCTAATGACCCAAATGTATGGGGAGCCCAACACGGATGTGTGCTTAAACACATTTCGTAAACATGCACAGTGAAAGATAAAAATAATAATAATTCTTAATTATTACAACACACACCACACTTATACAAGGATATATCCGTGCTAGACATGATCACATAATAAAATTTTATAGAAATAAATTTACTCTAGGTATACCTAATGGATGATGCGAAGTGGAAAGGACATCAACCAAGTGACGCTCTCGAAGCTTCACCTCTATTCGTATCCACGCTGAGTGATCAACGAGATGACTTCAGAAGTCATGTATTATGTCCTCATGAAACATACTAACCTTGTGTGTGAAGAAGGAGTCTGGTGTCCGGCGGCATACACAACCATATGACACTAAACAGAGAGAGCAACCGAACAAGAGGGTTGTTGTCCAGTTGAAAAAAGGGGTTGTCTGCACCTTTTTCTTCACTGTCCGACATCCATATTTTGCTGTCGAAGAGGTATGAGGTACCCCCAAGGTTTTAGTAGTCCGCTAGCAATGTTTGCTTGTTGAGACGGGATCGAAGGAGGTAGGGTAGGGGCTACGACACGAACAGGCAGATTTTGTCCGCGGTTCTTGTTGCTTGGAACGACGGTGGACGACCAGAGCTACTGCTTCGAGGACTCTTGCTGGCTGGCAGGGGTGTGCTGGACAAAGTGGAGGAGTTGGCCTAAGGGGAGGGGTCGGCAAATCAAGGAGAACTCTTCTCCTTGGTGTTGGTGTTCGGTGATAAGAGACGGAGGAGAGGGAGAAAGGAGAATTACGTTTTCCAAAAACCTAATATAATGAATAATTAATTAATCTCTGGGCAATACTTCTAAGGAGATGTTTTCTTAGGATGTCAAAGTATAAGTCTTCATTACCAAGGTGACTTGAATATTTCAAGTCGAAGGAAACTTATACTTGAGCTATAGTAAGAGTTTCATTGACATATTCATATATGTAGAGAACCATATAAAGTTTTATAGTAAATCACTTAAATGAACTAGTTATTATAACTAGCATTCACGTGTAACTCTCGACATCCCAATGTCTCTAGCTAGTGAATGGGAAGAATGATAGATTTTAGGAAACTCTCATTTAGGACAATCTTAACTTAAACATATTATCAAATATATAAAAAAAATGAGCTTGTCAATGCAATCAATCACGGGTCAGGTTGATGATGGTTTAAAGTTATGATATTTGAGCAATATGTAAAGTTGTTGTAAATAAGATCTTAAAGTGTTGGAGACACTTTGGGCAAGTAAAAGTCCTAATAGGTTAGGGGGAGGGGGGATGGGGTTGTTAAGGGCTCAATTTCGTAGTGAAAGAGATGTAGGGATATAAAAATATGGCGAATGGGAATATAAAATCCATTATTCCATCCCTAGTTGTGACCTAAGGTTAGCCACGTGTGAGAAAATCTAAGCAGGTTAAAGATGACTAAGGGAGTGTTTGGGAGAGCTTCTGCTAGCTACTTTTTAGCTTTTAGCCATGCAAAAGTGCTTTTGAGTATTTGGGAATATCAGATTCTGCTTTAACTTCTGCAACTTTTACTCAAAAGCTAGAAGCAACAATTTGATGTTTTTTTCTGCTTCTGCTTTTTTACTTATGGTGTAGAATTAAAAGTTGACATTTATACCCTTAATAAATTTATTACTTTACATAATTACCATCTTATTTTTAAATAAAATCTTATATTTTTATATAATTTATATTTTCAAAAATTTATACATATTTGTATAATTTATATAAATTTTATTTTTTATTTTTTTATATTTTTATTAACTTTATATTTTTTTAAATATATATATTATTAAAAAATAATTTGATATAATATTTAAATATAATATTAAATATATAAAATATTATAGATCATGTATCAAAATTATATTAAATAATTGAAAAAAAATTAATTTTGATAGTTTAAGGATATTATTATCATTTAATTAAAAATTAAGCTTAAAAGTGATTATTCACCAAACACTCAAACTTTACCTTGTATCAGCTTTTGACTTCTATTTCCAAACACTGTATGCTTTAGCTTCTTACTAACTTCAAAATAATCACTACAAGAATCACTTTTCAAGAAGTAAAAGCTCTCCCAAATACTCCCTAAGTAGGTGTCGAAGTAATATAGAAGTAAACTAAAGATCTTATATCCCCTCTCTTTGTATATCAAATACAATGAGAATATAAGAAAATACAAGTAAAACAATAATCCAACCATATTAATTGGCATCATAAAATAGGAATTAAAATTAATTTATTTGCTTACAGTAGATCACTGTAAATCACTCAAATAATCCTTGGAATTTAGCTACATGAAATCTCCACAAAATCAACTTGTGTAAAGCTTTTTGCCAATTTCTAGTCGACCAATATTGTATCCTAGTCGATTAGATTGCCCATCCAGACTACCACCGCTAGACATTGACCAGTTCTATTATTGGTTGAGTTTTGTAACATCTCTTATGACATGATTTTATTTATTCATAGAATTTTTCAAGGCACCATTCTTTTTCTTTGGATCTGTTGATGATATATGCTATTAATATAGATGATTTAATAGTTGCTTCGAAATTAAATATCTAAATTAAAAAAATATATATCTAAATTAAAAAAAAATAGAGTTATTAGATGATACAACTCTAGCAATTCTAATGTACCTCGAATCAAAATTGAAAAAGAATTATGGAAAATCCTTTATCAATGCAATGACAATTGTTTCTCTTACTAGATCTTCATCACTCTCCTTTATGTGATATTGACTAGGCAAAAGATATAAATGGTAAAAGATTTACTACTAGATTTAGTATTTTTGAAAATTTAAGCAATAAACAAACTGTATAAAAAATGTCTATGCAACATCTCAAAGATAGAAATATTTAATTCGATCTCTAACCCAACCTTTAACCAAAGATAGAAATGTTTTTAGCCACTCTCATTTACCCATGCTAAGCTCAAAAGCTCAAACTCAATCTAGTTTAGACAACTTTGAAAGAGTTTGAGGGGAGTCATTCTCAAATAATATAATATTAAAGAAAAATAAGCAAATGGAATTTATTTGATTTACTTATATATTCTTTTGTAAACTCAAATATCAGAATACCAAAATACATATTTTAAATATTCAATTCTCATCTATTTTATCGTTTGGAATATTAAGATTTTAGTTCGATTAACCGACCCTTGAATCAGGAAAAGTCAACGTCCAGTCAACCCCTCGGATTATTTCAACGGCTCACCTCCGCCGCCGGCGTCCGCCTCGTCGTCGCCCTGCCATAGCCAGACTATGTCCGTTAGCCGCGACCGGAACTCCTCCTCGAAGAACTTGGCGTATTCGAATGTGTCGCTGCCGACATTTGTGAGCTCCACCACCGCCACCCCCGCCGCCGCCTCGAACACCTCGGCCTCCACCGCCAACCGCCTTTTCCATCCATCCGTTGTTCCTTCCATCCTCACTCTGAACGACTTGGTTCGCACCACTGCGAGACCAAGATCCCCGCCCACCGTCTCCAGCCTCTCCACGATCGTCGCCGCTGGCGACCGCGATGCGAACACCGTTGCCGCCCTCTGCTGGATCTCGAACAGTCCCGAGAGGTCGAACCCAGAGGACATGCTGGAGATTAGCTCGAAGGCGTTGTAGAACCTCGGCGTCGCTGGCTTTGCGTCCTCCTCCGCCTGCGTCAGCGGCGGTGGCGGTAGGTTAGGGATTTGTAAGGGCGACGGGCGGAAAGATCCCTTTTTGAACCAGGGAAACTGCAGTATGGCAGGGATTGGGATACGCTTATCAGGATTGACGACGAGGAGGCGGGAGACAAGGCGGCGGGCTTCGCCGGAGAACCAAGGCGGAATTCGGTACTCTGCTTTGAACACCTTCTGGTACATCTGCATCAGGCTCTCGTCTTGGAAAGGGAGGAATCCGGCGAGGAGGACGAAGAGGATGACGCCGCAGGACCACAGATCAGCCTTAGCGCCGTCGTAGCCTCGGCGGCGGAGGACCTCCGGCGCGACGTAGGCCGGGGTACCACACTGCGTGTGGAGGAGGCCATCATGTCTGAGTTGCTCCGGCAGGGCCGAGAGGCCGAAGTCGGAGATTTTGAGGTCGCCGCGGTCGTCGAGGAGGAGATTCTCGGGCTTGAGGTCCCGGTGGGAGACTCCGTGGCTGTGGCAGAAATCGACAGCGGAGATCAACTGGTGGAAGTAGCGGCGGGCTTGGTCCTCCGGCAGCCGGCCGCGGGCGACGCGGGCGAAGAGCTCGCCACCGCGGACGTACTCCATCACGAAGAAGATGCGGGTCTTGGTGGCCATAACCTCCCGGAGTTCCACCACGTTGGGGTGGCGGACGAGGCGCATCACCTTGATCTCCCGCCGGATCTGATCCATCATTCCGGCCACTCTCCGGGCCTGCTCTTTTTCGATCACCTTGACAGCCACGCTCGCACCGGAACTGAGCTCGCGGCCGTAGTACACCCTGGCGAACGTCCCTTTCCCCAAGACCCTCCCAATCTCGTACTTGCCGAAGAGCAACCTCCTCACCTCTCCTCTCGCCAGCTCCGCCTCCTTCCCCATATATCGCCAGCCTCAAAGAAACCACCTTGCTGGAGCCATCGACCAAAAGCGGCAACTTTTCCTCCACTCAAGGAAAGAAAGCCGGTACTTGTCTCTGCTCTTTCTTCTACCTAGCTAGCTAGCTTCCCCAACAATCTCCTCCAACTTCTTACGGCTCTCGGGGAGCCTCGAAGCAGAGGGAGAAGATGAAGGGGGTTATAAAGAGGAGGAGGATCAGGAACAGGACGATTCTAGTAAAATTGAAGAGAAAGTAGAAGAATACATAGAAATAGAGAAATTAAGAAGGCACGTTCTTTTCGCCGTCCCGAATTAAAATATATTTTAGGGATACGATGAATTCGTCGGAGATCGCCACAATTATAATCTCGTATTATTCACCTTCAATTTTTACGGGTTCATCGTTGCCGGTGATACTAACGGATTCACCGCCCTCCTAAGGTATAGTTTGATTCGGGGCGGCGATCGGAGGCCGCCGGTAGTGTCCGATCGACGATCGAACGTCGGACGTACCGCCGAATGACGATCAAAATTTTTACTGAGACATTCACTTTTACTATACGTATTATTTCTCTAACTAAAATTTATCCTCTATTACAAGATTGGTTAATCAACCAATATATCACTTGAAATTTTCTTTAGACATGGTGGGGTGGGACCAACAGGGCTATGTGACAGGTCCAAAACTCGATCAACACAAAACTAGTTTGGTCCAACTCATGGTGGAACTCGAGTCACGTACATCTTGGCCTTCAAACTTTCTTTCTAACCCATTTTACTTCTTTCAGTCACCGTCGCCAGATAGCTTTATCGGATCATTGCATGGCTCGCCCCAACAATTGCTGACTTAATAATCATAACATCCAATAACTGTCGACCCAATAAGAGCTGATTCGATGGAGCCAATCTGATACAAGCTGATCTGACCTAAAAAAGAGCTCGATCATAGATTCTTCAAGGAGTTGGCCCATCCCCCTGATCTTAGGGGGTATTTGGTTCAAATTTGTTAATCGAAATGGTAATGGGATTCATTGAGGGGTCAATGGGAATGAAAATCATGATTCCATTGGTAGTGTTTGGTTCAAATCCTGGAATGAAAATTATTATCATCGATGATGTTTGGTTCAGTTTAACTTTAGTAATGGAAATCCATAAAAATTCAAAGTTACCTAAAATAATAGAATTATTACAAAATAGAGAAAGTGAAATAAAATGAGTTGAGAGATAAATTAGAAAAATATAGAGAGAAATTATGAGAAGTAAGGTAAAAAAAGAAATTAGAAGAAAAAAATAGGAGAAAATAAAATAATAGAGAAAATAAAGATAAAAAGTAGAGAGAAAAAATAAGATAAGATAGATGTGATAAAAAATAGAGAGAGAAATCATTAAAAAAAATATAGAGAGAAAAAATGATATAGAAAATGTAGAGAGAGAAAGTGATAGAAGATATGGAGAAAAGTAAAAAATAAATATAGATAAATTATGATAAGAGAGGTAGAGAGAGAAAGTAATATTAAATATATAGAGAGAGAAAATGAGATGAGAGAGGTAGAGAGAGTGATATAGAAAATGTAGAGAGAGAAAGTAATATAGAAAATATAGAGAAAAAGTAAAAAATAAAGATAGATAAATTATAATAAGAGGGGTAGAGAGAGAAAGTGATATTGAAAATATATAGAGAGAAAGTGAGATGAGAGGGGTAGAGAGAGAAAGTGATATAGAAAATATAGTGAGAGAATCTGATATATGAAATATACAGAAAAAATGAAAAATAATGATAAATAAATTATGATAAGAGAGGTAGATAGAGAAAGTGATTATCAAAATATACAGAGAGAGAATGAGACGTTCTAGATTGATGAGGGGGGAGTAGGGAATGAAAATGAGAGAATGATTCCCTTATTTTCATTCCCATTGACACTTACCAAACAATGTCAATGGGAATGATTACCATCCATTCCCATTCCCTAGTCCCTATTACCCTAAACCAAACGCCCCCTTAAACCGGCTGAAGACGATTAAAATTTGAATATCGATCAAGTTTTGATTGATTGATTGATTGAGACGTTCTAGATTTGTGATTCTATTATTTAGATCTTTTCTATTAAATCTTTGAGTTTTGTATCTCTAGAGAAGCAAAATATCGTCGGTAAATTGCAGAAAACTCCTCAATCCCCATTTGATCTTTGCTTCCATTCCCCATTTGATAAATTTTTTGCATTTACTCCCTGATGATTGGGTATAAAAGAGTAAAAATTGAGTATACATCAGTGAAAAATGAGTATAAAAGAGTGAAAAGTGAGTAAAAAAGAGTGAAAATTGAGTACACAGTTTTTTGATATGGTGGAAGCAACCTTACATACTCAAATTTCTAACTTTTATACTCAACTTTCTTCAAATAATACTCACAGAACTGTCTTGTCAATTCCATCAGGGACTGCATGCAAAGAAAATTTTAAATGGAGACTGCATGCAAAGTTGAGTTTGAACTTGGGGAGTTTAAGAAAATTTCCCCAAATACCGTTGAACAATCTTGTTGTCTGAGATATTGGGAAAGTATTGAATTGAAATTATAATATCAAATCAATCTAATCTGTTGAGAGGCCTAAGTGGATAATCTCAAATTGTTAGCGGGACTGATTTTTGCTTGCTGTCGAGTCACCAACTGTTGACTCTGAGTGTTGATCTGGCTAACTGCCCGAGAAGAGAAGAAAGTCACCGAGTCAGGAATCGATCGCCAAGTCGATGCGGTGCACAACCGAGTCGAGAGGAAAGTCACCGAGTCAATAGTCGATCGCCTTACTCCTAGTTGTTCCCAATTGAAAACGTCAAGTGCTCCCGAGAGGATGCAAAGTCAGTCCCGAGTGGAATATTGAGTTGGGAAAAAGTTCTCACAAGTAGATGTCGAGCACTCCCAAGTGGAACACCTAGTCGGAAGCGCCGAGTACTCCTGAGTATAGATTCAACAAGAAGATGTCGATGTTTGCTATCAAACAATTTCCTTAAACAGATTTACCCCACCTCTAGTTGTGCTTCGAGGTTCTCTGGGTCGTTTATTTTCCATGATACAGTGGCAGACCATGATGGTCATCAAGCATTGGTGAATCACGACGAACTGAGGATGTACCCGACTGTTATTACTAGTGAATCTGCTGAGCGGGTACACGATAGAGAGGGAAAACTAGGGATACTATGGTTGAAGAATTTCTGTTGTTCTATTTCTCTCTGCTCATGGCTTCCTCTTGATAAAGGAGTTCAACCATAGGCGATAGTTAATACATCTCTTACAATGAGCAAAAGAATAATTATTCATATTGGTAAAATGTTAGTTGATTCGTTTGGGATTTTGGCCTAACTGGCCACCAAACATTGGTGAATGACAACAAACTGAGAATGTACCCGATTACTATCATGGATGAATCTATCAAGCAGGTGCATGGCAGAGAAGGAAAATTGAGGAACGAAGGTTGAAGAATTTCTATTGTTCTATATTTCTCTGTTCATGACCTCCTCCTTATAAAGGAGCTCTACCACAAGTGATAGTTAATACATCTATTGCAATGAACAAAAGAATAATTATTCAGATTGATAAAATATTGATTGATCCGCTTGGGATTTTTCCCAATAGTTTGGCATTTGATGCTTATAGGTCATGCTAACATACAAGTCAACATAATTTAATATAAATTTGAGTCCTGGATTTGCATCCCTTACGCGCCTACACATGAATGAGAGTCTCTCTGCATGTATCTATTCATATTATATATGCACGTGCAACAATATAAACCAACCAACTAGTTTTGAAACTTCTAATGTGAAATTAAAGTCTCATTCACAATGAAATCTTCTTTTTCTTTCCCACCTCTTTCCCCATTTACATCTCTAACAAATACACCATTCAAAATCAATCTTTGTTGAACAGATTCAAAAATTCTGGTCAATATCTTGAGCTAAACCTAACTCTTGTTCGGTAACTATAATCCCATATCCTTGTGTGATTTCTATTTTGTCGGGCATGCTTGACTTTGTTATCTCTTTGTGCTTATTTTATCTACTTTTAACAGAGAATTGTGGCTTAAAGAGATTGTTTACAATTCATTATTTTTGCTCTCTAGGTTTTTAACATATTGAAGATTTTTTCTCACGAGGTCTCGTTCTTAAAAAAGCATTTTAGCAACTTTATTATGCGTTATCACACTCAAAGAGAGAACATCGTGGACATAAGAACATTTATCCTTACAACCACATTAAACTCACAACAATAGCATTTTGATTCTTTTGCTTTTCTAAACCCTACAAATATGCATATTTTAAACATTTGTATTGAGTTTTTTATTTGCAAAAAAAAAAAAATAGATATATATCTATTATACTCCAGATGGTTTAAATTCTAAACTCTATATCCTAAACCTCATAACATCCTCCTCTATTGGCGCAACATTCCACTATTAGGCCTCCACCTTCAGATATGCATTTATTTCTTTCCGACTAATCCTTTTTTATTGTAAAATCTATTGTTTAAGGGATGGCCTCACCGATGAACCACTCTAAAAATAAAGAGGTTCCATCCTTCTTTTTAGTGTCTAACTAACTTCTTCTAGTGTTATCTATCCTAATGCTGGATAAAATAATGATTATTTTACGTATTGACACGAAGAGGAGAATTAAGAAGAAAATAATAAGAGAAACATAAAAATTAATAATCTTTCTTATCAATAACGAATTAATTCTCTCATAGCTAATCATATATTTATATAAATTCTAAATCCTAATATAAAAAAAGAAAAGAAATTTTAAAATATAGACCTCAATTCCAATCTTCTAAAGAAATAAAAGAGGTCTTTCCAGAAAAAAAAATTGATATTGAAATCAATAAACTAAGATGCTATAATTTAGACAAACTAGGACTCATAAATATCAGAAATACCATAATTATCCTAAATACTATAAAAATAGAAATGATAAAAAATATTGATAAAATCTTCAGCGGCTCAGATGAGGGCTTAAATAGCGGAATTTGAGTCTGAAAGTTAGTAGTTACGAGTTATCCGTAATAAATGTAGATCTCTGAAATACACAAGCATGATTACCTAAAAAATCTAATTTCAAATCTCAAAAGAAAAAAAATTATGATTGTTTATGTTAGATTAATCTAGCATCACATACGCTTTCACAACAACTTATCCACGATACTGCGTGTATCTCTTTGTTTAGCATCGACTCTCAGCTCTTGCCTATGGAACGATATTTTCAGCCGATAAAATCATGCCAGAGTTTTTGTTAAGCCTAGCTTTTTGGTCATCTAGTAAATAAGAAAAATATATGTCTGTTAGGTTGTAGAAGAGACTTGGTGACTTGAATTATTTTACGGCAATTTACCAAAGGGCGTACGCAATAATCGGTAATTATCAACGGGCGCACCATGGTTTTATTTTCACCAAAGGGCGCACTCATTACAGTAAACTTCCTCTTATACCCCTCATGTTATCTATTGCCTTTCTCTTTCTCTCTCAGTAATAAATTCTGTGACGTCAGCACATGCAACGTGACTTAATTACTGACTTTTATTTTAAAATAATATCTAATGGAATCGGCGCTAAATTAAAAAACGTAAGGTAAAAATTAAAAAAATATTTCACTTTAAAAATTTCTCATCGAATGTGATTTAAAAATATAAATAAATAATTTTTATTTTTATTAATAGAAATTAATATATTAAATAATATTTAATAAATATATTAATGTATAAAAAGTTTTTGGAAACAAACTGTTGGATTTAAAAATATAAATAAATGATTTTATATTTGATTAATAGAAATTAATATATTAAATAATATTTAATAAATATATTAATGTATACATATGTTTTGAAAAAACTGACCGTGGTAGCTTTCAGGCCCACGATGGGCCTGCAATTTTTTATTTCAGGCCCAGCGTGGGCCTGAAATTTTTTATTTCAGGCCCACGTTAGGCCTGAAATCTTTTGATTCAGGTCCGACGTGAACTCAATTTTTTTTTCTATTTAAAAAATATATTAATATATAAAAAAACCTATCAAAACACTTAATTTTAGATTCAAACGCAGGGCCTGAAGTCATCCCAGGAGGGTTTGAAGTCAAATAACTTCAGATCCTATAAATAATTAATTTAATAAATAATAATTAAATATAAAAAATATTTTTAAAATAAAAAATTTTTAGTGAGGGCCTGAAGTCATCAGTGACTTCAGGCCCTCTATCTGAAAAATTTTCCCTTAGGCCTGAAGTCATGTGACTTCAGGCCTAAGGAGGGCCTGAAGTCTGATGACTTCAGGCCCAAGGAGGGCCTGAAGTCATCAGACTTCAGGCCCTCCATTAAATATATAAAAATAATAAAAACTTTTAAAAAAAAAGGTATAATATATAATTACATAATAATAAAATGTTATAGGAGTGGTTTAGGTATATCAGTGAGTTTTGAGCAAAACTCACTGATGGACCTACCATATTTGGAATTCTGAAAACTCATTATCAGTAGACAGGGTTGAGCTAGGAGATGAGATTTTGGGTGCCGAAACCTCTAATATTGCCGTATCACCAATGCTATAGCAGTGGTTTAGGTATATCAGTGAGTTTTGATCAAAACTCACTGATGGACCTACCATATTTGGAACTCTGAAAACTCTATATCAGTAGACAGGGTTGAGCTAGGAGATGAGATTTTGGGTGCCGAAACCTCTAATCTTGCAGTATCACCAATGCTATAGGAGTGGTTTAGGTATATCAGTGAGTTTTGAGCAAAACTCACTGATGGACCTACCATATTTGGAATTCTGAAAACTCATTATCAGTAGACAGGGTTGAGCTAGGAGATGAGATTTTGGGTGCCGAAACCTCTAATCTTGCTGTATCACCAATGCTATAGGAGTGGTTTAGGTATATCAGTGAGTTTTGAGCAAAACTCACTGATGGACTTACCATATTTGGAATTCTGAAAACTCATTATCAGTAGACAGGGGTTGAGCTAGGAGATGAGATTTTGAGTGCTGAAACCTCTAATCTTGCTGTATCACCAATGCTATAGGAGTGGTTTAGGTATATCAGTGAGTTTTGAACAAAACTCACTGATGGACCTACCATATTTGGAATTCTGAAAACTCTATATCAGTAGACAGGGTTGAGCTAGGAGATGAGATTTTGGGTGCCGAAACCTCTAATCTTGCCGTATCACCAATGCTATAGAAGTGGTTTAGGTATATCAGTGAGTTTTGAGCAAAACTCACTGATGGACCTACCATATTTGGAATTATGAAAACTCTATATCAGTAGACAGGGTTAAGCTAGGAGATGAGATTTTGGGTGTCGAAACCTCTAAACTTGCCGTATCACTAATGCTATAGCAGTGGTTTAGGTATATCAGTGAGTTTTGAGCAAAACTCACTGATGGACCTACCATATTTGGAATTCTGAAAACTCATTATCAGTAGACAGGGTTGAGCTAGGAGATGAGATTTTGGGTGCCGAAACCTCTAATCTTGCCGTATCACCAATGCTATAGCAGTGGTTTAGGTATATCAGTGAGTTTTGAGCAAAACTCACTGATGGACCTACCATATTTGGAACTCTGAAAACTCTATATCAGTAGACAGGGTTGAGCTAGGAGATGAGATTTTGGGTGCCGAAACCTCTAATCTTGCAGTATCACCAATGCTATAGGAGTGGTTTAGGTATATCAGTGAGTTTTGAGCAAAACTCACTGATGGACCTACCATATTTGGAATTCTGAAAACTCTATATCAGTAGACAGGGTTGAGCTAGGAGATGAGATTTTGGGTGCCGAAACCTCTAATCTTGTTGTATCACCAATGCTATAGGAGTGGTTTAGGTCCATCAGTGAGTTTTGCTCAAAACTCACTGATATACCTAAACCACTCCTATAGCATTGGTGATACAGCAAGATTAGAGGTTTCGACACCCAAAATCTCATCTCCTAGCTCAACCCTGTCTACTGATAATGAGTTTTCAGAATTCCAAATATGGTAAGTCCATCAGTGAGTTTTGCTCAAAACTCACTGATATACCTAAACCACTCCTATAGCATTGGTGATACATCAAGATTAGAGGTTTCGGCACCCAAAATCTCATCTCCTAGCTCAACCCTGTCTACTGATATAGAGTTTTCAGAATTCCAAATATGGTAGGTCCATCAGTGAGTTTTGCTCAAAACTCACTGATATACCTAAACCACTCCTATAGCATTGGTGATACTGCAAGATTAGAGGTTTCGGCACCCAAAATCTCATCTCCTAGCTCAACCCTATCTACTGATATAGAGTTTTCAGAGTTCCAAATATGGTAGGTCCATCAGTGAGTTTTGATCAAAACTCACTGATATACCTAAACCACTGCTATAGCATTGGTGATACGGCAAGATTAGAGGTTTCGGCACCCAAAATCTCATCTCCTAGCTCAACCCTGTCTACTGATAATGAGTTTTCAGAATTCCAAATATGGTAGGTCCATCAGTGAGTTTTGCTCAAAACTCACTAATATACCTAAACCACTCCTATAACATTTTATTATTATGTAATTATATATTATACCTTTTTTTTTAAAAGTTTTTATTATTTTTATATATTTAATGGAGGGCCTGAAGTCTGATGATTTCAGGCCCTCCTTGGGCCTGAAGTCATCAGACTTCAGGCCCTCCTTAGGCCTGAAGTCACATGACTTCAGGCCTAAGGGAAAATTTTTCAGATAGAGGGCCTGAAGTCACTGATGACTTCAGGCCCTCACTAAAAATTTTTTATTTTAAAAATATTTTTTATATTTAATTATTATTTATTAAATTAATTATTTATAGGATCTGAAGTTATTTGACTTCAAACCCTCCTGGGATGACTTCAGGCCCTGCGTTTGAATCTAAAATTAAGTGTTTTGATAGGTTTTTTTATATATTAATATATTTTTTAAATAGAAAAAAAATTTGAGTTCACGTCGGGCCTGAATCAAAAGATTTCAGGCCCAACGTGGGCCTGAAATAAAAAATTTCAGGCCCACGCTGGGCCTGAAATAAAAATATTTCAGGCCCAGCGTGGGCCTGAAATAAAAATATTTCAGGCCCAGCGTGGGCCTGAAAGCTACCACGGTCAGTTTTTTCAAAACATATGTATACATTAATATATTTATTAAATATTATTTAATATATTAATTTCTATTAATCAAATATAAAATCATTTATTTATATTTTTAAATCCAACAGTTTATTTCCAAAAACTTTTTATACATTAATATATTTATTAAATATTATTTAATATATTAATTTCTATTAATAAAAATAAAAATTATTTATTTATATTTTTAAATCACATTCGATGAGAAATTTTTAAAGTGAAATATTTTTTTAATTTTTACCTTACGTTTTTTAATTTAGCGCCGATTCCATTAGATATTATTTTAAAATAAAAGTCAGTAATTAAGTCACGTTGCATGTGCTGACGTCACAGAATTTATTACTGAGAGAGAAAGAGAAAGGCAATAGATAACATGAGGGGTATAAGAGGAAGTTTACTGTAATGAGTGCGCCCCTTGGTGAAAATAAAACCATGGTGCGCCTGTTGGTAATTACCGATTGTTGCGTACGCCCTTTGGTAAATTGTCGATTATTTTACAAGGAACAAAGAGCCACATGGTGGATCATAAAATACTTAGCTAATGAGGTTTATTGGTTGCCTCCTATACGTCTTTAGGAGTCGATCTAATCATAAGAGATAACAACATCCAATCAAGAGAGTTTCTTGAGGTTTAAGGGTGTGTTGGAGCTCTCAGAATAATAGTGCAACTGTTAGATTCTCTAACGAATAATTAAGAGATCTAAGATTCGAGTCTTAGTTACGGTGCACTATAGTGAATTTTTCCTTCAGTGAAAAGTAGACCTAAGAACGCTATCCGTCTGGATGGACCTCTATAAATATTTCTCGATTTATCTAGTAGTCTATGAAAAATTCCTGTAAGGTCGAACTAATCATCTCAGGAATATTAATCGGTTATAGATAGCTAATGTAAATTAAAAAATATATATAGAATGTGTTGCAGATAAAGAACACAACTGGCTAGATAAAGTTTGAGATGGGATTTCATTTCGAAAAAAAGGGAATGTCGATAGCTTTTTCAAGTATGTTTTTCATGACTTTGAGTGAGTGTGTTAGAAGTATCAATACGGAAGAGGAGTTGTACTATTGTGAAAAAGAAGAAGAAAACTAAGATTGTGTTTGATATACTTGTTTTTTATTTTCATTAATTTTTCATAGACAATGTGGTTTCCCAGAAAACATATTTAGTTTATATTTTTCAGATTTATTTTCCAGAAAAAATATAGCGTTTTTTGAAAAATTAGAGAATGAAAAAAAATCATTCTCAAAAAAATGAAAAAAATATGATTTTCTAAAAAATGAAAATAGAAAATGGAGGAAACCAAACACTCCCTAAGTAACTTAGCTTGCTTTCATTCACCAAAAGATAATATATTTATAGGCTTAGTGGATAAGCACCAACTCTATATACATTATATCTAGATATTTTTATTTTACCATGAATATTCATCCTTATCAAATTATATATCATCTATCCATTATTATCAACTCATCAAATTCAATCTCTATCTACTAATTTTATTTGATTTCTATCAACAAACTCTATCTCTATTCATAATCAAATTTAATCTCCAACAGAATGCCCATTGTATCCAACAGAGTGCCCATTGTATGCGCTATTATAATAATTTATCCATTAAATAAAATTATGGGCAAACCGACGACTCCGTAGCCATCATGAAATGGTGTAACACATATAATGCTACTCGCCTTCACCACGTTGGCGCCATAAATCCATGTTGATGGAATTCCTTTTTAAGAATATCAATAGTGTAAAATTCATAAGGACGAATCGCTTTTTATTGAATCGTCAGAGGGTTCCCTATTCTTATTTAAGAAGGTCGTTCGACTTAAGATTGAAAAAACTTCTATAATTCATCCTTTTCAAAATATTATTTGTAGCCTTGCTCTCGCACATACAATCGTCGTCTAATGAGATTCTTGCAAGGTCGTTAGGAGATTAAGTTGTGAAAGCTGCAAGGAAGAGACACCTTGGCAAAGTGAACAATCCATTAAAGGTGGGTGCATAATGTGAGATATATCATATATGAGGTTAAAGAAGGGTGGGATAGCACGATAAAACAAATTCAAAAACTAGAGTTATCACCTACAATGAGTCATGAAGCAACAAATAAGAATTTCTCTAAGATTTACATGATTTCAAATTCTACGGCCTATGGACTTGTAAGGTGAGTCAACCCTTGAAAAAAAACTACTAGCAATATTCTCCTTTGAAGGATCGAAGAAAGTGATAGAGAGGGTGTAGATAGAGAGGGTGTATATTGCTCATAAAATTTTCTTTTAAAACTTATTTTTTTCTCTGAAATTAGAATGCAAAATAAAACACAGTACAAAACGTCGTGTTTGGTTACTTGGTTCACAGCCACTGATTGCTACTTCAAGTTCTGCGATCTGATCATGAATCACTTACGAATAGGCAAGCACTAACTTTCTTCTTCTGAAAAACTTTAGAGAAATGTCTGACAAAAAGAAGGTTACGGTAACACTTTGCTGTTCCCCTTTCGAAATGGAATGCAAGAAACAATAACAAACAAAAGGTTACTACAACAAAGATCCAAAGTTTAGAGTAGGTTGTTGGAGAGTAATGCGGTGCAGATGAGTTGCTAGCGCTTGAGCACTTGATGACATCTTTTGAAGTGTGTAAGATGACGCCCGAAATCCTCTACTTGAAACCCTTTTTATAGGTTTTTATCGGTCGACTGATCCAGCCATACATCGTTCAATCCCCTCAATAATAGGATCCAAATCTAGTTTTTTGGTCGACCGAACCACATTTCAATCTACAGAACCTACCACGTCAACTTTTTATCCTGATTCCATAATTGACTTGTTTTTTCGGTTGAGTATGTTTTGCATCTTTATCTGATTGCCACATCAACTTGATGAAGCCCATTTCTGCCACATCAACATCGCAAGATTTTTCCTTGATAGTGCACTCTGCCATGTCAGCAAGTTGAAGTTTATCCTCATCCATATCAGATGCCACATCAGCAATCCAAACACTTTAGATGTCATACCATCCCTCTATGTCACATCAGCTTTCGGTCTACTAAACCTATTTGTTCGTTCGCCCGAACCATTTGGTTGATCGAACTTATCTTTTGGTCGACTATCTAAGAAATTATAAGTAATGCATGATCTAAATATGATAGTTTAGCAACTATCTGATCTCAACTTTAAAATCTGAGTTAATTTTTTAGTTGGATAATACCTAACTTGTCCTAAAACTAGGACGCATCCTCACTGCTTTCTTTTCAAAAAAAAACCCATCTTATGTAGAACTTGTTAGGACTTTGCAAGTCAGAGGGGAGGATGAATAGCTCTGATTGCTTCATCTCAATTGTCAGCTCATCGTTTGCATGCATAGCAGAATACTGAATCAAACTTGACGCCACATACACAACACTTTGGTTTTGTTTGGTATCCACCTCTTAAGGCGACTAATCCAAGCTTTAGTCTTAGTGATCTACCACCACTAAATCTTCTCCTTCTCAGATATCTTTTGGAGGAGAAGTCTCTTACAACATGTTCTTGCAACAAATACAACAAGCATAAAAATGAAAGTGCAAATAACTTTACAAATGAAATCTTATTTTGGACGCTTTCTTATTATTTGAAATTGTCTCTTGTTGGTCTGGAAATGTAGTAGCAATTCATCCTCAAACCTCCAAGAACTGACCTCTGTGATTTACCTCAAAACCCTCTTTTATAACCTATTGTTTAGATTAATTTTTGCCTAGCAATCGATTGATAGACTTCGCCAATCAACTAGAACGTCTCTTTCTTACCTGACCAATCTACTGGTCAATCAATTGCTTACCACTAGTCGACTGGTTAATCGATTTTGCAGCATAGTGTTTGTTGCTATAGTTCGTGCATCCGATTGCTAAACCCTAGCAATCGATTGTTGTGCTCACTAATTGATTGATTAACCTCATTAATCAAGTGATCATGTAGCAAACACCCTTTTCTTCCCTCAAACTCCAAATTCAGGGTTTAGGGTATACCAAGCAATCGATTGCTAACCTTAATTCTAACCGTTTCAAGGTTGAATTTTCATCGTGCTTAGTATCCAATTGACCTCACCCTACCAAGATTTCATTTGCTCAACATCTAGTCACCCTTAACCTATCGAGACATTTCATTGTCCAACATCTGGTCAACCTTGATCTGTTGAGACTTTATCATTGTCTAGTATCCAGTTAACCTCAATCTATTAGGACTTCACTGTTGCCTAACATCCGATCAACGTTGATCTACCAGGACTTCATCCATGTGTCAAGTGTCCAATTCTTCATGATTCACTTAGACTTCACGCTTTATCAACACCCTATTAGACTTTCCTCATTGCCAAATGTCCAGTCAACTGTTGACCCACCTAGATTTTCCTCTTTCCAACTCTTTGTTGGACTTTTGATTACCCAATGTTCAGTTAACTATGACTCACTTAGACTTCTCATCTTCATGCCAACTTCATGTTGACCTTTTGATCACTAAGTGTCCAATCAGCTATAACACACTTGGATTTTCCTCTTGTCAACTGCCAGTTAGATTTTCGATCACCAAGTATCCGATTAACCATGACCCAATTAGACTTCTTAACCTCGTACCAACTTCTTGTTAGTCTTTCGATCATCAAGTGTCCGACCAACCATGACACACTTGGACTTTCTTTACCATCAAGTATTTGATCTACTTTGACATACTTGATTCTTCAATCAACCAACTGACATATTGATCGACTATCAAGTATCCGGTCAACCTTGACCTACTTGACATCTCACTCGATTAATTAACATATTGATCAAATATCAAAATTCCAACTCAGCTCAAACCGAGCTTGGTCAACCTAGTCAACCTTGAGGTCAATTGCATGAATAATCTCTCCTTTTTTGATTTTTGATGATATGTTTAAATTAAGCTAAATCATTAGGCCAACATCCTACTTCTCATGCCAATGAAGGTTTCCTAATTTGAAGCTTTCATTCTCCCACTTTGGCACACGTCAAAACCACATCCTCTTATAATCCATTATTTCCTTCATTCCTAAATTCTAATCATTACGATGAAGATTTTCTACCTTCTATTGTCTCCAATGCTCAACCTTCAGCATAAATCCATTATTATCTATTCATTCACTCAATTTCTTGCATTCTCCTCCTTTAATATCGAAATCATGTCTTTAAAAAGAACCTCCCCCTTAAGGTATGCTGCAACTTCAATCATTGTACCAATAATGATTTGAAGTTTCTAAACCTTTAGGAAGTTCCAAAAACTAAGTTATAAGGCTAAAAAGTTTCAAACTTGAATATAAACCTCCCTTCAAATCCTTATTTTTCTCTTTTTAACATTACTTTCTCATTTTTTTTATCAAGAAAAATCCCTTTGAATAAATATCCAAGTATATCAGAGGATTAGAGGGTTAGAGATAGTTAAGTTACCTAATAGTAAACTTAACTGACTGAAATAACTCAATTTCAGTCAAAACTCACTTCAACAATCAATTATTGTTTAACAACAATTGATTGATATAGACAACAATCGATTTATGACTGATAGAAGTCGATTATTATGTTTGAAAACTACAATCCAATTTCAGATTAAAATTCAAAAATGCATGATTAATTTTATGATTTTTGAAATATCATGAAATTTTATATAGATATTACTTATGTCAAGTACTATTAGGGAAAATAATTTTTTATAAAAATACATCTTATTTTCAAAGAATGACACAATGTTGAAAACTACTAAAAACTTCAATGTTTCACTCTAACTTTGTATCAACATAATCAATGGTGATTCCTAGTAACAAATAGACTTCACCAACATTTTTCAAAATGATTTTGAATTGGTTTTCAAATATAATTTTCAACCATGATCTATGTGTTGGTGAAAAAAAATCAGACTTGAGCAGTCAACCTCTAGTATTTCGATTTTGACAATATACCAAGGTCTGGTCAAAGTGATCAAAGGGTCCGCCAATCAGGATATGATGTTTGGCAGAGTGAATAGTGCCCAAGGTTGGTTAGTTTGATGGAAAGGTCAGCCAAACATGACCTGATGTTTGGCAGAATTATGAGAACCCAAGGTTGGTCAGTTGACTAAGGGATTAAGCCAAACTGGACTTGAGGTTTGGTAGAGAGAGTATACTTACCTGAAGTATTGGAAGAAAGAAGTCTAGTCAGGATTAAGATGACTAGCAAAGAAGTCCTTATCGAGGCACAAATCCTAGTGAGTGAAGCTGGGTCTTAGTGAGTGAAGCTAAGTGGACGAAGTTCTAGTGAGTGAAGCTGGGCAAGAACACTTGGTCCGGGGGACTGAGCATGAAGTCCTAGTTCGGGGAATTGAGCATGAAGTCCTGGTCGGGGATCGGGCAACGAAGACTTTGCCAAG
The DNA here is from genome assembly GCA_024364735.1 of Boesenbergia rotunda. Lineage (NCBI taxonomy): Eukaryota > Viridiplantae > Streptophyta > Magnoliopsida > Zingiberales > Zingiberaceae > Boesenbergia > Boesenbergia rotunda. The sequence continues at coordinate 51,291 of JAGFNQ010004309.1, forward strand.
CGAGGACCATGGACAGAAGTAGAGACGTGTCGAGGATCGAACATCTCAAGATGCGGGAGTCTCGGAGGCCAAGCACGAATTCATGGTCCAGGGGACCGAGCAGAAGACTTAACCTAGCGGGGATTGTGGACAAAAGTAGAGACGGGTCGAGGATTGGACGTCTTGAAATCCAAGTTCTCGGAGGCCCTGCAAAAGTCCAACCGGAGGTCTCGGTTGGCAAAAGGTAGCTTCTCCAGATTGGAATAGGTGAAAGACGCGTTCCTCGGAAAGTGGAACAATAGGCGTTGACTCGACCTAGGGTTTCGGGTGAAATCCAAAAATTAGAACCAGACAGCTTTGGCTGTCAATCAACTAAGACATAAGATTGTTTGTCTATTTGTTGTGTGTTTTGTTGTCTTGCAGGTGGAGTTGGAGGTTAGATAGGAGAACAAACGCAAAACAAACAAGAGCTTGGGAAAAAGCTTCCCAGGCGCCTGAGTAGGGACTCAGGCTCCTGGAACCCAGGCGCAGCATGGGAAAAAGCTTCCTAGGCGCCTGAGTAGGGACTCAGGCACTTGGAACCTAGGAGCCTAAATCCAATTCAGGTTCCTAGGATGGGAAGTCTATCCCCTACACAAAGTTAGCTGAATGGGAAAAAGCTTCCTAGGCGCCTGAGTAGGGACTCAGGCACTTGGAACCTAGGAGCCTAAATCCAATTCAGGTTCCTAGGATGGGAAGTCTATCCCCTACACAAAGTTAGCTGCTTCGGATTAGGTTTTGACCACGGTTAGGTGCCTGAATGGACTTTAGGGCGCCTGGGAGTATGCTATGAATAGGGGTACCAACCCCTCAGTTGAAGAATCAAGTTTTCAGATCTACTTAATCATTATGTGCAAAGCGAAAGTGCTAAGTCGAAGCTCTGCGACCAAGGAGGCTCCATGAGGAAGTGCGCTGCACTTCGGACTTCCGGATTGGCCGAATCTTTGTTTCTGTTGGTTTGCTTTTTGTTTACACGTTATCTTTTAATTTATCATTTTGTACTTGTAAATCATACTGTAAGACGTGTTTTCTCCGCCTCCGAAAATTCCGAAAGAAGACCACTAGTGGACTCACGCTGAGTACATAGACCTTGGTCGTACTGACCCTGGGGGGTTGGGAACAAAGTAAATAAATCCCGCGTGTCTGATGTGTTCGTCTTTTACATTTATTATTCCTTTGTGCTACTAACAATTTGATTACAAAGTTAAATGAACAAAAGACGAAATTAAGTAGGAGTCGATATTCACCCCCCTCTATCGACGCCACTGATCCTACACTATGGGTCAAATGCACATGACTTGCACATCAATTTTTCCCATGGTTAGTCATGCAAAATCCATTTGGATTTGATGAAACTAAAGCTCACTTTGATACATCAAATTGCATCTTGAACTTAGTTTTGTTGGTGCTAGGATAACAACATTAACCTCAAAGTTTTGATGTATGACAATGGATAAAGTTAATTTTATTGAGATATAATAAGTTCGTGTCAAGTGTACATGAGCAGGTTACTTAACAGATTGTGATGTTCTAATTGGGAACTCGACAGTGGCAAAATTCTAGTGAAGCTGGTCAAATGATGTCTAGGTTGGGAACCAGGTACGAGCAAAGTCATAGTAAAACTAGACAATTGAAGCCTTGATTAGGAATCTGGCAAGAGCTAAGTTTTGGTTAGGAACCAAGCAAAAAAGTCCTAGTTGGAAACTAGGTGAATCAAGTTTAAGGAGGAATGAGCTGAGAGGTGAAACATGACAACTCACACTAAATGGGTTAGTTGGGAGCTGAACATCTAACTAAGTATGAATTACTTAACACTATAAATCATACTCATTACATGTACAAATTTTAGGGAAGCAAAGTTTGATGGTTCCAGATGATCGGAAGGGAGTATGGGCGACTGGTTGGTTATAACTCTTAATGAGCAATGTTGGAGGGTTCCAGGTGACTGCAACTATGGTCGAGGTGACCGGAGGTGCTTCTAAGAGACTAGTAGAAGACAAAATCCAATGATCTGGACGAAATGATCAAGATCAGGTATGACTAAGCCTCAGGTTACTGAAGGGCTTCCAATCGATCGAAGACCATGAATGACATTATCTATCAAATAAAAGTTGAAGCCACATCAGCATATTCCAGGTGACCAAGGAGCTTCTAGTCGACCAGATTTTGCCATGTTAGCATCCAAAGGAGGGATATAAAAGGAGTCTCAAGGTAGTGCTTTTGGACATCAATTTTTTATATTGTTCTACTCTACTTATGCTCCTAGTGCTCCCGTGCTTTCTGACCTATATCGACGGCATGCTGCAACCTTATGAACAAAGTTCGATCGGCAACACCTTGTATGTTTTAGTATTTGTTTTGTTGTCGTACATTTGTGTGTTTTATGATTAACTTTTATGATTTTTTTCTATAAGGCTTCTCCACCCCCAAAGGATTTCTAGAAAGGAGAATTGAAAATACGAATCACTTTTTTTTTTATTTGTGTGTGTCTGCTTCTACTTCTGCCTAGTTGTTGGATATTTCTAGAAAGCAAGCCTTAATGCTTTGTGTGATCAATACCTGAGTAGTTTGTTAAGGTTGCATGCTTGTTATCTTTTGCTTGAAAATTGCTTGTTTGTTAAACCTATTAAATTAGTACTTGTTATTTTCTATTCCGTTGCATTACTCTGTTGATTTAAGTTTCATTTAAATTAGCTCATAAAATTCATGCTATTCACCCATTCCACTCTTGCATCGAGTTCGATCCTACAATTCATGATTCTAACATCTCACTTGTGTTTAATGTATCTCTATACACACATAAGTCATCTTATGGTATGGTGAGATGTAAACTAGATTTTTTCTAAATCATGAGATCATGCATATCTATCTAGGTATTCTAAAATTTAACCATTCTACCTAGGATGTCAACCAATGTCATATTTGTCCTTAATTACAAAAGATTGAAATAATACATGTAAATGAGTACGACATACATCAAATGCACAACTTTAAAAAGAAATCATCATAACTTAACTAATACATGTATTATACGACATGACAATATTAATTTATATTATCATAACAAGATAAATGTATGATATGTTGTCATGCCATATGACGCGACATTCTAGCATGATAATTATAATACAAAAGAAATACCTATATTTTCCATCTACATGTCATCATTTAATCATTATGTCAAATACTTGATTTGACATAAACAGTCAATCTCTCTCGAGTATGTTAAAAACACACACTTGGCACATTTTAAAATTCTATCTTATTGTGTCAGTTGGATCAAACTTAATAACTCAATTTTGATTGGCACACTATAACAATCTTCTAAGATACGTTTTTAAATTTCATTTTCAAGATATCACTATATCTCGAAAGTGTCCTAAGTTGCCACCTTTACCATGGTTGAGTTAACTACCCTTCTAATTAAGGTTGTTACACCCTAAACTCATTTAGTTTGAAAAGATCACACTCTTAAGAATCCAATACCTATTGTTCTGGAAGGAATCGACATTGACTGCCCGTCACCAGAGTTCAATCCACCGGGATGATGACGAGAGAGGAAAAGCTCGCCCACGCGGATGCGGATGCTATGGGAAGAACTTCTGTCATACGAGATAAACACGAGCGTTAATGAGAACACACCGGAGGTTGTCCAGCGGAGCCCACTCCGATGCTCAAGTCAGTGCCTCAGTCTAGGAGATGGAAGAAAGCAAGGAGAATGTCTAAGTTAAAGAGTTCGTCACCCCTTTTACCGGAGGGGTTGGAGTAACTTTTATACCTGAGGCGGCAGTCATACGTGTTTCCATGATCTTCGTCACGTCCCCTCGATCTTCGGTTATTAGATAACCCTTGTAACGACCGTCACTGCCATTAAATCTAGACCGTTGCGATAATGAAGGCGTTAATGGCCGTGTATTATGTGTCATGATTATCCCGTAATTATAGGTAATGATTATCCATAGATCTGAAGAAAGGGGGATCGTTACTTGAGGTCGAGTGTTTATTGGACTCCGCTACCCCAAGGTGATCTCGGGGTCTTTTGGCCCGAGGGGGTCCCGGGCGTTTACCTTCCCGAGGTGGTCTCGGGGACCTGACCTCCCGAGGTGATCTCGGGCATGTGTCTTCTAAGGTCGGTCTCCAGAGTATGTCTGCTCGTGGTGTTCTCGGGAATCCACCTTCCTGAGGGGGGTTCGGGCTCCACATAAAGAGAGTCATCCAGACTCGATAAATCTTGCTACATAGCTTCTTCAGTCTACGTGTAAGCTGGGGTACTCAACCCCATCACAAGTCCTTCCCTTCAAGTCTAATCGAAGGAAGTGTTGCTGACTGATTAGACTAGTGGTGTAGCGAAAAAGCTATGTTATGGTGGGTCCATTGACCCATTACTACTTTATTTGTGGCAGGTTAAGTCCGAGGAATCGAAACATTCACCCCGGGTTCTGAGGCAATCTCTTTTTAAATTAGCCCTCCTAAAAGGCTCTTGCAATTCTCAAGGCGCAACAATGATAGCTGTCCATCACCCATAAAAGAGCATGACACTCTTTAATGGCGACAAAACCCCTTCGGGAATTCATCTTCGCCACATGCGCTAACCACTTTCCTTGTGATATCTTGCTGACATGCACAGCTGTAGCAGGCTCTCATCAGAAGGTTGTTCAATGGTGCTGCCTCGATGTAGTTGATTTTCGCCGTCCACGTGCCTCGCCCCTATTGCACTCATACAGGCGGTTTCCTTCGTATAAGAGGGGGAGGCGAAGATGTTCAGCCACCTTCCGGCTTTATTGTTCAGTAGACTTCGTCTTCGTCTTCTTTCCTAAGGACTCCTTTCGCGTAAGTCTTCTGCTTCCTTCTTGTCTTTTACCTTAGGAACCATGGAGGGCTACCAAGCGGAGTGGTATGAGTCCGCCTCTTCTAGAGTGAGGCCGAAAGCTCTACAAGCGACCATTGAGGCTTACGACATTCCGGCCGAGATGGCGGTGGTGATCCCTAGAGTGGACCGGACACCGATGGAACCTCCCATAGGTTTCTTTACCTTCTTTCTGGGACAAGTAGAGTCAGGGCTCTGTTTTCCCATTCGTCCTTTCTTCATGAATGTGACCTCTTATTTTGGTATCCCTCTTCACCAGATGACTCCCAATGCCTTCGCTCAGATGGGCGGGACGTATATTATTTTTAAACTCTTCGACATTCCTTTGACCCCTCACCTTTTCCATTGCTTTTTCATTCTGATTGGCTCGTGAGGGGTGTTTAGCTTTATGGCATGCCCAAGTCATAGGTTCTTGGGAGGGCTCCCTTCTTCTCATAAAAGGTGGAAGGAGAAGTTTTTCTTCATCCGACTGCCCCACAGTCCTTTCAGCACCCATCGCTGGACGGAGAATCTGCCTACTCCCCCTATACTAGGGAATTTTCTACATGATCCCGCCTACCAGTGAGCTAGGATCATTCTCTCTGGCATGAAGTTCAACGGTACGGGCCTAGTACAGAGCGAGGAGCTCATATACCGTGCGGGCCCCAGCCTTGGTAAGTTTACCTTTTCCGTCAATGCCTATTAATTCTAACTGATGTTTTGTTGTCTGTCTATTGCAAAGGAAATCATGCTCTCGAGGGCAATTAACTGGCATATCAAGTGGGATGAAGCCAATAAGGGGGCCCTGGATCCCCCTCCAATCCCTCTCGCCTCGCCTTCTGCTTCAGCTGAGTCATCGGAGGGGACTGTCGAATCCTCCAGTGAGTATGTCACGCCAGCGCGGGCAGAGGTTCCTGTTGTACCTCAGACACCTGCCGATCAAGGGACTCCGGGTGTGCCTGCTAGCCCGGGGACCGGTGTCCCTTTGGGAACTGATCCACCACTTGCAGCTGTCCATATGGGGGAGGCCGCAGAGAGGTCTTCGCCTCCCTCCAACCCACAAATGCCCACACTCTCTGGCGGCATAAGAGAAAAATCCCGGAAGGCCTATCCCTGAGACGGAAAAGGTTGTGTCCCCTTAGCCCGAGCACGCTCCCTTCCATCCCTGAGGAAAGTATTTCTACTTCTGATGATGAGGATGCCATCCCGCTATCTCCACCTTACTAGCCGACTGCCTCTATGGAGACAGGCGATTCGACCCTTGGTTCCTCCCCAGTCGATCCTTCCGAGGCCTCGAGAGGCAAGCAAACATTGCCTACCAACCCTCAGATGCAGCTCGACCGCCTACGCCAACGGCTTGACGTGACCTCGGAGGCTGCCATCCAGTCTTTCCCCCTGGTGCAATTTAAGGAGGTCCCTGCCGAGGGTATTTCCTCCGTGGGGGCCTCTAATTCAGAGGAGAATGATTTTGGCCCCTCTACGGCGCCACTTGGGGCTCCCACTGTCCAGCCACTCCCCCTGCGTAGAGACCCCTTATCCTCTATGAGCCGAGTTGACCCCCCGAGAAGTCAAGGAGTTGTTGATGCAGTCTGGCCCTGATTGTTGTTTTGGTGTTGATATCGATTTTAGTTTAGGTTGATCATGTTGATTATGATTAAGTCCTGATCGAGGATTAGGCATGATATGGAAAATCCTAACCTGGGAGGTTAGGTGTGATGATCATGTTGATCATGATTAAGTCCTGATCGGGGATCAGGCATGGTATGGAAAATCCTAGTCTGGAGGGCTAGGTGATGGAAAATCCTAACCTGGAGGGTTAGGTGTTGAAAATCCTAGTCTGGGAGGCTAGGTGTTTGGAAAAGTCCTAGTCTGGGAGGCTAGGTGTTGGAAAAGTCCTAATTCGGAAAGGTTGGGTGAAAAGTCCTAGCTTGGAGGGCTAGGTGAAAAGTCCTAACTTGGAGGGTTAGGTGCAAATTCCTATCCTGGAAAATTAGGTGAAAAAGTCCTGGCTTGGAGGGTCAGGTGCCTAGCTTGGAGGGCTAGGTTGGATGATGTTCTAACTCGGAAGAGTTGGGTGAAAAGTCCTAGCTTGGAGGGCTAGGTGAAAAGTCCTAGCTTGGAGGGCTAGGTGAAAAGTCCTAACTTGGAGGGTTAGGTGCAAATTCCCAACTTGGAGAGTTAGATGGAAAAATCCTTAGCTTGGAGGGCTAAGGTGGATGAATTCCTAACTTGGAGGGCTAGGATTGAGTCTCTGGATCGGTCTGGTGACCGATCAGGGACATTGGCATGCTGCTCCTGAGTGCATCGGTCTGGTGACCGATCCAGCTATGTCTGATCAGACTGGTGACCGATCAGGGAGCGCACAGTGAGATTGGGAATCTACTAGGTGGCTCCTGATCGGACCGGTGACCGATCAGGGAGCAGGCTGCTTCCTTGCTGTCTTGCTCCTGATCGGTCTGGTGACCGATCAGGGAGCAAACGGTGAGTGAGTTCCCTTGCTGATCAAAGTCCTGGATCGGTCCGGTGACCGATCAGGGATCTTGGATCTGATTAAAAAATCACTGTTCATCTGCCCTGATCAGTCTGGGTGACCGATCAGGATTCATTCTGATCGGTCTGGTGACCGATCAGGCTTCACCCTGATCGGTCTGGTGACCGATCAGGCGTGTATAGCTGCGAGAGCTGGGAATCCCAGCGAGGCAGTGGATCGGTCTGGTGACCTATCCACACACTCTGGATCGGTCTGGTGACCGATCACTTTAATTCAAATTTCACTGTCAGACGTGGTCAGAGCGTCTGATCGTATCCGATTTGCTGATGTTTGCTTCTGATATTTGATATGCTGTTTGATTTGCTACTCTAATGCTCTGATTAAGTTTCAGGTGACAGGGGAGGATTCAAACACTCAAGGAGAAGTCAAAGAGAGCTTTCCTTGGAGCAGGTTTGTCCCTTTCTCCACACAGGTTGCAACGGCTGGATGCAGGACTGAAGCTGCTGACTGAGGCTTGGCTGAGGGAGCTCAGAAAGTTCAGTTAGGGTTCAGTGTAGCTGGCGCGTTGGCAGTGAGGCAGCTGTAGGCTGCTGGAGATGAGATCATCTGTCGCTTGGCGGAGAAACAAAAAGGAACGAGAGAAGTTGTGTTCGGTAGTTCTTGAGTTTTTATGCTTCTAAGTTCCTGCGTTACAAGCTTGCTGTTCTAGAGTTCTTCAATCATTCTGAGCAAGCTATTGAGGAGCAATCATCATACTTGAGCACTTGAAGGAGAAGACAAGAGGCTTGGAGTCCGACAGTGGGAAGACACGGAGAAGGGTTCTTGCATGAGATCGCCACTGGGTGGAGCTCAGGGAAGCTTGCTGTGTTTTTGTCCTTGCTAAGTGTTTGAGTAAGATCCTTCTTATTGTTTCTTTGTGCTTAAACTATATCCTTATTTGAAACATACTGTGGAGAGGTTTCTCCACCGAGAAGGAGGTTGCTTCATATCCGGTGATTATCGGGGCTTGATCTGCCGACGATTAAGGGATCGCCCACCTTAAGGGCACGCCAAGGAGTAGGGGCAAGTTATCCCCGAACCTTGTAAAATCTCCTTGTTAGCGATCTTGCTAATCTTGCTAATCTTGCTAGTTAGGTTTTGGTTTAAGTTTCTGCAAGTTTTGTTTTCATACTTCCGCTGTGCTATTAATAACTTCAAGTGCAGAAATTTGATAACTCTTCAAAGAAGAAGTGATTGGCTATATTCACCCCCCCTCTCTAGCCATCTCGTTCCCAACAAGTGGTATCAGAGCTTGGTGCTCTGTTTACGGCTTAACAACCGAGAGTTCTCAACAAGATGGCTTTGAGAGAAGGATTCTCCACCACCCGACCTCCATTCTTTGATGGCGCCGACTTCCAATATTGGAGATCAAAAATGGAATACTATTTGAAGATGGATATCCATACGTGGTTCGCAGTGAAGGAGGGATTCATCCCTCCTAAGGATGATGAAGGCAAAGAACTTGAGTCATGGAGGTGGACTGCCGAACAAACAAGGAAGAGTGAAGCCGACGCGAAGGTGGTTGTCACTCTACAATGTGGCATGAACAAAGACCAACTCATCAAGGTTGGTCCCTTCACAAGTGCAAAAGACTTGTGGAACAAACTCATAGAGCTCCATGAAGGCACCCAAGACTCGAGGATTGCAAAGAGGGACTTGTTCCTCAATCAACTTCAAAATCTCTCCATGAAGGAGAATGAGTCGGTAAGTGAGCTCCATAGCCGGTTCAAGGAAGTTCTTAATGGACTTCATTCAATTGATGAAAAGGTCGAGAATCGCGACCTTGTGAGGTATGTCTTGAAAGCATTTCCAAGGAATGCTTTGTGGTCATCCATGGTGGATGCCTACAAAGTATCCAAGGATTTATCTATTGTAAAGTTAGATGATTTATTTTGTGAGATGAAATTGCATGAGATGGCTAACAAAGGCCCCAAGGAGAAGGGGATTGCCTTAGTTGTAGGGGACCGGATCAACAAGAAGAAGAAGGAGAAGAAGAAGGAGAAGGATCTTTCATCATCTTCATCCTCCTCCGAATCCGAGTCAAACTCGGAGGAAGATGGCAGTGGCTACTCTTCATCCGAAATGGCGAACTTCGTGCGGAGGATGATGCGAAGAGACCGACGTTTCAAAAGGAGAGGTAACACTAGTGAATTCAAGCTTGATAAGAATAATGCATCTTGCTTTGAGTGTGGTAGAAAAGGGCATTTCAAGAATGAATGTCCGAAGCTTAAGAAGGAGGAGAAACCTAAAAGAAAAGAAGAGAAATCCAAGAAGAAGAAGAAAGCTTTGAAGGCTTCTTGGGATAAGTCATCTTCTAGTTCATCCGATGATGAGAAGGAGGAGAAGAGCACAAGGCAAGTGGCACTCATGGCTCTTGGAGAGGAGAGCAGTGAAGAATCTTCAAGCTTCTCAAACGCGGCTTCATCATCTTCGGATGATGAAGAGGTAACTTCTCCCGAGCTTGAAAAATGTTATAGAGCAATTGCATGTTTAACTAGTATGCTCAAGAAATCCAAAAACAAAGTTAAAGCATTGCAATTAGAGATTGATCAATTGAAAGCTTCTAGGGATGATAACATTGATGACTTGGATGTTGAATTACTAGAAGATGAAATTAAATCTTTGAAACATGAGATTGTAAGCTTGAAATCCTCTAAGGTTGAGGAAATCAGTGATTTGCATGATAATGAGTTAGTGGAGGAAAACCAATCATTGAAGAGTGAAGTTGAGAAGCTCAAGAATATTCTTGGGAAATTCTCAAATAGCTCTAAGACCTTAGATATGATTTTAAATGCCCAAAGAGCGGTTTACAATAGGGTCGGTATTGGGTACCGCCCTAAGGAACCCTCTTTTGTATCTCTCATGTCTAGGACTGACATGAGACAATCTAGGGCACCCAAGACTCAAAAGAAAGTTGTCAATGCATGGGTGCCTAAGTCATGTTTAGTTGATGCTTTAGGTCCCAAGGTTTGGGTACCTAAGACTTCTATTTTTCGAATTGTGTAGGTTATGATTGAGGGGGAGCATCTATCAACTTGGTTTGTTGATAGTGGATACTCCAAACACATGACTGGGGATAGATCATTGTTTACCACATTTCACAAGAAGAGTAGAGGTAATGTATCATTTGGTAACAATGGTAGCCTTAAGGTCATAGGAATAGGAGACATTCAAATATCCGAATGTCTTAGAATTTCAAATGTCCTTCTAGTCAAGGGGATGAAGTTTAATCTCCTAAGTGTCAGTCAATTGTGTGACACGGGTTACACAATTGACTTCCAACCAAGTCAATGTCTAGTTAGACAAAATGACACCTTGGACACGGTACTAGTAGGAGCAAGAGTAGACAATATTTATCAAGTTTCTTTTAAAAGTGCTACTAATGCTTTTGCTAAGTGCTTTATGTCAAAAGAAGAAGAGTCTACACTTTGGCACCGGAGGCTAGCACATGTGAACATGAAGAACATCCGGAAGTTGGCCAACAAGGGACTAGTCCGAGGCCTACCAAGCATCAAGTATGGAAAAGATAAATTATGTGATGCGTGTCAAATGGGTAAGCAAACAAAATCTGCACATAAAGGTAAAAGCGCTGTAAGTACTTCCAATGCATTAGATTTACTTCACATGGATCTATTTGATTGTAGTACCATCATATCATTGAATGGAAGTAGATATTGCTTTGTTATCATTGATGATTTCACTAGATATACATGGACTTTCTTTTTGAAACATAAGGACCAAACTTTAGATATTTTTATTTCTTTTTGTAGAAGAATTGAAAATGAGAAATCATTAACAATTAAGACAATTAGAATTGATCATGGAGGTGAATTTCAAAACCAAAGGTTTTTAGAATTTTGCCAAAACAAGGGTTATAGACATGAGTTCTCTACTCCTAGAACACCACAACAAAATGGTGTTGTAGAGAGGAAGAACCGTGCTCTTCAAGAGGCTGCACGAAGCATGCTTAATGAGTACTCACTCCCGAGTTACTTATGGGCCGAAGCTGTAAATACAGCTTGCTATGTGCAAAACAGAGTCCTGATTCATAGGTTTTTAGGAAAGACTCCCCATGAACTTTGGTTTGGGAAACCACCTACGGTTAAACATCTTAGGGTGTTTGGTTGTAAGGTGTTCATCCTAAACACCAAGGATCACCTTGGAAAGTTCACGGCAAAGGTTGATGAAGGGATACTAGTCGGGTACTCCCTCGTTAGCAAAGCCTACCGAGTCTATAACAAGAAGTCTAGATTAGTTGAAGAGTCTTCTGATGTGGTTTTTGAAGAAATTCCGAAATCAATTGACCAGTCAGAAAATGTAGAAGGAGTTCAACTCGAACTAAGGGGACTTAGTTTGAATGAAATTCCAAGTGTTGTTGATGGTGATGAGTCCGATGACGGTGAACCTAGACATCCCACTGATCAGCCGGATCCTGAGGCTGAATTTGTGTCTAGTGAAGCCAATCAAGAAGCACCACCGACACCAAGACAAACTAGATTAGCCTCTAGTCATCCCCAAGACCAAATCGTTGGAGATATCCATCAAGGGGTTAGGACTAGATCATTCTTCCGGAATGAGGCTAATGAAGTTGCTTTAATTTCTGAAATTAAACCTAGAAAAATTGATGAAGCATTAAAAGATCCCGATTGGATTATCGCGATGCAAGATGAACTAGGTCAATTTGAGAGGAGTCAGGTTTGGGACTTAGTCCCTAGGCCTAAGAAGACCACCATTATTGGAACTAAATGGGTCTTCAAAAACAAATTAAACCACAAGGGAGAAATCATTAGAAACAAGGCACGCTTGGTAGCCAAGGGCTACAGTCAAGTTGAAGGTCTTGATTATGATGAGACTTATGCTCCCGTGGCACGATTAGAGTCCATCCGATTGATGCTTGCATTTGCAGCACATCGAGGCTTCAAATTATTTCAAATGAACGTCAAATCGGCCTTCCTAAATGGTTTGATTAGGGAAGAAATCTATTCGAACAACCTCCAGGGTTTGAGAATACCGAATATCCGAACCACGTGTACAAGCTCAAAAAGGCACTCTATGGCCTTAAACAAGCACCCCGGGCTTGGTATGAGCGGTTGTCGATATTCTTGATTGAAAAGGGCTTTGTTAGAGGTCAAATAGACCCTACACTGTTTCTACGAAGAGATGATGTCAATATATTTGTAGCCCAAGTATATGTCGATGACATAATTTGTGGCTCAAACAACAAGGGCTATTTACGTGAATTTATCGGACACATGGAGAGTGAGTTTGAAATGAGTCTAGTGGGAGAGTTGACTTTCTTCCTTGGACTTGAAATCAAACAAACTCGCGATGGTATCCATGTGCACCAATCAAAGTATACACATGAAATGCTTCGAAAATTCAATATGAGTGATTCGAAAGAGGTAACCACTCCCATGGCCACAAACACCAGATTAGACAATGATGAGAGTGGTAAACCTGTTGATCTAACTCAATATCGAAGCATGATAGGTAGTTTGCTATACCTCACAGCTAGTCGACCAGATATACTATTTGCTGTAGGTATGTGCGCTAGGTATCAAGTCTGTGCCAAGGAATCTCACCTAATTGCTGTTAAGCGAATTTTGAGATATCTCAAGGGCACAATTGGTGTAGGTCTTTGGTATCCCCGTACCGAATCTTTTGATTTGATGGGCTATATGGATTCCGACTACGCTGGATGTAAGTTGGACCGAAAAAGCACTAGTGGGGGCTGCCAATTCTTAGGATCGTCTCTAGTAAGTTGGTCGAGTCGGAAGCAATATTGTGTTGCTCTTTCCACTACCGAGGCAGAGTATATCGCCATGGGAGAGAGTATATCTCAATTGTTGTGGATGATCCACACCTTAGAGGACTATGGATTGAGTTACAAGGGTGTGCAAGTGTTATGTGATAACATTAACACAATTAACTTAACCAAGAATCCGGTCCATCATTCTAGGACAAAACATATTGAGGTAAGACACCACTTCATTAGAGATCATGTAGCTAGGGAGAACATCATACTCTCACATGTAGAGTCAAAGTCAAACCTAGCTGACATTTTCACTAAACTACTTCCCGAGAGTGAATTTAGTTTCCTAAGACGGGAATTAGGAATGTGTCGCGCTTTATGATCCTCAAATTGTATTCAAAACCCTTCATGATTATTTCAAATTGTTAGGGAATAATTGGGTAACTTTGGGAACATCTCACACAAATTATAAGGTTTAACAAAACGTTTTTGTTTGCTAGATATGGGGTGAGATGTTAGGTTCAACTCAATTTCTCAAAATGTCATTGCATCACTTGAGAAATTAAGTTGACGAGATAATAATCACGGTGGTGACCAAGTATGGGGAAAACCATTGCACATAACATATGTGTATATGGCTCCATGATCATACTTGGACATTCCAATCAAGGCAACTTGATTGGAAACTTGAATTTGGAATGAAAACTTGGTTGAATTTGCTTGATTGATTGGTGTTTGAGTTTGACTCCATTAAGATGGGTCAAAGTGTTTGTTGAACCTATAAGGACTTTTGATTCTTGTTCAGGGATCAATTTTAGTCAAAAAATCATGTCTAAGTTCGACAAAGTTCATCAGATTTCTTTTGAAAATTTCAGAAGTTCTGAAACTGCACATTTCAGTTCGTATCAGGAACCCTGATCGGTCACCGGACCAATCAGGCATAGGGCTGATCAGTCCCTAGACCGATCTGACCCCTTCCTGTGGTGTTCGGTCCACAGACCAATCTGCGAGGCAAGCCGTGATCTCCTGAAATCTGACTAAGTGTTCTGAGCTAGCCTGGATCGGTCTCCCGACCGATCTGGCACCCTGTGGGGATCGGTCCACAGACCGATCAGGGAGCTCAGAGTTTTCTCTCCGGACCCTACTGATCGAATCCTGATCGGTCACCCGACCGATCAGGAGCGCGTCTGATCGGTCATCCGACCGATCAGGACCATTCCAGTCCGATCAGGCTGTATCCTGATTGTTGGTGCAGAAAGCACCAGATCGAACCTTGTTTTGATATTGGCAAAGGATTCAAAGTTAAGGGTTATTTGTTGTCTAACAATGCTGCTTGAGAGTGCAGGAAACTAAGTCCTGGCGAAGGGTTGCTGGGCGAAAAGCAAGTCCTGGCGAAGGGTTGCTGGGCGAAAACCAAGTCCTGGCGAAGGGCTGCTAGGCGAAAACCAAGTCCTGACGAAGGGCTGCTGGGCGAAACTCAAGACCTGGCGAAGGGCTGCTGGGCAAAAACCAAGTCCTGGCGAAGGGCTGCTGGGCAAAACTCAAGTCCTGGCGAAGGGCTGCTGGGCGAAACTCAAGACCTGACGAAGGGCTGCTGGGCAAAAGTCCAACTGGAGGATCCGGTTGGCACCAGGTAAATTCTCCCGAGAGGAGTAGGTGAGGACGCGTTCCCCTTGAGGGAACATTAGGCGTCGGTTCGACCTAGGGCTCCATTTTGGAGACCAAAGTCAGAACCAAGATAGCTAAGGCTGTATAACCTATTATTTTATTGTTTTATTGCTGTTTTGGACTAACCCTGGATGCAGGACCGAAGGACTGTGTTTCTGCAGCTCAGAGAGCCTCAAAGGAGTGAGGCAGTAGCTAAGCAGGGCGCCCCGGATGTTTCGGGCGCCCCAGAGTCAACCCAAAGTCAGCAGAGCAAGTAAACGCCCTGACAGCAGCACATTTGGGGGCGCCCCGGATGTTTCGGGCGCCCCGCGCGCGTCGGGCGCCCCGCGCGCGTCGGGCGCCCCGCGTGTCGCGGGCGCCCACTGTGCCACGCCACTGGCAGCTGCAGCAGCTCACCCTCGCGAAGAAGATGAAGCCTTGACCGGTCAACCCGGGCGCCCCGCGCGCGTCGGGCGCCCCAGTCAAAGGTGATCCCGAAGAAGCAGAGATCAGCCTTGACCAGAGGGCTCGCCGGATCGAAAGCCACGTGGGGGGCGCCCCGAGCATCCCGGGTGCCCCCAGCCCTATATAAAGGACCCTCGACCCTCTTCTTCAAGAATCAATCACTGCGACTTTCATACGCTCTTCTGCTTCCACGACACGCTCCAGAAATCTTCCATCTCGAGCTCTGACGACGTCCTGCTGCTCCAATACTCCGATCTACACCGGACGTCGGTAACAAAATATTCATTTAAGTTTACGAAGCTAATTCTGTAATACTTGTGATTGTAAACTTTCTCGAACGTATAGAATTGCCAGCAGAAAACGGTCTACGACCGTGGGCCTTGGAGTAGGAGTCGACACAGGCTCCGAACCAAGTAAAACGACCGTGTTAGCATTGTTTTTGTGTCTTATTTCCGCTGCGCACTAACTCTTTTTAAATCCGAACGATTTGCGACATTCACCCCCCCTCTCTCGCATCTCTCGATCCAACACTGATTAGTCGGGACGTGATCAGATCGAACGGTGATCCGATCAACCGCATTAAATTCTGGTTGGTGGACCGATCCACCAACCAATTAACTTCGCAAAACCTTCTTCAGCGCCGAACCCTAGCGCCGAAACTCCTCATCTGCGCGACTTGCTTGCGCGAGAAGACCCTCCTGAGTGCTTCTCTTCCTCGCGTTCCTCTCTCGCAGAGACAGTCTGCGATTTTCTCTTGCGCCGAGCTCCTCCCTACGAGTTCTTCCGATCCAAGAATCTTCTCAATGGCACCTAAGTAAGTTGTTCATTTTGATTTTCTTGACAATCAGTTCATAAAACCTTGTTTGTGAAGCTAATCATATTATGATTTTTGTTCTTGTTCTTGCTGTGGTGTCTTGATCCTCGCCGTGACCCCTATATTTTGCCGTAACCCCACTTTTCATCAAATTTCTCCTTGTTTCATATCTATCTTTTGATTGGGTCTCATCTTATATATGATCAATCTTATCCTATGATTTGAATTCTGGTGTGTATGATCCATTCAACTCTTTAGAAAATCTGCTAAGGGAAAGGAGGTTCTAGAGGGCAGTTCAAGGGGGAAACTTCCTTCGTCATCTACACCTCCTCCGAGGCCTCCATCTCCCCCACATACTCGATTTCAGAGTATCGGTCTTGCTCTTAATTTCCAATGGCACAATTTCAAACTCATGCCGTGTCGAACTATAGACCTAACTTTTATCTATGAGCACTGTCCAACAATCCGACAATGTATTGAATTTTATAATCTTCAACTCATATTGCACTTTGAAGGACCGATCAACCTTGATTTGGTTTCTGAGTTCTATAATAACATGGTGAGTGGAGAGGGCACGGGATGGAAAACCCATGTTGCAGGTATCGATCTCGATTTCAATCGATCTATTTTCACTGATTTTCTCGGGTGTCGCAGGTCAAACAATGATTTCTTCCTCTACCCTTTTCCTCCTACTCCCCTTCCAGTTCCTTTCGATGGAGTGACTCCCAATTCCATCTACGAGTACTTTCTAGGTCATCCCAGGCCAGAGGGTTCTGGTAAGCGCACCCGGGCCTTTCCCACTTTCCCTGCTCTTCGACTTTCCCCTGTTGACTATGTGTTGTTTAAAATCATCACCAATTGTCTTCTTCCCACTACCTCGAAACATCTCGATGCGATTCGACCGTTCCACTGCTTGATGCTTTACGGGTTGCATCAACAGCTAGATTTTGACCCAGTGGCTTCAGTTTACTTCTCTATCATCGTACACAGTATGCCTTCATCCCAGTCGGTCTATATCTCTGAGCTCTGGCGACAGGAGGTCCGCTCAGAGTTTCAGACTTTTGATCACCGTCTCGATGTTTTAGCCTCTGATGTCTCTGAGATGCACTCCTTTCAGGACAGATGGTATGAAGAATGATATCATCATACATTTCCAGATGGTGCATCTCCCAGTGGCCCTTCACCAGGAGATATCATCTACATTGATGATTCGGACGATGATCCAGCTGACGATTGACCGCTCTATGTTCATGTTTGTTGTTTTTGACGGATGTGTACATCCTGACCTTTTTGTTCTATCTTGCTTAAGATGTTGCTGTTTGATGATGTTATGTTGACTACTATTTATGATACTACATGTTATGTCATGACTATGTTTTTATCACATGCTTATCTGACATTTGAGCTAGTATGTCTATTGTTGATGCCATGTTGTTTATATGACTATGATCTGCATAATTGATCCATTGCCATGTTCATGCTTCCACTGCCATGTTTACTTGATACTTATGAATATTATGGCATGTTCTGTTGTAACGCCCCGAAATTTCCATATTGAAGTTCTTAAAGTCCTTAGAACTATTTAAAAATGTTTTAGAAATATTCTAGATATTTTTAGGATTTTTAGAATATTTTTATGGAATTTTCCGAGTCCGTTTAGTATTTTTAAAAAAGGAAAAACTTTAAAGGGCAGCAGGGGGGTTCGAACTCGTGACCACAGGAGGAGCAAGCCCTTAAGGGCGCGCAAGTGACCGGCTGGGCTAGGGTATCAAGCACAACAAAAGGTGGAGAGAAATAATTTTATAGAGTAGTTACGTTTTTTCATGAAGAGGTATTTAAACCCCGCTTAAGTCGCGTGAAACCCTCGGAGGAGAATTTTCGGCTGCGTGCGAGAAGGGGGCGAGGGAGGGGCGGCGAAAACAAAAGGGAACCTAGGTTTTCTTTCCTCCTCTCCTCTGCTAAGGGGTGCCGGCTAAGGGAACCTCAAGGGGTCGGAGCGTTTCGTTCGTCTCAACGAGAAGAACACGTAGGCGCGGACGGTTCGTAGAGATCTCAAGTTTCACCCGAGCCCTAGTCGTCTAATTTCGGTTGTAAGTCCAAGAAATCAAGGTAAGTACTGCTCACCTGCAGTAAGAGGCGGTTTTCCGCAAGAATTTTCCCTTAAAAGTTTTAAAGGAGATATTTACTTTTAGTTAAGATGTTGCATGTGATCTTAGTTCATTATATGCTTATATATATATTTGATAGAGTACCCTATGTGAGTTTAGGGTCTAAGAAATCTATAAGAAAAGAAAAGAAAGATAAAGAAAAAGAAAAGAGAAGGCCAAGACCTTACGAAATCCCCAAAAGTCAAGACTTAGGGATTTGGGCACACAAGGTGTTCGATAAAATGCCAAGGCATTTAAAGATAAGAAAGAAAAGAAAGAAAAGCTATTTTATTTTCTAAGGCCAGTACCCGGCGTCCAAGGGCGTCGTTAAAGAAATCCAGGTGTCCAATTCCAAGGTCTTGGCCCTGGTAGACCAAGGTCTGCTCTATTAGGATTGACGGCTCGCTACTCCAACCTTCTAGGGAACGCGCATAAGATGGTACTTACGTCTTAAGTGGATCCAAGTGAGTTATTATTTTCAAGTATATGCTTTAGCAAAGTTTTCCTAAAGTTTAAGGAAGTTTTCTAAAAGTTAAAGAAAGATTTAAAGTTAAAGAATTGCTAAAGTTTCATGTTAAGCCAAGAAAAAGTGAGTTAAGACTTATTAATGCTTGAGTATGCATGTTTTGAGTTATACATGTTTTAGTGTTTCTTTTAAGCATAAAAGTATCTCATGTGATTTCATATTATTTAAAAAGCATGCTTGCACATTTCGAGATTTTGTGAGCTAGATAGTACTTGCTAAGCTTTATGCTTATTAGTTGCATTTCCTCTTACTGCAGGTAAAGGTAAAGACAAGCAATTCTGAAGGAAGGCGACGAGGCGGTGCTGAGTGACGTGTGTGTGGTGGCTGACCTTGGAGAGATCCTTGGGATGAGACAGTTTAGCTTATTTGAAATGCAATGTTTAAGATTTCCAAATTCCAAGTTATTGTGTTATGGAACATTTATGCTTCGGATAGTTTTACATGCTCAATTTTGTAGAATGAAGATTCCATGTTATTTCAATTAGTATGCCTACTTTTGTGAATGCACTAGATGAGTAAGGGCATGAGTAGTTTAACATGTGGATACATTGCATTTTAGACTTATTCTTGAGCTTATTATTATTCCCTTTTGGACTAAGTCCTAATTGTGCTTAAAATGCTTGTGAATTCGGTAGAAAAGTAAGATTTACATTCTATGAAGTCCTAGAAATATTATTGCATGTGCCAAGATGTTGTTAGTTTCGAATTAAGTCTTATTGCTTTAAATATGCTTAGAAAAGTTGCATGCATATTCCATAGTGCTCTAGAAATGTTATAGAATCTTATAAGTGGAGTTTGGATATTGTACCATGCATGACTATTAAAGTTAGAATCTCAGTCTTAGATAGATTAAATACAAAAAAAAAAGAAAGTTCCGCATTTTTAGTCGTGCATTAGAGTCAAGAAGTAGACAAGTAACGGTCCGTCTAAGGTAGAGAAGGCGGGTCGCTACATCTGTGATCTGATACTTCATACGCATATGATGCATGTGCTTGCTATGTCTTGTGATACCTTTTCACATGCGGTCGTATGATTAATCCATAAACTATCACATCTTTGTTGATTTGGGATACCCCTAGGGTTGAGGGGGAGTTTGTTTAAACTTAACAGCCCCTCTAGCTCCTTTTCGGTGTTCGACAAAGGGGGAGAGTGTGGATTGGTTAAGTTTAGAATGACCATGTTGTAGGGGGAGGATCTGGATTCCCCTATGACTCTAAAGTTGATATATTGATTGAGATCCCTAAACTTAAAATCGGATTGTCAAACAACAAAAAGGGGGAGATTGTTGATGCAGTCTGGCCCTGATTGTTGTTTTGGTGTTGACATCGATTTTAGTTTAGGTTGATCATGTTGATTATGATTAAGTCCTGATCGAGGATTAGGCATGATATGGAAAATCCTAACCTGGGAGGTTAGGTGTGATGATCATGTTGATCATGATTAAGTCCTGATCGGGGATCAGGCATGGTATGAAAAATCCTAGTCTGGAGGGTTAGGTGATGGAAAATCCTAACCTGGAGGGTTAGGTGTTGAAAATCCTAGTCTGGGAGGCTAGGTGTTTGGAAAAGTCCTAGTCTGGGAGGCTAGGTGTTGGAAAAGTCCTAATTCGGAAAGGTTGGGTGAAAAGTCCTAGCTTGGAGGGCTAGGTGAAAAGTCCTAACTTGGAGGGTTAGGTGCAAATTTCCATCCTGGAAAATTAGGTGAAAAAGTCCTGGCTTGGAGGGTCAGGTGCCTAGCTTGGAGGGCTAGGTTGGATGATGTTCTAACTCGGAAGAGTTGGGTGAAAAGTCCTAGCTTGGAGGGCTAGGTGAAAAGTCCTAGCTTGGAGGGCTAGGTGAAAAGTCCTAGCTTGGAGGGCTAGGTGAAAAGTCCTAACTTGGAGGGTTAGGTGCAAATTCCCAACTTGGAGAGTTAGATGGAAAAATCCTTAGCTTGGAGGGCTAAGGTGGATGAATTCCTAACTTGGAGGGCTAGGGTTGAGTCTCTGGATCGGTCTGGTGACCGATCAGGGACATTGGCACGCTGCTCCTGAGTGCATCGGTCTGGTGACCGATCCAGCTATGTCTGATCGGACTGGTGACCGATCAGGGAGCGCACAGTGAGATTGGGAATCTACTAGGTGGCTCCTGATCGGACCAGTGACCGATCAGGGAGCAGGCTGCTTCCTTGCTGTCTTGCTCCTGATCAGTCTGGTGACCGATCAGGGAGCAAACGGTGAGTGAGTTCCCTTGCTGATCAAAGTCCTGGATCGGTCCGGTGACCGATCAGGGATCTTGGATCTGATTAAAAAATCACTGTTCATCTGCCCTGATCGGTCTGGGTGACCGATCAGGATTCATTCTGATCGGTCTGGTGACCGATCAGGCTTCACCCTGATCGGTCTGGTGACCGATCAGGCGTGTATAGCTGCGAGAGCTGGGAATCCCAGCGAGGCAGTGGATCGGTCTGGTGACCTATCCACACACTCTGGATCGGTCCGGTGACCGATCACTTTAATTCAAATTTCACTGTCAGACGTGGTCAGAGCGTCTGATCGTATCCGATTTGCTGATGTTTGCTTCTGATATTTGATATGCTGTTTGATTTGCTGCTCTAATGCTCTGATTAAGTTTCAGGTGACAGGGGAGGATTCAAACACTCAAGGAGAAGTCAAAGAGAGCTTTCCTTGGAGCAGGTTTGTCCCTTTCTCCACACAGGTTGCAACGGCTGGATGCAGGACTGAAGCTGCTGACTGAGGCTTGGCTGAGGGAGCTCAGAAAGTTTAGGGTTCAGTGTAGCTGGCGCGTTGGCAGTGAGGCAGTTGTAGGCTGCTGGAGATGAGATCATCTGTCGCTTGGCGGAGAAACAAAAAGGAACGAGAGAAGTTGTGTTCGGTAGTTCTTGAGTTTTTATGCTTCTAAGTTCTTGCGTTACAAGCTTGCTGTTCTAGAGTTCTTCAATCATTCTGAGCAAGCTATTGAGGAGTAATCATCATACTTGAGCACTTGAAGGAGAAGACAAGAGTCTTGGAGTCCGACAGTGGGAAGACACGGAGAAGGGTTCTTGCGTGAGATCGCCACTGGGTGGAGCTCAGGGAAGCTTGCTGTGTTTTTGTCCTTGCTAAGTGTTTGAGTAAGATCCTTCTTGTTGTTTCTTTGTGCTTAAACTATATCCTTATTTGAAACATACTGTGGAGAGGTTTCTCCACCGAGATGGAGGTTGCTTCATATCCGGTGATTACCGGGGCTTGATCTGCCGACGATCAAGGGATCGCCCACCTTAAGGGCACGCCAAGGAGTAGGGGCAAGTTATCCCCGAACCTTGTAAAATCTCCTTGTTAGCGATCTTGCTAATCTTGCTAGTTAGGTTTTGGTTTAAGTTTCTGCAAGTTTTGTTTTCATACTTCCGCTGTGCTATTAATAACTTCAAGTGTAGAAATTTGATAACTCTTCAAAGAAGAAGTGATTGGCTATATTCACCCTCCCCTCTCTAGCCATCTCGTTCCCAACAGGAGTCTCCAGAGGGGAGGCCGTGCGGGTCTCCGTTGGGCCTCTTCCTACTTTCCGTGAGTCTCTTTTGAAGGTAATCGTTCCCTATTTCATAGGTTACTTCCTCTCCTGTTTATAACTCTTTTGTCCTATAATAGGCATCTCAAGATTGCCTAACTGCCGATCGTGGCTTGTACGCCTGGCTGGAGGGACCCGCCGAGCACTAAGAGTAGAGGCCACAACCGGCCATGAGCGTAGAGCGGGACTCATGCAAGCGGGGCTCAGTAGAGCTCATCAAGCAAAGGTGGAGCATCAGCTGGACACCCTGCTGTCCATGGAGTCTTCCCTACAAAGTTCCCGGTGCCAGGAATGTCTGATGTCTGAGAGGGCTGTGACCCTTACAGACGACCTGCTCTGGGTGACTCAGGAGTGGGACCAGCTTCAGGCGAGGGAGGAAAAGTTGTCGAGGGATGTCCGACTCATAGAGACTTCGGCCTGGATGCTGAACGAGCGCATCAAGGACCAAGCACACCAGTTGTCCCAGAAGGAAGAAGCCCTTATGGCGACAACTGATCGCGTGACCGACCTGGAGGAGGACGTAGCCCAGGCATGATCGGAGGCTCTGGCTACTTCAAAAAGACTCAGAGAAGCCCTGGAAGACTAGGACAAAATGTCTTCTGAGGTGGCTCGGCTAAAGATTGCTCAGGAGGCAGTCGTGGCCGAAATGCGCGATCTCCAGGCGGCCGAGGACTCTCATCTCAAGGAGGCTGAGGCAGAATTCAAGGCAAAGTTCTTGGAGTCGAACGAATTTGGCGACATCCTGGCCGGCCAAGTAATGAAATGTTTGATGCAGGGCTTTCATGGGGCCATCGACCAGCTAAGGAAGGCTCAACTCCTGCCGTCGAACACCGACCTAAGCTTTATGACTATTAGCCGTCTGGGAGAAGCTCCTGCCTGAAGACAAGGAGTTGTAGGAAATAGAGGGCTATCTTCCCCTCCAGACCTTGCTTTTTTCCCATTCATGTTTACTATCTTCTCCGACTGTACTCATTTTGACTCGTAATGAAAAACTCTTTTTCGTCTTACTACCCTGAGTATCTTTTCATTTGGCTCTTTGTATTATTTGTCCTTGACATGAGGATCAAGGGGATCGGAGAGCCGGTGTTTTTCCCCAACACTCGGAGCGAGTTTGCAGATTAACATTCTTGAAAAATAAGCATTCCTTCTCGACTCGTGGGGCAAGGGGAGCTAGGGAGCCAATGCTCATCCCCAGCTGCCTCTTAGGTTGGTTTTGGGAACCCAGAGTCCCTCGTGATGCCAGGTGTCTCCTAGGCCGAGATGTCTTAGGGGATTTTCGGGTTCGACCTTAGGTGTGGGTCTCCCCAAGGTAGCCCCAAAAGTTTGACTGCCAGGCCTGAGGCTATTCATCTGTGGGGCCCATATTGGTTCCCTTCTCCATTGAATGTTTGATGAATTCACGGAATCCAAACAATCGTCTCTGAGCCCTAGGCGGTCCCTTGAAGTGCTCCATAAAGGCTCACGAATTCCGAGGCATCGCTGAAGCATGTCAATCGATGGCAACAGAAAAGAGGCGACGCTTCGAGATTGGTGTCCATTATAGCCCCCACGTCGTGCCCTCATTAAATGCACAAGGGCGGCTATCACTATAAAGGTGGCAGGTTGACCTGCTCTTCCTCCTCCATCTTTCCTTTCTCCTCTTGTTAGAACCCAAGAGCAAGGAAGTAAAAGGAGGTCGCAGCCTCGAGGCGAGGTCTGAGAGGGATGAGGTTCGCTGCCCAGAGGGGCGCGAAACCACTTCTGCACAGGCGAAGCCAGGTGCTCTCAGAGTTACCTGTGAAGCTTATAGTGTGCCAGTACATCCTCTACTGTTCTCCCTTATGACAGGGGTTGCCCACATCACCGGAGAGCATAGCAGAGATGATGTCGCATATTTCACTAGAGAACACAACCAAGATGGAACCACATGTTTCATCGGAGAGTCCAGAAGAGACATCACATGTTTCGCCGGGGAGCATAGCAGAGATGATTGTTGGTGCAGGAAGCACCATATCGAACCTTATTTTGATATTGGCAAAGGATTCAAAGTTAAGTGTTATTTGTGATCTAATGTTGTTACTTGAGTGTGCAGAAACAAAGTCCTAGCGAAGGGATGCTAGGCACTTGGCGAAGGGCTGCCAGGAAACCAAGTCCTAGCGAAGGGCTGCTAGGCACCTGGCGAAGGGCTGCCAGGAAACCAAGTCCTAGCGAAGGGCTGCTAGGCACCTGGCGAAGGGCTGCCAGGAAACCAAGTCCTAGCGAAGGAATGCTAGGCACCGGGCGAAGGGCAGCTCGGCATCCAAGACCTGACAAAGGACCGTTAGGCAAAAGTCCAACCAGAGGAACGGTTGGCATCAGGTAAATTCTCCCGAGAGGAGTAGGTGAGGACGCGTTCCCCGTCGAGGGAACAGTAGGCGTCGGTTCGACCTAGGACTCCATTTTGGAGACCAAAGTCAGAACCAAGACAGCTAAGGCTGTATAAATAAATATTTTATTGTTGCATTGTGTTTTGGACTAACCCTGGATGCAGGACCGAAGGAACGTGTGTCTGCAGCTCAGAAAACCTCAAAGGAGAGAGGCAATGGCTGAGTAGGGCGCCCGGAGTGTCCCGGGCGCCCCCAAGGTACATACAAAACATGTCAAAGCAAAAAGGGTTCGAATAGCTGCTGGGCGGGGCGCCCCCGTGCTCCCGGGCGTCCGCGCTGCTCCCGGGCGCCCCCAGCGTCCCGGGCGCCCCCATGCGTATACCTCGAACCGAAGCCCTCGAAGCCAAGCGGATAAAATTTGACCCGGTCAATCCAGGCGCCCCGAGTCCTCCGGGCGCCCCGGTCAAAGCGGATCCAGAGGATCAGACGCGACCGAGACCTTGACGGATCAAAGGCCACGTGGGGGGCGCCCCCGACGTCCCGGGCGCCCCCAGGCCCTATATAAAGGCCCTTCGACCAAGGCTTCAGAACATCAATTCATTCAACGCTTCCACGCTCTTCTGCTCTCGCGCCTTGCTCCGAAAACTGCCCAACTCGAGCCGATGACGTCCCGCTGCTCCGAACAAGTGAACCTACAATCCGTTATTTACCTTAAATAATGTGATTGATTCATGTAACTTAATTAAAGCAAACTTCAGAAAATTGAAACAAGAAAATGAAACCCTAAAACATAAGGTCAATAAGTTAGAAAATTTAATTCATAATCTTGCTGATTTCGAAAATCCAGAGTATTACTCCAATTGTGACCTTACTTAGACAATTGTTTGTTTTAATTATGTGTTTCTTTTTATTTTTCTGCTTAGAATTAGGATTGGTTAGTGTAAGGACTAAATCAATTAATTGAAATTTGAACAACTAGTTTGGGTCTTGGATCGGTAGCTTCGGCTAGTTCCGCTATGATGGCTTCCCTAACGTACTATCATCTCACCTCCACCCAATACTATGTTGTTCAAATTTCAATTAATTGATTTAGTCCTTACACTAACCAATCCTAATTCTAAGCAGAAAAATAAAAAGAAACACATAATTAAAACAAACAATTGTCTAAGTAAGGTCACAATTGGAGTAATACTCCGGATTTTCGAAATCAGCAAGATTATGAATTAAATTTTCTAACTTATTGACCTTATGTTTTAGGGTTTCATTTTCTTGTTTCAATTTTCTGAAGTTTGCTTTAATTAAGTTACATGAATCAATCACATTATTTAAGGTAAATAACGGATTTTCAAATACTGTAAATTTACCTTTGTCGATTGTTTGTGCGGCATTCTTGGTAGCTCTTTTATCTGTGCATTCACGTTGGTAATGCCCGAACTCCTGGCACTTGAAGCATTGGAAGCGACTTTTGTCCCTTCGTGCTTTTGGTACTGGTTCCTTTGTCGCCATCGGTGGTGTCGTTTGAATCTTACGAGTAGGACACTCACTTTGGTAGTGCCCTCTCTCCCTGCATGTGTAACAAATTACATGATTTTTAAAATCTGATTTTACATTTTTACCTTTTGGTTCCTTATTGGTAATCTTCCCCTTGATTCTTGCCGCCTCGGATTTAGACTCATCTTCTGATTCCGTGTCTGAGTCGGACTCGGGTACTGGTTGAAGCTCTTTCTTTGGTGGTTCTATTGGAGTTTTCCCTGCAATGGAATTTATACCTTTCTCGACCATTACAATATCTGTTTGATTATTTAATTCAAATTTTGAAAAGAATTCAAAATTAGTTACCGTCTCAATTAATTCGTCGTCTGATTCTGGTTCGACTTTGGATTCGGGTTCAGACTCTGACTCGGCTGTTTGTGCTTGGACCGAAAGGGCAAGATAACTTACTTGATCTTCTTCTTCATCTGAGATCTCTTGATGAAGATTAATCAATTTTTTCCAGATTTCTCTAGCACATCTGCATGGACCTACTAGCTTGAGTTGCTCCTTGGTTAGGCCACATTGTAGGATTGCAGTTGCCCTTGCATCGGTCTCAACTTGATTGAGGATGTGTTCATCCAGTTTGTCCCACTCGATTGATGACTCTTCTTCTACGGGTAACGAGAATCCCGTTTGGATGATCTGCCATAAGTCCATGTGGGCCTTCAGAAGGGACTCCATTTGACATTTCCAAAACGTGAAGTTCTCGCCGGAGAATAGTGGTGGGCGTGCACTGTTCCACTCTTGGTTGACCATTTAATATAAACCTTGCACACAAACAAAATAACAAGACTTGGTCTTGGATTAGTAGTGCGGGAGAAGGAAAGAAATAGCTCAAAATAAATGTTGCACCAATTTCGAGGCAGAATTATACTAAGATAATAAAAACATTTTATGATAAATTTTTGAAAATATTAATTTTGTCAATTCTGATTAATGATGAAAAATTAAAATTTTAATGTTAAAAAAAATTTGCTCGAATTAAGATAGCACGAATTTCGAGGAAAATATTAAAATAATAAAAAAAAGTTTATGACAAATTTTCAAAAATTGTTCGTTTTATCAATTTTGACTTATAGTAAAAAAATGAGAATTCAAAATTGAAAAAGGTGTAAGGATTTTTTAAATCCACCTACAGATATTTTTTATTTTAAAATAAAAGGTGAAAAATATCGAGTGGTATTGATTAACTAGAAAGAAAAGAAATAATTTTGTAAATCCGAAAAACTTTCAAATTGGTGGTTGCACCAAGTTTGAATTACCCCGCTCTGATACCACTTGTTGGATCGATAAAACCGATAGAGGGGGGGGGGTGAATATCGGAAAACTTTCGGATTTGAGTAAGAGTAGGTACGCAGCGGAAATTAAAAACAATACACAGAGACACAGTCGATTTACTTGGTTCGGAGCCTATGTCGACTCCTACTCCAAGGCCCACGGTCGTTGACCGTTTACTTTGGGCAATTCTATATTTGGCGCAAAGACAGTTTACAAATATTGAATACAGAGTAAGTGCAGTAAACTTTAACAATTAAGAAAAAGATGCTCTTCTTTTACCGACGTCCGATTGTAGGTTCACTTGTTCGGAACAGCGGGACGTCGTCGGCTCGAGTTGGGCAGTTTTCGGAGCAAGGCGCGAGAGCAGAAGAGCGTGGAAGCGTTGAATGAATTGATGTTCTGAAGCCTTGGTCGAAGGGCCTTTATATAGGGCCTAGGGGCGCCCGGGACGTCGGGGGCGCCCCCCAGGTGGCCTTTGATCCGTCAAGGTCTCGGTCGCATCTGATCCTCTGGATCCGCTTTGACCGGGGCGCCCGGAGGACTCGGGGCGCCCGGATTGACCGGGTCAAATTTTATCCGCTTGGCTTCGAGGGCTTCGGTTCGAGGTATACGCATGGGGGCGCCCGGGACGCTGGGGGCGCCCGGGAGCAGCGCGGGCGCCCGGGAGCACGGGGGCGCCCCGCCCAGCAGCTATTCGAACCCTTTTTGCTTTGACATGTTTTGTATGTACCTTGGGGGTGCCCGGGACACTCCGGGCGCCCTACTCAGCCATTGCCTCTCTCCTTTGAGGCTTTCTGAGCTGCAGACACACGTTCCTTCGGTCTTGCATCCAGGGTTAGTCCAAAACACAATGCAACAATAAAATATTTATTTATACAGCCTTAGCTGTCTTGGTTCTGACTTTGGTCTCCAAAATGGAGTCCTAGGTCGAACCGACGCCTACTGTTCCCTCGACGGGGAACGCGTCCTCACCTACTTCTCTCGGGAGAATTTACCTGATGCCAACTGTTCCTCTGGTTGGACTTTTGCCTAACGGTCCTTTGTCAGGTCTTGGATGCCGAGCTGCCCTTCGCCCGGTGCCTAGCATTCCTTCGCTAGGACTTGGTTTCCTGGCAGCTCTTCGCCAGGTGCCTAGCAGCCCTTCGCTAGGACTTGGTTTCTTGGCAGCCCTTCGCCAGGTGCCTAGCAGCCCTTCACTAGGACTTGGTTTCCTGGCAGCCCTTCGCCAGGTGCCTAGCATCCCTTCGCTAGGACTTTGTTTCTGCACACTCAAGTAACAACATTAGATCACAAATAACACTTAACTTTGAATCCTTTGCCAATATCAAAACAAGGTTCGATATGGTGCTTCCTGCACCAACAATCTCCCCCTTTTTGATTTATGGCAATACAATTCAAAGTTAAGTAAAAACTTATAACAGTTAATAAAAGAAGGTAAAAACACAATGAAGTATATCAAAAAAAATTTATCTTCAAAAAATTTATTTTTCTCATACTCCCCCTAAAACTCTGAATACTTGCAAAATCCTTAACTTTGGCCTTTCCTCCCCCTTTGACATATATCAAAAACAAACATGGGTGTTCAAGGTATTTAACAGGGATTTTTGAGTTTTCCTAAGTGCTTCATGTCTTTAACAAATTGTTTTTCAAAAAATGGAGTAAAAGCATTTTCACTAACAAAACTTGTTTCAAATTTTAGGTAAAATTTTTCAAAATTTAGGCAAAATTTTGAAGCTAGATTTCCCTTAAACAAAGTTTCAAATTTTGAGAATTGGGAATAAATTTGTTTAATTTTACTTAGGAGAAAAATATGTGCTCAAAAAGTTTGAAAAACACTTAGAAATACTTCGAAATTTTTGAAGCATTTGTAAAAAAAATTCCTTTCTCTCTTTCCTTTTTCTCCCCCTTAATGTGAAATTCTTCTTCTTATGTTTTAGACCATTCTAAGAAAAACTTTCTTTGAAAAGGGAAAAAAAATTTTAAGAAAGAAATTTTTAATTTTACTTTTTCTACTCTCCCCCTTGGTCTTATATCAATAAAAACTTTGTAAAATATATTTTGAAAGAAATTTAAATTTGTGTATCAGAGCTTGTGAAAAAAATTGAGCGAAGTAATGTCAAGTGTTATGATAATTAAAATTTAGAAAGACTGAAAAATTTATGTTCAAAATCATAATTGGAGTCAACAATAAGTTTACTTGTTCTGAATATTTTGAAAAATGCACAAGAATGCAAGTACTTTATTGAGCTTTTGAAAGGCATAAGTATTTTGAAAGATATTATGAATTTGAAAAACATAAGTACTTTTAAAATATTAAAGAAAATTACTAAAATTACTTGACTTATCTTTTTGAAAGTACTTACACATAATCTTTTACTTGCTTTGGTTTCTTTTCCAGTCTGACACAATCCTAGGAAACCTTGTTAACTACAAGGAAATTTCCTTAAGTGTCCTGGAAATTTTCCAACTCAAGTAAATATTATTTCCAAAAGAATTTTGATAAGCCAAAATGATAGTATTTTGAAAATATATGCAAGTACATTTTGAAAAATGTATCAACTTTGGAGGCACAATATTTTACTAGATTTGGTTTATTTTCCAGTCTAACACAATCCTAGGAAGCCTTGTTAACTACAAGGACCTTTCCTTAAGTGTCCTGGAAAATTTTCTAAAGTCAAGTAAATATTAATTTCAAAAGTATTCTCAATAGATTTTTAAAAGTATTCCAAAGTCACGTAAAATTTTGAAAGTGATGATATATATAAGCAAAATGATTTTACAGGATAGTATTTTGGAAGAGTAATCGTTTAAGTTTTCAAAAGGATTTTAAAAGTGCAATGCATGAAAACATATAATTTTGAAAATGCTCAATAATTCTTTTAATTTGATCTCTCACTTAACTCGACCCAGTCCTAGGAAGCTTGTTGACTACAAGCGATCTTCTTCTGAGTCTTAAGGTTTGATTCAAATTATACGAATTATCTAATAATTTTAAACTTGTTAGAAATAATTTCTTTTGATTTAGACTCCCCCTAAATTTGACACATCCTCGGAGTCTTTGTAGATCATTAAGTAGACCTTCGTTTGTGTCTTTAGGGTTTACTAAAATCAAAAGAATAGTTTTGAATACTAGCATGGTAATATAATTTTAGAAAATTCAATTTGAGATGAAAGATAATTTTCGAAAAACAGCATGGTAAAATGTTTTCGAAAAACATTTTGAAATGATAATGGTTTTTTTTTGTAAAGCACAATTTTTGAAAAACAATTTTGAAATGATAATGGTTTTTCGAAAAACAATTTTGAAATGATAAAGAAAATATCCTAAGTAATCCCTAGGGTGACTTTTTGCCATACAAGAGTAAACTAATTTTCAACAAATGTTTGTATAATGGTAAAGGAAAGAAATAAATGTTATGAAATAAATTTCAGGTTCGTGAACAAAAGAGACTTGATTTTAATTACAATGGTTTGAAACATTGACTCTTAGTAAACTTCATTTTTTGTGAAAATGAAAATTTAGAGGGTTAAGTTTGTTCAGTTGAATTAAATTTTGAATTTGATTGAATTGAATTTAATTGATTTAATTGAATTTAATTGATTTAATTAAGATTTAATTGAATTTAATTGATTTAATTAAGATTTAATTGAATTAACTAAGATTTGATTTTAATTTAATTGAATTTTGATTTTAGTTTGATTAATCTGAATTAGTTGGTTGGGTTGGACTCAACTTTTAGGTCCTAAGCATCTCACCCATTTCTAAGTGACAAAATAGGATATCCTTAACTGTTTTGTGAGATGCATATTTTAATAGAAGGATTTATTTTGAAAAGACCATGATTAATTTTGAAAAGTTAAATTTTTATTTTAAACCCAATTTAAATTTGTTTTGAAAAGAGATATTTGAATCTAAAATTAACTGAAAATTTGTGTTAGATTCGAATTTAACAAAGAGTAAATTGAATTTGAATTTCAAAAATTGGCTTCCAGGTCTTGGCGAGGCACTAGGCCTTCTTTGGCCGTAGCCTTATGGGATCATCCACCCTTTCCTAGATAAAGCCTTTTAGTGAAATTTCATCTTCAAAATTACTTTTTGGTAAATTCTGGTCTAACTAGTTTGTAAAATCGGACGTCGGTAAAAGAAGAGCATCTTTTTCTTAATTGTTAAAGTTTACTGCACTTACTCTGTATTCAATATTTGTAAACTGTCTTTGCGCCAAATATAGAATTGCCCAAAGTAAACGGTCAACGACCGTGAGCCTTGGAGTAGGAGTCGACACAGGCTCCGAACCAAGTAAATCGACTGTGTCTCTGTGTATTGTTTTTAATTTCCGCTGCGTACCTACTCTTACTCAAATCCGAAAGTTTTCCGATATTCACCCCCCCTCTATCGGTTTTATCGATCCAACAATGATGTCATCTCTTTCACCCGAGAGCATAGCAAACTTCCCCGGACTTTATATCAGAAAGTGTCTCTTGTTGGTTTCTCCCCGGCCTATACCAATTGCTCTCCACCTCCTGATCGCTCAACTCCCCGAGTTTTGTGTTAGTGATATGAGAAAAGTATCCTAAGGCAATCGCCTTATGATTGTAATCATTTATTTTAATAAATGAATATTCACTATTTGAGTATACATGTTTATGTATTTGATTGAGATCTTAAACTCATTTACTGAATGTCCGCAATACAATTCAAAGCATGAGAGAATTTGTGATGAATTCACAACTAGTGATTATCTCTACATGTGCAATTGTGAAGTATTGAAATTGTCCCTAGTCGATGAATTGATAAAAACAGACACTATCAATTCTGTTGAGACTAGCATGAGTTATTCTCTAATCAGCTGATTCTCACTAGCTGGTGACATTGGGATGTCCGGAGATAAACATGAATGCTAGTTAAGGGAACTAGTTCATTGGAGTGACTGGCTGTAAAACTTCATATGGTAGTCTACATATAGACATGTCAGTGAAGTTCTTACTGCAGCTTAAGTGCGATGTTCCTTTGACTTGCGGTGTTCAAGTCATCTTGGTCATGGAGACTTATACTTTGACATCTTAAGCAAGCATCTCCAAGGAGGTGTGGACCCAGGATGATTGGGTATAAGCCGAAGTGCCCGAGATGTTTGAACAACCTACAAAGGATTCACCACTCCTTGTGAGGAGATGTATACCCAAGGCCTATCGTCGGATTGTTACTCGAAGCCTCTGGCCAGAGCATGACATGTTCAGAGTATGAATCTCTTAGATACATGAGAGTAATTAGAATCCGTAGGACGAGAAAAAATTGCTTGGGCTAGGTGTGACGTAGTCAGCCTAGTGAGGACTGACACACATAGACCATGTCCTAAACCAAGTGGGTATAAGATGGTGAAGGGAATGGGGCACGATTCATTATAGTTGCTGAAGGGTTTCAGAATTGTTTCTGAGGTCAACCGTTGATCTTTCGATTAATTGGGGATCATGGTGTACTACTAGGTGCCACTCATGATCGTTCTATAATTGGTTAATTATAGATGGCCAACATAAATCGAAAGCCTATTTAGTCACACGCATTACGAGTAATCCGAGGGATTTAAAACGAGTTAAAAATGGGATTTTCCAATCAAGAGAGATTAGGTTTGGTTGAGCCAAACAATAAGTCGAATCTGAATTTTTCAGAGACGCATCGGAAGTGTAAAATGGCTAAGTCTTTTGAAGACTTAATAGATGAATTAAATGAGTTTAATTCATTGGGGCGTGGCCTGGTTAGGCCGGCCAAAGAGGGTCCCCACCCTCTTTGCTTGGCCGGCCACAACAAAGGGAGGGAACCAAATTGTTTGGTTCAATTTATAAAATAAATCAAGTGTGGTTTGTTTTATAAAATTATGGATGATATAAATTTTTATATAAACCAAGGTTTGGTTTATTTTTCATGGAAATTAAAATGAATCATGGATTGGTTTATTTTATTTTATAAAATCAATCATGGATTGATTTACCATGATAAAGAAATTTATATAAAATTTATTTTTCATGGAAATTAAAATGAACCATGGATTGGTTTATTTTATTTTATAAACTCAATCATGGATTGATTTACCATGATAAAGAAATTTATATAAAGAAATTTATATAAAGAAATTTATTTTTCATGGAAATTAAAATGAACCATGGATTGGTTTATTTTATTTTATAAAATCAATCATGGATTGATTTACCATGATAAAGAAATTTATATAAAGAAATTTATATAAAGAAATTTACATGATAAATTTCTTATGAAAATTTATTCCATAAGAAAAAAGAGACTTGGTTGATTTTTATCATGAATTAAAATATGATTTTAACCATGATATAAAATCAAGACTTGGCATGATGAAATAAGTCATAAAAAATTTATATGATAAATTTCTTATGAAAATTTATTCCATAAGAAAAAAGAGACTTGGCGGTTGAGAGACCACTATATAAAGGACCCAAGGCAAGGCTTGGAATTAATTCGAAATCAATCGAAGTATTCTTGCTTGGGCTCTCTCCCTCTCCTCCCTTCTTCCTCTTGGCCGGCCACAAGCCTCTCCCCCTTTCTTCTTGCCGTGAGCACAAGGAGAAGCACCGAGGCGACGAAGTTCTTCCGTTGGGACGATCTTCCTCTCCGGCCATCATCACCTTGGGATTGGGCGCAAGTCATCTTCCTCATTCTCGCCGGAATTGTGATTCTGGCCAACCTTGGTGGTGAGTTTTTCCGATGTGATTACTTCTCTCTTGGTTTTTGTCGCGTTCTCGGAGAATATAGTAGTTCTCGAGAACACGAAACTCGTGGCTTTGCGAAGTCATCCCGAAGATACTCGACGTGGACGCGAATAGAGGCGGAGCTTCCAAGGGACGCTTACGGTTGGATCTCGTCCCTTTCTTCGAGTTATGCGAGGTAACAAGTAAATTAGTTTACGTTTCTACAAAATTTTAAATATATGATCATGTCTACACAACATAAGGTTGCATGCTTAGATGTGTGGTTAAATAATTTGAGAAATTATTTATGCTAAACCTTCCGCTGCACGTAATTAATTTTAAAATTACGAACCCGCATCCATGTCAACATGCACCCGGTCCCAATAGTGGTATCAGAGCCGGTTAGTGTTCGACATAATCATATAATTGTTTTGTGGAAAACTTTGTCATGATCTCAATTTTGGAAAAATTTTCAATTATGGAAACTTTCCAATTATGGTAAATATTAGATTTAGGAATTTCAAAGTTTGGAAATCCTCATGAAATTTTGCAAACATTTGAAATATCCCTGTTTCTGAAATTTTATGATTATTGTGAAAACTTTTCATTTTTGGAAACTTTCCAATTTTGGAAATTTCCTATTTTGGAAATTTTCCAATTTTGGAAATACGTAAGTTTTCTTTGTACCAGAAACTTACAATTATTCTGGAAATTTTTATTTTTGGAAACTTTTCATTTGTGGAAAGCTCGCAATTTTGGGCACTTTCTTTCAAGAAAGTCTAGACAAATTATGAGAATATTAATTGACATTTATATTCATAATTAGAAATTAAATTATTTACAAAATTCTTTATTTTGGATTGAGCCTCGGGGAGCCGTCCAATTTAAAGTTAGTTGTTATAATTAAATTTCCTAAATTGAATTTAAATTGTCAAATGTTTAATTTGGATTGAGCCTCGGGGAGCCGTCCAAATTATATTATCAATAAATTCTTATTTTGGATTGAGCCTCGGGGAGCCGTCCAAATTAAGTTATTTATTGATATTAATTTTCCATAAATAAAATATGTGATCAAATCTTGGAAATTTTTGAGGTGATTCTCAAACGATAATTTCCTTATTTGATTTATGAGGTGATGCTCTTACATATTATTGTCTCCAAAATTAATTAAGAAAATTATTTCCTATAGAGTATATTTCCTTAAATAAGATTTTCATGAAAATAATATGTGGTTGAATTAAGGGAATCTGTCTCTTAATTTAATAAGATTTGATTTAGAAAAATCAAAGTCTTAAACATATTATTTCCGAAATTGATTATGACAATTTAGGAAATTGTTTCCCAAAACAATTCCTTGAATAAAGTGTGAAATTAGAATTAGGAAATCCGGTTCCTAATTCAATTAATGAGACTTGATAAATTAAGTCACATACATACTTTATTAAGGAAATCGTTAGAACATGACATAATTATATGTCATGAATGTGCTTAAAAGAAAAGGATGAGACCCAAAATCCCTTACAAAATATTAAGGCCAACACCTTCCATTAATATGGTTAGAACCGGAGTTTTGTTTCTCGTTTGGGTTGATGGACACATCCATGCCCGGCTTGAACCTCGACATGTTCAAACCATGGAATTAGTTTATGATTAATATAGTTGGAGTCAGAGGTCAATCCTTAGTTTTGGTTGTTGGACACATCCAAGCCTGACTAAACGGTTGAATGAGCTCCAACCATATTAAAACTATTTCTTGATTAATGGGTCAGCCTTAAGCTTGGAGCATCGATTTGTTGTGCCACAGCCAAGGTTGATGTAAAGAGAGGTGCAGTTGGGTGCTATGTATATTGTTGCATACTTGTTAATGAGTTAACAACCCAATGATTTATGCAAATATTCAAATAGTTGATAGCATAATGTGATAGTTACATATATGTAATATGTAATCGGTATAATTACCTACCTTCATAGCTAAGAATAACTTGATGGCCCCAGCCATGGTTGTTCTTATCTATGGATGGATATCAACCTATTTGGAGATGTTCCTACGATCTCCCGAATTGATAAAAAGGGTTATTCAATTCGAAAAATAAATAGGATTTAATGAATGTATATTGATGCATTCTTTATCATTCTCATCACATAACCTCAATTTGTATTTCTAGGATGATCACTTGATCATGTCTTCTCTGAATTTGCGTTCCATTTTGGACACCAATAAGTTAACTAAGGACAAAAAGATTGAAAAAGCACCAAAAGGCACTTGCCATCATTGTGGCAAGGAGGGCCACTGGTGAAGAAACTGCAAGGTTTATCTTGAGTCCTTGAAGAAGAAGGCATCCAATGCCCCATCCTCTTCAGGCATCTTCGTTATTGAATGTCACTCTATTTCCTCGTACACCTGGGTACTTGATACTGGGTGTAGCTCACATATATGTAATGACATACAGGGGCTAAGGAATAGAAGAAGACTCGTCAAGGGAGAAGCGAATTTGCAAGTTGGAAATGGAGCAAAGATTGCTGCTATTGCCATCGGAACATATTTGCTAAAGCTCCCTACTGGACTTGTCTTAGAATTGGATAATTGTTATTTTGTTCCTTCGTTAATAAAGAACATTGTAGCTATTTATGCTTGAATGAAAAGGGTTACCATTTAGCTTTTAGTAATAATTGCTGTTACATAACTTTAAATGGTGTTATTTATGGGACCGGAACTTTATGCAATGGTATCTACATGTTAGATTTATCCGGTGACATTTTCAATATCGAAGTTAGCAACAAACGTACTCGAATAGATAATCAAATAGACTTCTACATGTAGCATTGTCGTCTTGGTCACATAAGCAAGAAACGCATGACCAAATTACACTGATGTGGAATTCTGGAATCATTTGAACCCGGTTCATTTGATACATGCGACACATGCCTAAAAGGCAAGATGGCCAAATTACCCTTTTCCAGAAAAGGTAAACCAGTGGGAGAATTGCTTGGTCTAATACATACTGATGTATGTGGACCAATGTCAACTCTTGCACAAGGAGGCTATAGCTACTTCATTACCTTTATCGATGATCACTCACGATTCGGGTATGTGTTCTTAATGAAACACAAATCTGAAGCTTTTGAGAAATTCAAAGAGTTCAGAAGTGAAGTAGAGAAACAGCTTGGCAAAAGTATTAAGATACTTCGATCCGATCGGGGTGGTGAATACTTAAGTCAAGAGTTTCAAGATTATCTTAGGGACAATGGGATATTGTCTCAATGGACTCCACCATATACACCACAGCATAATGGTGTATCTGAGAGGCGTAACCGAACCTTGATGGACATGGTTAGATCTATGATGAATTATGCAACTCTTCCAAAATCCTTTTGGGGCTATGCGCTTAAGACAACTATTTACTTGCTAAACAGAGTCCCGACCAAGGTAGTCTCTACTACTTCATATGAGACGTGGAATAGTAAGAAACCTCATTTATCTCACCTAAAGATATGGGGTTGTCCTGCTTATGTAAAGCAGACTATATCAGATAAATTGGATGCTAAGTCTGATAAATGTCTATTTATTGGATACCCTAAGGAAACGAAGGGTTATCAATTCTATCATCCCTTGGAACAAAAGGTGTTTGCTTCAAGGCATGCTGTATTTCTAGAAAAAGAATTTCTTTTACAAGAAAACATTGGGAGTAGCATTGAACTGAAGAAGTTCAAGAAACTCCAATAGACATTACAGAGACACCTAGTCTAGACCCACAACCGATAACTCATAATGATGAGCTATCAGTTGAACCTAAAACAACACCACTTCTTCGTAGGTCTGATAGGACACGCAATATTCCAGAGAGATACAGATTTCTCATAAGTGAATCGAACGACGTGTTACTCATTAACAATGACGAACCTATCAATTATGAAGATGTTCTGAATAATTCAGAAAGGGATAAATGGCTTGAAGCCAAGAAGTCGGAAATGGATTCCATGTACAAAAATCAAGTATGGGACTTGGTTAACCCACCTGAAGGGATTAAGCCCATAGGGTGCAAGTGGGTTTTCAAGAAGAAAACTGACATGGAAGGTAATGTTGTTACCTTTAAGGCTAGATTAGTGGTAAAAGGATATCGTCAGAAACAAGGAATTGATTATGACGAAACCTATTCGCCAGTAGCTATGCTTAAATCCATTCGGATGCTCTTGGCCATAGCAGCTCATTATGATTATGAGATATGGCAAATGGATGTGAAAATAGCTTTCCTTAATGGAAACCTACTTGAGGATGTATACATGATACAACCTGAAGGTTTCACAACGGTTGATAAAACCAAAGTATGCAAGCTTCGACGATCCATATATGGACTAAAGCAAGCATCCAGGAGCTGGAACATCCTTTTTGATGAGATAAACAAAGAGTTTGATTTCTCACAAAATCCTGACGAACCTTGTGTGTACAAGAAGGTTAGTGGGAGTGCAGTCGTATTCCTGGTGTTATATGTCGATAACATATTACTTATAGGAAACGATATATCAGTCTTACAGTCAGTTAAAATTTAGTTGTCCAAAACTTTCTCCATGAAAGACCTGGGAGAAGCAACCTATAACCTTGGGATTAGAATCTATAGAGATAGATCAAAACGATTGCTTGGTCTTTTGCAGTCTACATATATAGACCGAGTGCTAAAAGGGTTTAGCATGTCGGAATCCAAGAAAGGTTACCTTCCCATCAGGCATGGGATCAACCTTTCGAAGTCTATGTGTCCGCGCACAGAAGACGAGAGGATTTGCATGAATAAGATTCCTTATGCATCCGCGATAGGATCTATCATGTATGCTATGTTATGTACTAGGCCCGATGTATCGTATGCTCTGAGCGTCACAAGCAGATACCAGTCTGATCCAGGAATGGATCATTGGGCGGCTGTCAAGACAATCCTCAAGTACTTAAGAAGAACTAAGGATGTGTTCCTAATATATGGAGAAGGTGATATGGTAATACGTGGGTATACAGATGCCAGTTTCCAGACAGATAAGGATGACTCCAAATCTCAGTCTGGATACGTATTTATTTTGAATGGAGGCGCAATAAGTTGGAAGAGTTCCAAGCAAGACACCGTAGCGGATTCTACCACGGAAGGGGAATATATTGCAGCTTCGGAAGCAGCAAAGGAAGCAGTCTGGATCAAGAAGTTCGTCTCAGAACTTGGTGTGGTTCCAACCATTGATGAAGCAATACCGGTTTATTGTGACAACAATGGAGCTATTGCACAAGCAAAGGAACCAAGGTCTCATCAGCGATCCAAACATGTGCTTCGCCGCTATCATCTGATCAGAGAGATTATAAGTAGGAATGATATACAAATTGAGAAAATTCCCACTGAAAGGAATTTAGCGGATCCTTTAACTAAGGCCTTGCCTCAAAGCAAGTTTGAGGGTCATGTTAGAGCCTGTGGTATTGGATACCGTAGCGATTGGCATTAGGCCAAGTGGGAGTTTGTTAGTGATATGAGAAAAGTGTCCTAAGGCAATCGCCTTATGATTGTAATCATTTATTTTAATAAATGAATATTCACTATTTGAGTATACATGTTTATGTATTTGATTGAGATCTTAAACTCATTTACTGAATGTCCGCAATACAATTCACAGCATGAGAGAATTTGTGATGAATTCACAACTAGTGATTATCTCTACATGTGCAATTGTGAAGTATTGAAATTGTCCCTAGTCGATGAATTGATAAAAACGGACACTATCAATTCTGTTGAGACTAGCATGGGTTATTCTCTAATCAGCTGATTCTCACTGGCTGGTGACATTGGGATGTCCGGAGATAAACATGAATGCTAGTTAAGGGAACTAGTTCATTGGAGTGACTGGCTGTAAAACTTCATATGGTAGTCTACATATAGACATGTCAGTGAAGTTCTTACTGCAGCTTAAGTGCGATGTTCCTTTGACTTGCGGTGTTCAAGTCATCTTGGTCATGGAGACTTATACTTTGACATCTTAAGCAAGCATCTCCAAGGAGGTGTGGACCCAGGATGATTGGGTATAAGCCGAAGTGCCCGAAGATGTTTGAACAGCCTACAAAGGATTCACCACTCCTTGCGAGGAGATGTATACCCAAGGCCTATCGTCGGATTGTTACTCGAAGCCTCTGGCCAGAGCATGACATGTTCAGAGTATGAATCTCTTAGATACATGAGAGTAATTAGAATCCGTAGGACGAGAAAACGTTACTTGGGCTAGGTGTGACGTAGTCAGCCTAGTGGGGACTGACACACATAGACCATGTCCTAAACCAAGTGGGTATAAGATGGTGAAGGGAATGGGGCACGATTCATTA
This sequence comes from Boesenbergia rotunda, assembly GCA_024364735.1. Classification (NCBI taxonomy): domain Eukaryota; kingdom Viridiplantae; phylum Streptophyta; class Magnoliopsida; order Zingiberales; family Zingiberaceae; genus Boesenbergia; species Boesenbergia rotunda. The sequence continues at coordinate 91,791 of JAGFNQ010004309.1, forward strand.
TAGCTGCTGAAGGGTTTCAGAATTGTTTCTGAGGTCAACCGTTGATCTTTCGATTAATTGGGGATCATGATGTACTACTAGGTGCCACTCATGATCGTTCTATAATTGGTTAATTATAGACGGCCAACATAAATCGAAAGCCTATTTAGTCACACGCACTACGAGTAATCCGAGGGATTTAAAACGAGTTGAAAATTGGATTTTCCAATCAAGAGAGATTAGGTTTGGTTGAGCCAAACGATAAGTCGAATCTGAATTTTTCAGAGACGCATCGGAAGCGTAAAATGGCTAAGTCTTTTGAAGACTTAATAGATGAATTAAATGAGTTTAATTCATTGGGGCGTGGCCTGGATAGGCCGGCCAAAGAGGGTCCCCACCCTCTTTGCTTGGCCGGCCACAACAAAGGGAGGGAACCAAATTGTTTGGTTCAATTTATAAAATAAATCAAGTGTGGTTTGTTTTATAAAATTATGGATGATATAAATTTTTATATAAACCAAGGTTTGGTTTATTTTTCATGGAAATTAAAATGAACCATGGATTGGTTTATTTTATTTTATAAAATCAATCATGGATTGATTTACCATGATAAAGAAATTTATATAAAGAAATTTATTTTTCATGGAAATTAAAATGAACCATGGATTGGTTTATTTTATTTTATAAAATCAATCATGGATTGATTTACCATGATAAAGAAATTTATATAAAGAAATTTATTTTTCATGGAAATTAAAATGAACCATGGATTGGTTTATTTTATTTTATAAAATCAATCATGGATTGATTTACCATGATAAAGAAATTTATATGATAAATTTCTTATGAAAATTTATTCCATAAGAAAAAGAGACTTGGTTGATTTTTATCATGAATTAAAATATGATTTTAACCATGATATAAAATCAAGACTTGGCATGATGGAATAAGTCATAGAAAATTTATATGATAAATTTCTTATGAAAATTTATTCCATAAGAAAAAAGAGACTTGGCGGTTGAGAGGCCACTATATAAAGGACCCAAGGCAAGGCTTGGAATTATTCGAAATAATCCAAGTATTCTTGCTTGGGCTCTCTCCCTCTCCTCCCTTCTTCCTCTTGGCCGGCCACAAGCCTCTCCCCCTTCTTCTTGCCGTGAGCACAAGGAGAAGCACCGAGGCGACGAAGTTCTTCCGTTGGGACGATCTTCCTCTCCGGCCATCATCACCTTGGGATTGGGCGCAAGTCATCTTCCTCCTTCTCGCCGGAATTGTGATTCCGGCCAACCTTGGTGGTGAGTTTTTCCGATGTGATTACTTCTCTCTTGGTTTTTGTCGCGTTCTCGGAGAATCTAGTAGTTCTCGAGAACACGAAACTCGTGGCTTTGCGAAGTCATCCCGAAGATACTCGGCGTGGACGCGAATAGAGGCGGAGCTTCCGAGGGACGCTTACGGTTGGATCTCGTCCCTTTCTTCGAGTTACGCGAGGTAACAAGTAAATTAGTTTACGTTTCTGCAAAATTTTAAATATATGATCATGTCTACACAACATAAGGTTGCATGCTTAGATGTGTGGTTAAATAATTTGAGAAATTATTTATGCTAAATCTTCCGCTGCACGTAATTAATTTTAAAATTACGAACCCGCATCCATGTCAACATGCACCNGGTTTGGTAAAAATGTCGGATAGGTTTGACTTTGACTCAACATAGTACAATTCTATGTCTCCCCTTGCCACATGGTCTCTAATGAAGTGATGCTTCACTTCAATATGTTTTGTTCTAGAATGGTAAACTGGATTCTTAGTCAAATTGATTGTACTTATATTATCACACAAGACTTTGACCTTGGAATAATATAACTCATAATCTTCTAAGGTGTGCATGATCCATAGTAGTTGGGAAACTCAACCACTCATTGCCACATATTCGGCTTCCGTAGTTGATAGGGCAACACATGGTTGTTTCCTACTACTCCAACTAACTAAGAAAGACCCAAGAAATTGACACCCTCCACTAGTACTCTTCCTATCTAGCTTACACCCCGCATAGTCCGAGTCGGTGTATCGAATAAGATCAACATTAGGGGTTCTAGGATACCAAAGCCCGACATTGAGAGTACCTCTAACATACCTTAGGATCCTCTTTACTATTACCAAATGAGACTCTTTGGGACATGATTGATACCTTGCACACATACCAACCGCAAAAAGTATATCGGGTCTACTAGCGGTTAGGTACAATAGACTATCAATCATGCTCCTATATTGTTTTGAGTCTACCATTTTCCCTTCAACATCACTATCCATTTTCACATTGGTTCCTATAGGGGTAGATGCTACCTTAGCATTTTCTAAGCCAAATTTCTTTAGCATTTTCTTAGCGTATTTAGTTTGAAATACATGTGTCCATTCAGTTGTTTGTTTAACTTGAAGACCTAGAAAGAAGGTTAACTCTCCTACTAAGCTCATCTCAAATTCATGTTCCATACTCTTAATGAACTCATGTAGGATTTTCTTATTTGTTGACCTAAAGATAATATCATCTACATACACTTGGGTAACAAATATTCCTTATCCTTAGATTTTAGGAACAAAGTAGGGTCAATTGTGTTGATGCAGTCTGACCCTGATTGTTGTTTTGGTGTTGACATCGATTTGAGTTTAGGTTGATTATGATTATTATGATTAAGTCCTGGTCGGGGATCAGGCATGGTATGACAAATCCTAGCTTGGAGGGCTAGGTGTTGGAAAATCCTAACCTGGAGGGTTAGGTGTTGAAAATCCTAGCTTGGAGGGCTAGGTGTGTGAAAAGTCCTAATTCGGAAGAGGTGGGCGAAAAGTCCTAGCTTGGAGGGCTAGGTGAAAAGTCCTAACTTGGAGGGTTATGTGCAAATTCCCATCTTGGAGAATTAGGTGAAAAAGTCCTGGCTTGGAGGGTCAGGTCCTAGCTTGGAGGGCTAGGTTTGGAAAGTCCTAATCCAGAAGAGTTGGGTGAAAAGTCCTAGCTTGGAGGGCTAGGTGAAAAGTCCTAACTTGGAGGGTTAGGTGTAAATTCTCAACTTGGAGGATTAGGTGAGAAATCCTTAGCTTGGAGGGCTAAGGTGGATGAAACCCTAGTTTGGAGGGCTAGGTTGGAGCCCCTGGATCGGTCTGGTGACCGATCCAGCGATGACTGATCGGTCTGGTGACCGATCAGGGAGTATGCGTTTCACCCACTAACTGGCTCCTGATCGGTCTGGTGACCGATCAGGGAGCGAACAGTGAGGTTGAGTTCCCCTGCTGAACTGCTCCTGATCGGTCTGGTGACCGATCAGGATCATTGTGCAGATCGTTCTGGAGAACGATCCAACTTCGCGGGTTCCTTACTAAGATCGATCAGGACGGTGCCTGATCGGTCTGGTCATGATCTGATCGGTCTGGTGACTGATCAGGAGACACTCCGATCGGTCAGGTGACCGATTAGGAGGTTTGGACTGCAAAACTCAGAAATCGCTGAAATTAGAGGTGGATCGGTACGGTGATCGATCCACAACCTGGGATCGGTCTGGTGATCGGTCCAGGAGAATCTCAAAGAAATCGCGATTTCTGATTGAGCGTTGGGGATCGATCAGGACGGAGCCTGATCGGTCTGGACCCAGCCTGATTGGTCTGGTGACCGATCAGGAGGCTCTCTGATCGGTCCGGTGACCGATCACTTTAATTCAAATTGCACTTTCAGACGCTCTGATCGCACCTGACCATATCTGATTCTCTGCTGTTTACTTCTGATATTTGATTTACTGTGTGATATACTGCTCTAACAGTCTAATTAAGCTGTAGGTGACAGGGGAGGATTCAAACACTCAAGGAGAGTCAATGGAGAACTTTTCTTGGAGCAGGTTTGTCCGTTTTTCCATCTCAGGTTGCAACGGCCGAGCTGCAGACTGGAGCTGAGACTGGTGCTTGGCTGAGGGAAGCTCAGGGAGTCTAGGGATAACTCAGTGATAGCTGGCGTTGGCAGATGAGCAGGTGGGAGCTGCAGGGATGGTGTCATCTGATGCTTGGTGGAGAAACAAAAGTGAGAAGAAGACTTCGGCTAAAGTAGAGAAGTGTTCGAGCTTGCTGAAGTTCTTGCTGCGATTTTTGTGTTCTCCACACTTGACTTGTTGTGTGCGTGTGCTGTTGATTCTTTGAGCAAGTCATTGAGATCTGAGGAGCAACCAACTCTTACGCGAGTGCTGGGAGGAAGGAACAAGTAGCTTGGAGTCCAACAGTGAGAAGACACGAAGGAGGGAGTCCTTGCGTGAGATCGTCGCTGGGTGGAGCTCGAGATAAGCTTGATGTGTTCTTGTCCTTGCTAAGTGCTGAGTAAGAGTTGTTCTTTGTGTTTCATTAAGCTTAAATCTATATCTTGTTTGAAACGCTGTGGAGAGGTTTCTCCACCGAGAAGGAGGTTGCTTCATATTCGGTGAACACCGGGGCTTGATCTGCCGACGATCAAGGGATCACCCACCTTAAGGGCACGCCAAGGAGTAGGGGCAAGTTATCCCCGAACCTTGTAAACCCTCCTTGTTTGCGATCTTGATAGTTGTGTTTGTTTGCTTTCATTTCTATTTTTGTTTTCTACACTGTTTATTTTCCTTTGCTTCTTCCGCTGTGCTACTGATAAGTTGAGTGTAGAAATCTTGATAAGTGCCAAAGGTCCAAGTGATTGGCTATATTCACCCCCCCTCTCTAGCCATCCGGTTTCCAACAAATTGTTCCTTTCCTAAAACTCTTAGACACTAGAAATGAAGAAAGCCTTTCATACCAAGCCCGGGGAGCTTGTTTCAATCCATACAAGGCTTTTCTCAATTTGTAAACATGCCTAGGATAGTTTGGGTCCTCAAACTCGGGGGGTTGTTCTACATAAACCTCTTCCTTAATTACCCCATTAAGGAATGCCGACTTCACATCCATTTGGTGAAGTGTGAAACCCATGTGAGCGGCATAGACTAGTAGAATTCTAATGGACTATAATCTAGCTACGGAGGCATAGGTCTCATCATAGTCTAGTCCCTCAACTTGGTTAAACCCCTAGCTACCAGCCTAGCCTTGTTCCTAGTGATTTTGCCTTGATCATCTAGTTTATTCCTAAAGACCCATCTTGTGGTTACAATGGTGCAATCATTAGGGCTAGGAACCAACTCCCGAACTTCACTTCTCTCAAATTGATTTAGCTCTTCTTGCATGGCTAAGACCCAATCAACATCACCTAATGCCTCATCAATAGATTTAGATTCTAATTGAGAGATCAAGGCAATTTGACTACTTTGGTTTCTAAATTGGGACTTAGTCCTTACCCCTTGAGTGACATCACCCACTATTTGGTCAATGGGGTGATCTTGATGATGTCTCAAGGGCCTAGAGGTTATAGGTTTATTGACTACATGATCCTCATCTTCTAGGGTACTTCTCACTCACCCTTGATCATTGCCCTCCAAATATAAGTCTTGGATTCTTTGGACAAGGGGTTGACATTCCTCTATATCCTTATCAATTGAGGCTTTCCTAGGGTAAGTATTTGTCAATTCATCAAAGTCAACATTTGAGGACTCCTCAATTACCTTGGTTCTTTTGTTGTAAACCCTATAACCCCTACTAGTGGATGAATAGCCAACTAAAATTTCCTCATCCGCTTTTGATTCAAATTTCCTTAGGTCATCATTGGTATTTAGAATATAAACCTTACATCCAAAGACCCTAAAGTAGTGGGCTTGTGGAATTCTCCCATTCCACCACTACAAGAAAATTACTTTTCCGCAGCGCGTTATTAACAGCGCACATTAAAAGCATGCTGTTAATAGTATTATTAACAGCATGCATATTGATGTACGCTGTTAATACTATAAATAATTTTAAAAGAAGAAGCATCAATGACGTACATTAAAAGCAAACTGTTAATATTATTATTAATAGCATATTAACATACGCTGTGAATAAATAATAACAATGACAGCATGCAAAAATTAGTACGCTGTTAATGTATCTATTTATTATATATAATACACTACAAATAAAACTACAAATAATACTACAAATAATCACTATTTTATTTTTTTTCTATTTTATTTATTTTCTATTTTCCTTATTTTTATTTTTCCTTATTCTATTTTAAAATATGCTTATTTCATTATTTTCCTTTTTCTTTTCTATTTTCACTATTTTACTACAGATATGCTTCTTCTTTTAAAATTATTCTGTTTTTTCCCAAAACCCTCGCCGCCTTCTTTTGTTCCCAACACGCTCCCGCGGCTCAACTCATCGCTGCTGCTTCTTTCGTTCCCAACACGCTCGCACCACTCAACTCATCGCCGCAAAAGCGTTCGCAAACCTACCGCCGCCGCCCCGTCTTGTCTACCATTGCTGGCCTAAAACCTAGTCCTCCAATTGCCGCCGCCCCTGCCGTCGTCGATCTGTGGCGCCGCCGCCGTTCCATCGCCTGGTGTCCTTGTATTCTTCCTCGAGGAGTTAACTTTTTTTTTTGACGTAGATCGTTCTCCTGATTCTCGTCGATGGTTTGTTAGAAATTCCTCTTCTCGTCAAGCAATTCTTTTGGGGGATTTCAGAGGTTTCTTTTAGCAGTCTTCTTAGTTCCCCCCCCCTTTTTCTCACTTGCGTTGTTCTTGCTACTTTCGGTTTCGTACAATACGCCCTCACAAACTCTATTTAACGGGTTGAGATTCAAATAAATAATTAGATAATACAGATATGTTGTCCCAATCGTTTCCTAGGTTACGATACAACTTCCTTAGACATCGTATTGGTGCTCATCGTTTCAATATTTACCAAGCATTAGCGTAAGTCTACTGGTAAGCATGTTCTTGAAAGTGAAAATGCTCATGAGCTGGAAATTTTTTATATTAATACTTCTAATTATTCTGTTACTGTGGGCTTTATATGTTTAATCAATATAGAAGTTTATCTTGGGGGAAAATGTTTTGTTATCTGATTGCTGTGGTGCATTTTGTCTTGTTTTTGCTGCGAAATTAAAGATTTTTTAAAAAAATATATATATAAGCGCATCAGGTACGGAACAGAAGGGCCTGAGTAGTCCAGGTTTCTTTTCATTCTTGTTAAATCTGATTTGTTCATACCTTGAAGTGTTCTTATATCATTGATTGAATTTAGTCAGAGTCTTCATAGAGGAGGTATATAATTGTAATTATTTTTGGCTTTCGTGATCTTGTGGCTGTTTGTGTGGTTAAACTCATGATAACTAGAATCCTTACAAATTTAGTTGCTCATCCTACATTTCCATTCAGTATTTTGAAATATTTCTGAATATGTAACTACTTTGTCAATCTCAAATCTTATATTAAAGGTATGGTTATGAGCAATTGATATTCTTCCATCTTACAGACAAGTACACTACTCATCCTTTTTTTTAATATCTATTTTATTTGCCAAATAGCTTGTCCATGTTGATCTGTATAGTGAGCTGCATGAAACGTGCTAAATATTTCCTTGTTGACATTTTACGATTCAATCAACTTAACATATATTGTTTCTTTTGTTATTTTGTTGAATGCCCACTTTACTGGGAGTTTTTTTGTTATAATTGGGGATTTTTAAGTTGTTACAGGTTGTATATTAACGTTTTAATTTTTTTTCTCAATATTATACATGTTTGATCCCTTTTTTTGTGTGAATTCTCTCTTGTGTTGTATTTGCATTGTACCATTTGATCTTGTTTATTCATTACTCTCATTGTTCTGTAATTTATCTGAGTTGCAAAGTTGCACCTTCCATTGTTAGGAGTCATTCCCAACAATAAAACAGGTATCGTTCCCAACACGCTTTTGGGCCAACAACATATGCTAGATATCAAACAGATTAATTCCATGATATATTAATCTCTACTAATGGTTTTATTAGGAGTTTATGAAGTTCAGCAGGAGCATATGAGAAGATGACATTAAATCTACCTAGTGGTATTGGAATGATTAACTATTAAACTGTTTCAGCACAGTTTAACCAATTGCTAGATGATACCAAACACTACAGGATTCAGTATAACATTAGGATTGTCATAAGTTATATTTCCATTGATTGGATTAGGACATGTACCAAAGATTAGAACCATGATATATATTTCCATTGATTAGGCTTCAAGCTTCCAGTACATGCAAAGCCTATTGCTCCTATGATAAAATATCAGAAAGAAACTTAAAGCAGCATAATATTTCTGTAAAAGTAATGTCATTAAGACTTTGGCTATGTAACTTGTACAACTAAGTCTGGCCTAGTTCATCCAACATGATTGTGTCATAATATCATGAAATTCTACCATATTTTATCAGCTGCCTTAGTGCAACATACTGAAGGAAATTTTTCTGATATAGATTTTTATTTTTATTTTTTTGCTTAAGGAAATTTTTTTAAAAGTTTATTTCCTTGATTGTTAAGTAGTTATTGAGTAGACTATGAATCAATTTAGCTTCTGTAAATCTTCTGAAACTTACAAATATATGGAGACGGAGACTATATATGAAACTGGCGAGAACAAGTCCCAAAGAATTGATATGCATTTTTGTAGATTTTCTAGTTGAAGGAAACTGTAGAACAACTCCTGCAAAAACTATGCATTATGTCGTATGTGGAATATCTTGTTCTGCTTGTGCTATTTGGCTTTTCTTTCTGCTACATTTGTATGTAGAACAGACATTTGTAGATTTGTCTAGATCTTTTAGAACATTGGATGATATTCAAGTCAAAAATGTTCTGGAAGCAATATTTCCATTATATTTCATGCCTCACTAATAACGAATGAACTCATGCAACTGGATTCATTTAATAGCTACTGCTAGATTTATAGAATATATTGATTCATGTTGACCATCACAATTGATATTTATCCGCTTGGTAATATTATTGTGTTATGACATGATTTTCATTTATATTTCTAGATTAAAATCATATTTGAAATATCTTTGATCATGTGAGTTTTAAAAAGTATCTTTGACAAGTTTATAGCTCAATGCATGTTTATAAGGTATGAACCACTTCTGCTAACCTTGCCACAGATTTATGATATAACTTACAGATTTTTTTTATTATACAGTTACAACTAAAGACCTTGAGCCATGGAGATATCATTGATAATACTAAATGTAAGCTGCTTCATTGGAGTATTGATGGAGTTGTTGCAGAAGGTCGAATTGCATCCACAGATCCCAAAGTAAAAGTGCATCAGGTTCCTCTTGGTGGAGCTTGTTGGAAAGTTTGGATTGATAGGGTGTTTGTGAACAAGCTGGACCTCATTCGACCAAACGATGAAATGTTGTTTCTCGAAGATGCAATAGGAAGCACAGTTGCTTGGTTATCTAAGTTTATAGTTTTTGACTGAGTTACTTACTTTAGACTTATGACTAGTTTGTATTTTTTTTGTTGCTACTCAGTTATTTTAGACTTATGACTAATTTGTAATGGTTTTTGCTAGTAAATAAAATGCTATTTTGGTAAAGTGTGGTGTTGATGATTAATTGTGATATAAATGTTTTAATTTTGGATGTTGTTAATTGAAAGAAGTGATGTGGTATATTTATTTTATTATCAAATTGTATGGAATATATTAATTGTGAGATTTTAATTATATGGAATATATTAATATCCGCAGCGCGCAGCCACTCGCTGTGGATGATATTTATTCGCAGCGCGCAGCTGCGCGCTGCGGATAAGTTGCATCCACAAACTTATCCGCAACGCGCGGCTACATGCTGCGGATAAATGGATCCGCAGCGTGTAACCGCGCGCTGTGGATGAAACTTATCCGCGGCGCGCAGCTGCGCGCTGCGGATAAGTTCCGACTTTTAACAGCTTGGAGTTATGCAGCATTCGATGTGTGCTGCGGATACAATTATTGCGCGCTGCGAAAAGACATTTTTGTTGTAGTGCACAATTCAAATGGGGTTTTACCTAAGAACCTATGTACCAAAACCCGATTTTGAATGTAACAAGCGGTATTTACCGCTTCGACCCAAAAGTAGCTAGGAAGAGAATATGTATTAAGCATAATCCTAGCGGCCTCATGTAGGGCTCTGTTTCTCCTCTCTACTACCCCATTTTGTTGAGGAGTCCTTGGGCATGAAAATTCATGCTTATACTCATTTTCTACACAAAATTGTGAGAAGCTTGAGTTTTGGAACTCCCCACCATGGTCACTCCTAATTCGGTTAATCTTTAAGTGTTTTTTATTCTCAACCCTCTTACTAAAGCCTATAAAGATTTCTAAGGTATCGTCCTTATGTTTCATAAAGAAAAAACTCATGTAAATCTAGAAAAGTCATCTACTATAACTAAACAATATTTACTCCCTACTAGTGAGGGAGTACTATGGCAATCAAACAAATCAATATGCAAAAGCTCTAAAGGTGAAGTAGTGGTGGTTAGGGTTTTACCTTTGTGTGATGATTTTGATTGCTTACCCTCTTGACATGCATCACACAATTTGGTCTTCTCATACTTGATCATAAGGAGCCCCTTCACCAACTCCTCCTTTGCCACTCTTGTAATGTTCCTCATGTTGGTGCGCCCAAGTCTTTGGTGCCACAACCACCCTTCTTCTTCTTTAGACATGAGACACTTAGGCAAATTGTTAGTAGCATAAGTAAGATCAAGATAATAAAGATTAGCCTCCCTATACCCTTCTAGTATGACATTATCGGACCCATTTTGTTTGATTAGGCATTTCCTAGCATGAAATTCAACCTTATAGCCCGCATCACATAATTAACTTACACTAAGTAAATTAAATTTCAGGTCTCTAATTAAAAGTACTTTGTGGATAGAGATCGTAGGAGATACCTCAATGGTGCCCCTACCAATGATTTTGAGTTTTCCACTATTTCCAAAGGAAACCGTCCCTTCTCTTAGGTAGCTTATAGTGGAGAACTTGCTCACATCTCCGGTCATATGTCTTGAGCATTCACTATCAACTATCCACATGTTTGAGGCATCCTTGACTCTTACCTATACAACATGGAAAATGCAATCTTTTGGTACCCAAATTTTCAATCCACAAGCATCATTTAAAAATTTCTTTGGTACCCAAGCCTTCTTGATGTTTCCCTTAGCCCCTTGTCTCCTAGATGCATCATTCCTACCCATAAGTGAGACAAAGGTCACTTCCTTGGTCTTTTGCCTATATCCTAATCCGGCTTTGTTATAAACAACTCTTTGACTGTTAATTATCATGCCTAGGTTGCTAGAACACACTTGAAATTTCCTAAGTGCTTTTGTGAGGTCCTTTACCTTTTTCCTTAGTTCCTTATTTTCATTTTCAAAGCATGTATCATCATTTGATATAGTAGAATAAGCATGCAAATCTTCCTTAAGTTTTGTAGATTCTACTCTAAGCATGGCAATTTCATCCTTTAAGTCCTTAATTTTTCTCCTAGCTCTAGCTAAATCCATGTTCGTACTAGAAATAATCTTAACTAAAGTAGAAGAGGGTAAGCTATATACTTCACTTACCGACGCCTCGGACTCGGATGATGATGATGAGCCATTTTCTTATACACTACTTGAGCTTCTCTCATCATCTGATGACTCTGAATGGTCCACTGCCATAAGCGCAAAGTGGGACACGTGCTCCTCTTCCTCCTCCGAGGATGATGGATCATTCCAAGTTGCCTTGAGGTTGGTGGTACTCTTCTCCTTTCCCTTTGTCCTCTTCTTGTCACCTCTCTTCTTCTCCTCCTTCTTTTCTTCCCTTCTCTTTAGTTGGGGGCACTCATTCTTCATGTGCCCCTCTTGGTGGCAGTTGTAGCAGATGATGTCCTTTGCCTTGCTCTTACTTTGGGATCCTTTCCTAGCATAAGACTTGTTAGAAAAACTTTTAAATGCCCTACGTATTGTTCTTACCATGAAGGCCTCTTGGTCTCTATCCATAGAGTCACTGGACTCCTCTGAGTCGGATGAAGAGGAGTAGACCACTTTCTTCTTCTCCTCCTTCTTCTTCTTCTCCTTTTCTACAATGAAAGCTATACCTTTCTCTTTGGCCGAAACATTAGCTTGCTCGTGCAATTCAAATTCGCAAAACAAATCATCTAATTTAACTATAAACAAATCCCTTGATACTTTATAGGCATCAACCATTGATGCCCACAAGGATGTTCTCGGGAAGGATTGTAGAACGTACCTTACGAGGTCCCGATTTTCAACTTTCTCTCCAATCACATGAAGTTCGTTGATGATCTCCTTTACCCTTCCATGCAACTGGCTCACAGTCACATTTGTCTTCATGGATAATGATTGGAGTTGGGCAACGAGTAAATCCTTCTTTGCCCTTCTGGACTCGTTGGACCCTTCATTGAGTTCAATGAGTTTCTCCCATAACTCCTTGGCGCTCTTGAATGACCCCACCTTGTTGAGTTTCTCCTTTGAGAGCTGATAAGTACCATTTTATTGATTATTTTAATTGCTAAAATCCATGTTTGACCCATGTTTTACTTGCTTAATTATGATTTTTACCCTAGGTTTTAGGACTTCCTCTTATTTTGGACTTAATTGCAAATTTGCACATATTTGGATTATTTGGCCACTAAATTTTTGATCTATTTTTGTAGGCATGAAAGGTTCATGGACCTAGGGCATACTGGGTCAAACTTGAGTCGGAAGTGGACCCAGATCGAGTTATCAAGCTTCGGATTAATCTGGGCCGTCCGATTCAAAAGCGGCAAGATCTGAGCCATCTGGGACCATCTGAAGCAATCCGAGCTAGGGTTAGGGTTGATCAAGCACTCTGATCAAGATCTGAAGGTTTCATTCCAATCAGAGCTCATTCAACCGTTGGATCAAGCTCGGAGGGCTCTAGATCGCCCATTCAAAGATTAGGTTGATCTGGACCATCCGTTGCAAATATGAAGGATCTGAGCTACCATGAGGCAGATCCTGACCCCTGATCATCATCATTAAAGTTTGGATTAAATCAGAGCTTGATCAGCCATTGGATTTTCTCAAATCAATCTGGGCCGTCCATTCTTATGTATTTAATCAACTTTTCCCAGCACTTCTTCTCTGTCGCGTCTCCGCCGCACTGTTCATCCTCTTCGTTTGTTCTTCACTATCTTCAGCTAGTTTCTTCAATCCAAGGGGCGCGACCCCTCACTTTATTCATTAGATCGAGTTCTAGGTCAGTGGAAGGGTTCTCGGTGAATTTCCAGCTCTCAATTGCCCAAGAACAGAGCTGTTGTGAGGTCTCCAGAGCTCTGCCGTTTGATTTCGTCAACATCGGCTGCGCATCATTTCATCCACCTGAGTAGTTCAGAGGGGTTCCCTGGAGTGGTCGGTTCAATCCCAAATCATCATCGCAGCTGACTTGAAGGAATTGGATGGGTTTTCGGATTTGAGCAGAGATGAGCTGGGTTTGAACCATAGATGCTATTCTCCATCGATTTGCTGAGCTTGCGGGTTCGAGGCTCACACTTGCGTGACGAACAAGGAGGATTCAAGCTAGGGAAGGATTGAGGAGTAGATTTCTTTAGCTAATTTCAGTTCTTAGCTGTAATTTCATTACTGCCGCAATTCTATTTCTGAATTTCTATTTTAGTTGTTGTAATTCAAGTTTCTGAATTGTTTAGCTCTAATTAGTGTTTCAATGCTGCAAGTAGTTAGTTACATTGCTTGTTAGTGAGCTCTAAAAGTTAATTTCAGTTTGTTTGATGTTTTATTTCTTGTCTATCAGTTTATTGTCCTGTTTTTCCTGCGTATCAGTTTAAATCTCAGCAAGTTTCAGTTTCGTTTTTCTTCATCTTTTCTGTAAATTAGGTTCACGAATTCGATGTCAATCTGTTCTATTTGTAGCTGCATTTGAGTTGTGGCTAAACCACTGCATTTGGTTCTTGCATTTTAGTGTTTGTTTCTGCACACTTTCGTTTCTGAAATCAGTATCCCGTGCGTATCAGCCCTGTTTGCAGATTTCTGTTCAGTTTTGAAATTTTTAATTTAGTTCCAATTCGATTAGTGTGTAGTTTATTCCCTACAATTAAAGATCGCATTTAGTATGCCAATGCATGAGATTCGAGTTTGTTTCTCATTTGGTTTTGTATCTGAATTGTTTGCTCAGCTTGTATGCGTATCACATCCATTTCTGAAGTTTCAGTTTAGTTCTGCATGAATTGATTAACAGGTTTCCGAGTTGCATTGTTAGTGAACATTAGTGCTCATAATCATTGCTGAAACATTCATTTGGTGCCTTAGACTCTGAATTCGGTTTGTTGCTTAAGCTTTGATTCTGTGCCGAGTTTTCTGCACTCTTGTTTTGCATTGGAATCATTACTGCACAGCATGTTTAGTTGCTGAATTTTCTGCATATTGTATCTAGGTATGTTCAGCAAAGATTTGTATCAGGTTTCAATCGGTCTTTTAGTGAATTGTTGAGCTCGAATCTAGTTACTTTGCAGTTGGTTTGTTTCTGAACCGTAGTCTCATCTCTGCTGCATGATCTGAATTTCTGCAATCGAATTCAGCAATCAGTCCAATTTTGGATTGATGTATTCAACTCTGAATTTCTTTCTTAATTCATGTACAACACTTCACTAGGAGTTTGATTTCCAAGCTAAATCGATTAGCTTTACTTGGGAATGGTCGGTTTAAAGTTCTGCGTTTAGCTTTGCACTTCACTATTAGCTTTTGGCACATAACCACGTCTTTGCGTATCAAGCTTGTCTCATTCTTGGAGTTAAATGAAATTTGCAGTGAACACTTGCACTTGAGTTAAAATTATTACTCCTTGCATTCGGTTAAGTTCCTTTACTTGATTAGGTTTCTTATTGGTTGAGTCCATGAATTGCCATTACTTGATTTAAATTTGCTTGGTTAAGTTTCTTCCTTGTCTTTGTACTTTTTCATTTCTATTTGCAATCCAATCCCATGACTTAATTGAAACCCTAAAAATATCAACGACACATAAACACAAGCTCGAATCAAACAAACTCTCAACTAGTCCTCAGGAAAAATACGACCTGTGGCCCCTTTACTACGTTTTCATATTTTGATTGCAAAAAGGGTTTCCAGCATTTTATTCATATTTAAATTTGAGACCCACATTCGTGATAGTCTATTTGGGTCCGTCAAATTTTTGGCGTCGTTGCCGGGGAAGCAACTAGTTGATTTGTTTGATTTTTGCTTGTGTGCTTATGGGCATATCATTTGATTTCATTTTCTTGTGCTTTATCTTTTGTATACGATTGCTGCCATTTTTCTTGTTTGCTTTATGACAGGACTGTCAGTTCAAAATGTTCTCATCTACTTACCAGCAGTCGTGTCCACAATTTCAGCAGAACCAACCTTTCAATCAACCACCAAATCAAGATTTCCAACAGTCTTATGTGAATTTCCAGCAAGCAAATCAGTTTTTTCAGCCAAATCAACCAAATTTTCAACAATTTCAGAATGGGCAGCCACAATTTTCAGTTTTTGAGCAACCAATTCAGCAATACCAGCCCCAATTTCAGCCACCTTATCAACAAGATCAATCACTTTTTCAAGGAATTCAGCAAGGGTGTCAAGATAATTTGAATTTTCAGCAACCACCCTTCCATCAAGTTCAACCAAACCCAAATTTTCAACATCTTAACCAAGATTTCCAGCAGCCTTTTGTAAGTTTTCAGCAAGGAAATAATCAATTTCAGCCTCAACCTCAGCCATGGCAGCAAGAATTTTAACCCATACAGAATTTTCAACAACCTCTTCAACATTCACAGCCATTCGATCCAAATTTTCAGTTTCAAAACCAAAATTTTCAGCCCACTCAATTTCAGTTTTCACCACCACAATTTCAACCTCAGATCCAAGAATTCCAGAATCATAATTTTCAGCCATCTCCACCAAGTTGTGAACCAAGTTTTTAGCAATTTAATCAGCCTATACAACCATTTTATCAACCCCCACAGTCTCAATTTCAGACTTCACAGCCTACTTACAGTTTTGAGCAGCCTTACGTTACATTTCAAAGCCAACAGGAGTTCCACACCAATCAAGGAGGCTTTGAGAATCCTAATGAGAATGAGGCTTAACAAAGGCTGGAGGAGATGTTTCAACAAGTCCTACAACAACAGAAAAGTTTTCAAGAACAACAACAACAAAGGCTTCAAAACATGCAAGATAAATTGAATCAGATAAAAGCGCAAAGATTAGAACAATTATCTTCTCAAGCTACTCTTAATTCTGAGGGCCCAGGAGTTGAGTTTATATCAGTTCAAGGTGACCCTAATGCATGGCCAAGTCCTTCTTCAAGTGATCTTGCAAATTTGGTGGAAGAAGAAGAAGAAAACATCAAAAATAGGGCACCTACAGCATGCACTCCTCTTGAAGCTCCACAGGACCATTCTATACTTTTATTTTGTGATGATAGTGTTATTGATGGTCCAAATTTTTCTGATATTGTTGTTGCAGATATTACTGAGGAAACATGCATAGAAGATGATTCTACAGATGTAAGGGATTGCACTAAGCCCCAGGGACCACCACAATTGACTGGTACATTAGAAGATTCAGAGGATGAACCAGAAAGTGTAGGGACTTGCATGGTGGAAGCAAGAACCCAAGGATCACCTGTTTTAGTTGAGTGTCCACCAGAACCTGAAGAGGAGATTGAACATGACCAGGAGGAGAACACGGATACATCTACTCTTGTAGAACCTCCAGGTATTTTTCAGCATGATCAGGTAAGTATTCCTCTTAATTCTTTTGAAAATTGCATAGAGGTACCTCAAACTGATTTTATTGTTTGTGATATACTTAGCGATGCATCTCTTGTAGAATTTGATTGTGAAAAATTCCTAGAGGTACTTAGTGTAGAATTTGTTGAAAATGAAGCATGTTGGGATACATATCATGAAAATACTGATATTGAAAAATTTTTAGAAGTGCCTAGAATTGATGTTGATTGTTGTGATGAGTCTTTTGATATATCTTATGCTGAAAATAATTGTGAAAAATTCATTGAGGCACCTAAAATTGATTTTATTGGCTGTGATACATTGCTTGATACATCCTTGGTAGAAAATAATTGCGAAATTTTTATTGAAGTGCCAAAAATTGATTTCTTTGTTTGTGATGAGTTCCTAGAAGCAAATTTTGTAGAAAATAATTGTGAAAAATTTATTGAGGCACCAAGAATTGATATAATTGGATATGATGCAGTTTTGGATACATTTCATGCAGAGACTGATATTATTTTATTTCTTTCTGACCCTGCACACTTGAGAGAGGTATTACATTGTTTTGTAGGGTCCAGAAGACTTCCGGAGTGGATGCTCCATCTGAACAGACTCCAGCCTCCTGGAAAATCTTTCAAAAGGCATCAAGAAGGAGGAGTTGATTTTACTCTAATTCGAAGCACTCCACCTCTGACATGGGTATTGTACCTAAATCGCCTTCGGCCACCGGAGCAAATTTTTGTAAAGTTCAAGTGTGGGGGAGTTCGAATTCTCTCAGCCACCCATGTTCCTCGACTACCACGATGGAGGCTACTTCTGGATAGACTCCGCCCACCAGAAATAAAGGGGAGATTGTTCTTTCTTGTATTTTCTTTTATTACATGTTTCATTTTTATGCCTTTTAGAATTTTCCTTTAAATTGAGTCCTTGCTAATAAATGCATGAGTAGAGTAGAATGACTAGGAGTCATTGTAAATACCTTGTTATTTTTTTTGTCACTTTTTCTTGCATGACTAGGAATAAATGTATCCCTCTAGGTTATCTCCATAGCATGTTAGAGTCTTTTGAAAATAAATTAAATTTGATTGTTAAAACTTAGGGTTTGAGCTAATGGATGAAATCTTGGATGCTTGAGTACTACTTGATTTTAGATTCTTAATTGTTGACTTGAGATGAATTATTTTTGCCTAGTGAGAATTAACCTTATATTTGTGACACACATATATTATTGTACTCTAGAACTTGCTTAGGTTCTTTCAAAATCATATTTCAATGATTGGATCACATCTATAGAGGCTAATCACTTTGTTTACCTTTCCATATCAATTTTGGCAAAAATCATGTTCATTCCATTTTTCTTTACTTATTTCCTACTCTTACCCTCACTTTTCTATGGACTTGTTGTTTGAAATGTTTCTTAATGCTAATTTGCCCGAGATGGATAAAGAATTAAGTGTGGGGGAGTGACTAGAGTTTGGAATTATTTTGGAGCAAGGATGTAGTTCATTTCAAAGAGAAATTTTTTTTTTGTGAAATTGAAGCCAAAAGGTGCCAAGTGAGTGAATTTGAATTCCAAAAATGAGCAAGAGAGGTGGAAGCAATTGGAGATTTAGATTCTTTACTACATTTTGAAGATTCAAGTGGAAGCATTAGAAAAAAATCTGAAAGAAAAAAAATAGCACACCAACAAAGAGAAAAATTCTTTGCCAAAAAGGAATTTTTTTTTTTTTTTTGAGAAGGAGCATGTTTCGGCCAAAAGACCAGCAGCTGACCAAAATTGATCCAATGTAGAATGTTTATGCCAAAACAGAGAATTTTTGTGCAGCTGGACAGATCTGAAATCAAGGAAAAAAATGAGAAAAGCTGTGCCAAGGTTTTAAATGGCACGTAATCAGAAAATTGCAGCTGTCAAGTGCTAAAATCTGAATAGTAGCTGAAACAAGCTGAACTCCAGCTGAAAACAATTGGAATGAAGCTGTGGAATAGCTAGAATCTGAAGCAGGAAATGCAGGAAAAGTTTGAAACAATTGCAGCAGAAATTGGTGACAAAGGGAAGGAAAGAAAAAAAAACCCTGTGCCAAAGGAAGTTTTGTATCAACTTGAAGATGAATCTGAGTTTCAGAGGTTGTGAATTCGGCATTGAGTTTACAAATGCATCAAAGTGATGAGTATATCAGCTGCAGGTCAGTTGATAGAGATGAGAAAGTTAGCTAGCCTAAAAGAAAAAAAATATCTGTCTTTGCAGTGATTTGCAGTGGCCGAAACACAATCTGAAGTGCAGGGACTGAATTCACTTCTATATGATGCTAACTATTGATAAGGAATCAAAGAGTTTTGCAAGGTCTGAAAGCAATGCCATGGAGCTGAAACTTGAAGCAGAACAGTTCAGAAACTGATTTAATTCAAAAATGTTCAAGGCAAAAAACAGTTGCAGAAATTGCAGCTCACAAGCTTCAAGTGAACTGATCTGCTGTTCTTGAAGCTCACGGCAGTGCTGGGTTGAAGTATGGCCACAACATAACTGAACCCAAAATAGAAAAATAGAATAACAAAACAAAAGGGAACAAAGTGGCAAGTAATGAAAAAAAAAGAGAAAAGAGAATGGCACGGCAATAAGGAAAAAATTTTTGTGCCATTTCACAAGTGAAGGAAGAAAATCTGTGCCAAAAATAGTTTGAGCAAATCCATTACTGATTAGAAGAAGAGGGCTGATTTCCATGGAGCTGAAGACTTGAAACAGGAAGGAAGAAGAAAAAAAAAGAGGAAACCAAGTGGCACACCATTGAGTTTCGGCACCATGCAATTAGTGAATTTAATCTCATGCAAATTGAAGATTTGTTCCACCATCATTCTGATTGCAGTAGAGAAAAGAAAGAAAAAAAAATCAAAAAACAAAACAAAGAGCAAGGTTGGCACACATAGACAAATTGGCACATTTGAACAAAAATTGCAGTAGAGAAAAGAAAGAAAGAAAAATCAGAAAACAAAACAAAGAGCAAGGTTGACACGCATAGACAAATTGGCACATTTGAACAAAAGGGTTTTTCTTCATCCAAATCAAAGGAATTATTCAAATTGGACTTCACCACACTTTTTATAGCATTAGAGGGCTGTAAAGAGAAGCAAAGAGCATCAAAAATATCCTTGAGCATTCAAGTCTCCCACTTTATCAATTTTCCCATTTTCTTGGTTTTTATTCCACTCCTTACCATTTTCTATGTTTTTCACTTGTTTTTGTAGATGTTGATCCTAATCATGAATAATGGTGGAGAGTAGACAATAAGCAAGCCTATGGTAGTGCAAGAAGCATGTGTGTATAAGTGAGCTCCACTTCCATCATCTACTTAGAACTTAAGGAGAGAGCCACCAAAATTTTCCTTGAAAAGCTAGTGATTTAAATTCATCTCAATGACTCATGATGGATGAAAAGGCTAAGTTGTTGATTTAATGACAAGATACTAATCCATAGAGCTTAGATTTATGAGAATTGACGACCTTAGGTAATTTCTTTTCATTTGCTTCTAAATATGTTTAAGAAAGCTAGGGGATACATATTAGTAGTTTCGCGAGACGCTCAAGCTTAAGTGTGGGGGAGTTATAAGTACCATTTTATTGATTATTTTAATTGCTAAAATCATGTTTGACCCATGTTTTACTTGCTTAATTGTGAATTTACCTAGGTTTTAGACTTCTCTTATTTTGGACTTAATTGCAAATTTGCACATATTTGGATTATTTGGCCACTAAATTTTTGATCTATTTTTGTAGGCATGAAAGGTTCATGGACCTAGGGCATACTGGGTCAAACTTGAGTCGGAAGTGGACCCGGATCGAGTTATCAAGCTTCAGGATTAATCTGGGCCGTCGATTCAAAAGCGGCTAGATCTGAGCCATCTGGACCATCTGAAGCAATCCGAGCTAGGGTTAGGGTTGATCAAGCACTCTGATCAAGATCTGAAGGTTTCATCCCAATCAGAGCTCATTCAACCGTTGGATCAAGCTCGAGGGCTCTAGATCGCCATTCAAAGATTAGGTTGATCTGGACCATCCGTTGCAAATCTGGAGGATCCGAGCTACCATGAGGCAGATCCTGACCCTGATCATCATCATAAAGTTTGGATTAAATCAGGTAAGATCAGCCGTTGGATTTTCTCAAATAATCTGGGTCGTCCATTCTTATGTATTTAATCAAACTTCACCCAGCCTTCAGCCTGTCGCGTCTCCGCCGCACTGTTCATCCTCTTCGTTTGTTCTTCACTGTCTTCAGCTAGTTTCTTCAATCCAAGGGGCGCGACCCCTCACTTTCTTCACTAGATCGAGTTCTAGGTCAGTGGAAGGGTTCTCGGTGAATTTCCAGCTCTCAATTGCCCAAGAACAGAGCTGTTGTGAGGTCTCCGGAGCTCTGCCGTTTGATTTCGTCAACATCGACTGCGCATCATTTCATCCACCTGAGTAGTTCAGAGGGGTTCCCTGGAGTGCTCGGTTCAATCCCAAATCATCATCGCAGCTGAGTTGAAGGAATTGGATGGGTTTTCGGATTTGAGCAGAGATGAGCTGGGTTTGAACCGTAGATGCTGTTCTCCATCGATTTGCTGAGCTTGCGGGTTCGAGGCTCACACTTGCGTGACGAACAAGGAGGATTCGAGCTAGGGAAGGATTGAGGAGTAGATTTCTTTAGCTAATTTCAGTTCTTAGCTGTAATTTCATTACTGCCGCAATTCTATTTCTGAATTTCTATTTTAGTTGTTGTAATTCAAGTTTCTGAATTGTTTAGCTCTAATTAGTGTTTCAATGCTGCAAGTAGTTAGTTACATTGCTTGTTAGTGAGCTCTCAAAGTTAATTTCAGTTTGTTTGATGTTTTATTTCTTGTGTATCAGTTTATTGTCCTGTTTTTCCTGCGTATCAGTTTAAATCTCAGCAAGTTTCAGTTTCGTTTTTCTTCATCTTTTCTGTAAATTAGGTTCACGAATTCGATGTCAATCTGTTCTATTTGTAGCTGCATTTGAGTTGTGGCTAAACCACTGCATTTGGTTCTTGCATTTTAGTGTTTGTTTCTGCACACTTTCGTTTCTGAAATCAGTATCCCGTGCGTATCAGCCCTGTTTGCAGATTTCTGTTCAGTTTCGAAAATTTCAATTTAGTTCCAATTCGATTAGTGTTTAGTTTATTCCCTGCAATTAAAGATCGCATTTAGTATGTCAATGCATGAGATTCGAGTTTGTTTCTCATTTGGTTTTATATCTGAATTGTTTGCTCAGCTTGTATGCGTATCACATCCATTTCTGAAGTTTCAGTTTAGTTCTGCATGAATTGATTAACAGGTTTCCGAGTTGCATTGTTAGTGAACATTAGTGCTCATAATCATTGCTGAAACATTCATTTGGTGCCTTAGACTCTGAATTCGGTTTGTTGCTTAAGCTTTGATTCTGTGCCGAGTTTTCTGCACTCTTGTTTTGCATTGGATTCATTACTGCACAGCATGTTTAGTTGCTGAATTTTCTGCATATTGTATCTAGGTAAGTTCAGCAAAGATTTGTATCAGGTTTCAATCGGTCTTTTAGTGAATTGTTGAGCTCGAATCTAGTTACTTTGCAGTTGGTTTGTTTCTGAACCGTAGCCTCATCTCTGCTGCATGATCTGAATTTCTGCAATCGAATTCAGCAATCAGTCCAATTCTGGATTGCTGTATTCAACTCTGAATTTCTTTCTTAATTCATGTACAACACTTCACTAGGAGTTTGATTTCCAAGCTAAATCGATTAGCTTCACTTGGGAATGGTCGGTTTAAAGTTCTGCGTTTAGCTTTGCACTTCACTATTAGCTTTTGGCACATAACCACCTCTTTGCGTATCAAGCTTGTCTCATTCTTGGAGTTAAATGAAATTTGCAGTGAACACTTGCACTTGAGTTAAAATTATTACTCCTTGCATTCGGTTAAGTTCCTTTGCTTGATTAGGTTTCTTATTGGTTGAGTCCATGAATTGCCATTACTTGATTTAAATTTGCTTGGTTAAGTTTCTTCCTTGTCTTTGTGCTTTTCCATTTCTATTTGCAATCCAATCCCACGACTTAATTGAAACCCTAAAAATATCAACGACACATAAACACGAGCTCGAATCAAACAGACTCTCAACTACTCCCCAGGAAAAATACGACCTGTGACCCCTTTACTACATTTTCATCTTTTTGATTGCAAAAAGGGTTTCCAGCATTCTCATACACATTTAAATTTGAGACCCACATCCGTGACAGTCTATTTTGGGTCCATCAAATTTTTGAGTTGATAAGTACCATTTTGTTGATTATTTTAATTGCTAAAATCCATGTTTGACCCATGTTTTACTTGCTTAATTATGATTTTACCCTAGGTTTTAGGACTTCCTCTTATTTTGGACTTAATTGTAAATTTGCACATATTTGGATTATTTGGCCATTAAATTTTTGATCTATTTTTGTAGGCATGAAAAGTTCATGGACCTAGGGCATACTGGGTCAAACTTGAGTCGGAAGTGGACCCGGATCGAGTTATCAAGCTTCCGATTAATCTGGGCCGTCCGATTCAAAAGCAGCTAGATCTGAGCCATCTGGGTCCATCTAAGGCAATCCGAGCTAGGGTTAAGGTTGATCAAGTATCTGGATCAAGATCTCAGACTTTCATCCCAATCAGAGATCATCCAACCGTTGGATCAAGCTCGGAGGGCTCTAGACTGTCCATTCAAAGATTAGGTTGATCTGGACCATCCGTTGCAAATCTGGAGGATCCGAGCTACCACGAGGCAGATCCTGACCCCAGATCATCATCATCAAAGTTTGGATTAAATCAGAGCAAGATCAGCCGTTGGATTTTCTCAATTCAATCTGAGTCGTCCATTGCTAGCTACTTAATCAAAACGTGCCCTAGTTTCTTCCTCGTCGCATCTTCGCCGTAACAGTGTTTTCCTTCGTGTGTTCTTCGTGTTCTTCAAGCTTTTCATTCATCCGAAGGCGTGATCACTCAATTCCTGATTCAGAGCAAGTGCTAGGTCATGGGGAAGAGGACTTAGTGAAGATTTCAGCTCGCTATTGCCCAAGAACAGAGCCATTGTGAGGTTTCCACGGCTCTGCTGTTTGAAGTCGTCGATCTCAGTTGCGATCCATTTCCATCCACCGGAGCCATCTGGAGGGGTTCCCTAGATTGCTCCGATCATCCACAAATCACAATCTCACTTGGACGCAGTTGAATCGAAGGATTCGAATGGGGAATTCAGATTGGGTAGAGTTGAGCTCGGAGTGAGTAGCAGAGACAATTTCCCACTGATTTGCTGAGCTTACGGGTCCGAGGTTCACCCTTGCGTGACGAACAAGGAGTACCTGAGCTGAAGAAGGGATTGAGGAGTAGTTTCTTTAGTTAAATTTCAGTTTTAGCTGTAGTTTCAAATTTCTGCCGCAACGTTCTGTTTCTGCAATTTATGTATCAACTGTTGAGTTTGTTTCTTGAATTGTTTAGCTTAATTAGGTTTTAAATCTTCAAGTTAAGTAGTTTGGGAAGCTTGTTTAGTGGATAATTGTTTTTAATTTCAGTTTGTCTCGCTGCAATTCAATTCTGAATTTAGTCAAGCTGCGTATCAGTTTTTTTTCACCTTGCGTATCAGTTTATGACATGAATGTTAACTCATAGTTTCTGAATTTTGTAGTCCACGGGCCTTAGTTCTTCTTTTGAAGTCATATTGTAGCTTGTTTCCTTTTGCATAGCATTTTAGATCAGCTCCTGCTGTTGGTTTCAGTGTGTGCCAGTTTGATTTCTGCAAACTTTCAACTCATTTCTGCAATTCGTTCCATTTCTGCAATCCTGTTTCATTTCTGCAAGTTCAAGATTAGAGTCCCTGAATTACGAATCAAGTGTCAAATTAATCTTTCCAAATCTTTTCTGGTAATTAGCTTTGTTAATCTGTTCTCAGCTTGTTCCATTTTCGGTTAAGTCTGAGTTTCAGTTTTCAATTTCTGACTTTCTCATTCATTCCTGCATTTTATTTTACTGATAGCTCTGTTCTTCCAAGCTAAGTTCATCAATGTTATTCATGCATTCAGACTGTATCAATTACCCAGCTGCGTATCAATTTCATTGTTTCTGAACTGTGTATCGAATGCAACTCCAATAAACTGGTTAATGTTAGTTGTGTTTCATTAGGTTGCTTTTGAATTCGAGTTTTCTGTTTAACACATCAGTCATCATTCCTGCATTAGTATCAATTGGAACTTTAGCATTGGCTACTGCTTAGTTACATTCGGTCAGTTTGAGTAACTCCCAAAGTTGAAAACAACTTGTTTGAATTTTTGGCACGTGACAACAGTTTTTGTTCTACCATTTCTGCAGCTTGCATTGGCTGATTAAGTTTTAAATTAGTTGAGTTTTTCAGTGGACATTACTTAGCTTAAGTTTCCTTAGTTGAATTTATTTCTTTACTTTGCGTGTTCATTTCCAAATTGCAAACCAAACCCAATTTACATTCGAAACCAAAAATTCATAAACGACACAAAAACACGAGTTAGAATCAAACATTCTCAACTGGCCCTAGGGAAAATACGACCTGTGACCCCCTTTACTACGTTTTCAAATTTTGATTGCAAAAAGGGTTTCCAGCATTTTTATACATATCTAAATCTGATGAACCCACATATTCGTGACAACTTAACCTAGTATTTCGGGCCCATCATCCAGCTCCTCCCAAATCGGGAGGAAGCTCGAGTCAAGATTGTGGCAGGGCTGCCGGAGGAACTGAAGAAGCCCCTGCCGGAGTGCTTGGCTCGAAACCAAGACGTTTTCGCCTGGTCAGTCAAAGAATTGAGAGGCGTCCGACCGGAGGTGGCGGAACACTGCCTCCACGTTTATCCCCACGCTCGGCCCGTGAAACAAAGGAAATGGGACTTCAGCACCGAGCAAAATAAAGCGGTTCGAGCTGAAGTTGAGAAGCTGCTGGAGGCCAGTCACATCCGGGAAGTGCAATTCCCGGTCTGGTTAGCCAACGTGGTGTTGGTACCTAAGCTGGATAATAAGTGGCGGATCTGCATTGACTTCAGAGATCTCAACAAGGTCTGCCCGAAGGACTGCTATCCCCTGCCTTGGATCGACCAAATGGTGGACTCGACGGCTGGCAGCGAGTTCATTTCCATGCTGGATGCCTACCAGGAGTATCATCAAGTACCCCTGGTCGCTGAGGATCAGGAGAAGGTCAGCTTCATCACGGCGGACGGTACCTACTGTTACACCGTCATGCCGTTTGGGCTAAAGAATGCTAGAGCCACCTACCAGCGCATGATGAATAAAGTCTTCCAATCTCATATCGAAAGAAATGTTGAACTATATATGGATGACATCCTCATCAAGTCCACCCGATCCGGAGACTTGATAGCCGATGTCGAGGAGACCTGCCAGACACTGCACAGGTATGGGCTTAAATTGAATCTTGCCAAATGTCTCTTCGGTGCCCGGAGCGGAAAATTCCTGGGGTACATTGTGGCTGAGTGAGGCATTGAGGCCAATCCCAGCAAGGTCAAAGCTTTGTTGGGCATGCCCCCGCCAAGAAATCTACGAGAGGCGCAGCGGCTCACAGGGAGAATCACAACCTTGTCTCAGTTCATCTCCCGGTCAGCTGAGCGGGGATTACCGTTCTTCGAGACCCTGCGCAAGGCCACCAAATTTCAATGGGACGCTGATTGTGATAAGATATTTGAAGAGCTGAAGGCCTACCTCACTGAGTTGGCCGTGCTAGCCAAGCCGAAGGTCGGGGAAGTCCTGTATGTCTATTTGGCCGCATCAGCTGACACAGTTAGCATGGTCTTAGTCAAGCAAGAAGCAGCCGAACAGCACCCAGTGTATTTCTTTGCTCATTTACTAAAGGGAGCCGAGTGCCATTACACGACACTCGAGAAGTTGATGTATGTGTTATTGTTGGGCGCTTGGAGGCTCCGACATTATTTCTTGGCACACCCCATCGTGGTGTTGACGAATAGCAATTTAGGCCGAGTGGTCTCTAATCTTGAAGCATCCGGGCGGTTGATTAAATGGACCACCGAACTGAGCGAGTACGACATTCAGTACCAACCTCGGACAACCATCAAGGCTCAGGCCCTCACAGATTTTCTTAGTGAGCTGCATGCGAATGAGGTTGAAGAAGCGTGGCAGATATATGTGGACGGCTCAGCGGCCCGGTCGGGTAGCGGGATCGGTATCTTGATGATCTCTCCGAAAGGAGAGCAGATGCACTTATCCGTCCTACTGGAGTATCGGGCCACGAATAACGAAGCTGAATATGAGGCCCTCATATCCGGACTGCAAGCTGCCATGCACGTGGGGGCAACCCGGGTGACGCTTTATTCTGACTCCCAGCTAGTCACGTAGCAAGTGGCCGGGCGATTTGAGGTCAATAGTGACCGGCTGCAGGCCTTCATCGAGGCCTACAAGAAGCTGAAGGCTGAATTCCAGGAAGTGCAAGTGCGGAAGATTCCAAGGGAGGATAACTTCAAGGTAGATGAATTGGCTAAGTTGGCCAGCTCAGTTGGCTCATGGGTGCTTCCCCAGCCGGGTGGCCCAGCGCTGCTAATCATTTAAATAGAAAGACAAGCTGATTTAGAGTTGGAATCCGACTGGCGAACCCCAATCATTGCCTACCTCACGAAGGGAGTCTTGCCAGCTGACCGAGAAGAAGCTCGGTGGCTCAAAAAACATGTAGCTCAGTACACCATGGTCGGCGACATGTTATACAAAAGAGCGTTCTCCCGGCCTCTGCTCAAGTGCTTAGGCGAGGAGGACGCAGACTATGTGCTGCGAGAAATTTACCTGGGGATCTGTGGAAACCACACAGGGGCTCGTGCGACGGCTCGGAAGGCACTAATGTCAGGCTATTATTGGACGACCCTGCAGAAGGACGCCAACAAATTGGTTTCCACGTGCCTGTCTTGCCAAAAGCACCACTGTCTACCACATCGGCCCACAGAGACAATGAAAGCATCGGCGGTCTCTTGCCATTTTGATCAGTGGGGCATGGACATTGTGGGGCCGTTCCCGACTGCCGCCGCCCAGAAGAAATATTTTTTGGTGGCCGTCGATTACTTCTCCAAATGGATAGAGGCTAATGCCCTAGCGTGTATCACCGAGCAGGCGGTGATGAAGTTCCTGTGGCGGGACATATTATGCCGATATGGAATCCCGCACAAAATTGTCTCGGACAACAGAAGGCAGTTCCAAGGTCGAAGGATACAAGAGTGGTGCTCGAAGTATGGTATCAAGCAAGCCTTCACCTCGGTAGCCTATCTGCAAAGCAACGGCCAGACAGAAGTGGCCAACAGAGAGATCCTTAAAGGATTAAAGACTAAGCTAGATCATGTCGGTGGAACGTGGGTAGATGAGCTCCCGAGCGTCCTATGGGCCCTGTGGACTACGCCTAAAGAGACCACGGGGTGCCCACCTTTCCAGCTAGTCTACGGGAGCGAAGCGGTAATCCCGGTCGAGGTCGGATGTGAATCGAATTGACGGGAAGCCTATGACGAGGATAACATGGAAAGAAGGCGGTTGGAGCTGGACTTGGTCGACGAAATCCGAGACAAAGCAGCCGCTCAGATGTTCACGTATCAACAGAAAATGAAACAGAAGTATGATCAAAAGGTATTGCCGAGGATGTTCTAAGTGGGGGACCTGGTGTGGAAGAGAATCAAGCTCGTCGAAGATGTAAGTAAGCTAGAACCACAGTGGGGAGGACCCTTCAAAGTTATTCAGAAGCTCACCTCAAGGGCCAACTATTTAGAGAATGAGAAAGGAAAAAGATTGGATCGACCTTGGAGTGTGATTCACCTTCAGCCATACCGGGTGGCCAAATGAGAGATTGTAACGTGAATGTAAAATACTCATGATAGTGGAAAACATGATCCTCACTCCGCTCGCAGGTACTCCAGACACTCGTCTCCGCACGAGTTATAATCGGGATCCGCTCCGATCTATCCCTCGGATCGACTCTCAGTCGGACGCGTGGTGGCTCACGCTCCATGAGTCTTGCCCGACCGAGTCCGTAAAACTCTTGCCTCGCCAGCAAGTTATAAGCGGACCATCTTCCGCGCCCCACTCGATTCAGTGTCTCTGATTGGACGCGTGGTGGCCCACGCTCCTGAGAATTTGCCTGAACCAGTGTCCAGACTCTCATCTCCGCACGAGTTATAATCGGGATCCGCTCCCATCTATCCCTCGGATCGGCTCTCTTGCCTCGCTGGCATGTTATAAGAGGACCAACTTCCGCGCCCCACTCGGCTCAGTGTCTCTGATTGGACGCGTGGTGGCCCACGCTCCTGAGAATCGGCCTGAACCAGTATCCAGACTCTCATCTCCGCACGAGTTATAATCGGGATCCGCTCCCATCTATCCCTCGGATCGGCTCTCTTGCCTCGCCGGCATGTTATAAGCGGACCAACTTCCACGCCCCACTCGGCTCAGTGTCTCTGATCGGACGCATGGTGGCCCACGCTCCTGAGAATTAGCTTGAACCAGTGTCTAGACTCTTGTCTCTGCACGAGTTATAATCGGGATCCGCTCCTATCTATCCCTCGGGTCGGCTCTCAGTCGGACGTGTGGCGGCCCACGCTCCCTGAGTCTTGCCCGACTGAGTGCGCAAAACTCTTGCCTCGCCAGCAAGTTATAAGCGGGCCAGCTTTCGCACCCCACTCGGCTCAGTGTCTCCGATCGGACGCGTGGCGGCCCACGCTCCTGAGAATCAGCCTGAACCAGTGTCCAGACTCTCGTCTCCGCACGAGTTATAATCGGGATCCGCTCCCATCTATCCCTCGGGTCTGCTCTTAGTCGGACGTGTGGCGGCCCACGCTCCCTGAGTCGTGCCCGACCGAGTGCGTAAAACTCTTGTCTCGCCAACAAGTTATAAGCGGAACAGATTTCACGCCCTACTCTGCTCAGTGTCTCCGATCGGACGCGTGGCGGCCCACGCTCCTGAGAATCAGCCTGAACCAGTGTCCAGACTCTCGTCTCCGAACGAGTTATAATCGGGATCCACTCCCATCTATCTCTCGGGTTGGCTCTCAGTCGGGCGCGTGGCGTCCCACGCACCCTAAGTCTTGCCCCACCGAGTGCGCAAAACTTTTGCCTCGCTAGCAAGTTATAAGCGGATTAGCTTCCGCGCCCCACTCGGTTCAGTGTCTCCGATCGGACGCGTGGCGACCCACGCTCCTGAGAATCGGCCTGAACCAGTGTCCAGACTCGTCTCCGCACGAGTTATAATCGGGATTCGCTCCCATCTATCCCTCGAGTCGGCTCTCAGTTGGGCGCGTGGCGGTCCACGCTCCCTGAGTCTTGCCCGATCGAGTGCGCAAAACTCTTGCCTCGCTGGTAAGTTATAAGTGGACCAGCTTCCGCGCCCCACTCGGTTCAGTGTCTCCGATCGGACGTGTGGCGGCCCACGCTCCTGAGAATCGGCATGAACCAGTGTCCAGACTCTCGTCTCCGCATGAGTTATAATCGGGATCCGCTCCCATCTATCCCTCAGATCGGCTCTCAGTCGGACGCGTGGCGGCCCACGCTCCCTGAGTCTTGCCCGACCGAGTGCGCAAAACTCTTGCCTCGCCAGCAAGTTATAAGCGGATCAGCTTCCGCGCCCCACTCGGTTCAATGTCTCCGATCGGACACGTGGTGGCCCACGCTCCTGAGAAGCAGCCTGAACCAGTGTCCAGACTCTCGTCTACACTAGTCCTAAACTGGAACCCGCTTCCATACATCTCGTCAGCTTGGCCTATAGTCGGGTTCAGAGCGGTCCACACCCCTGAGCAGGACCCAAGCGAATGCACCATGGCGGACCTTTATGAGGCCCATGGCTCGGCAAGGGCGTTATAAACGGCCCGAGTTAGCAGCATCACTCGATTAACTCAGAGGGGTTCTCCGAATATTGGACTACTCGCATCTGCCCGAGCAGCTGACGCTAAGAAGCTATTATGCTTAAGTATTTCTATCCGTCGTTCGCAAAGTATGGATTATCCCCTCCCGAAGGGCCGATACACAGACCATTGTACTCACGAGTTTCGTATCCTCACTTGATGAAGTTGGGTCGGGTTGGAGTACCCTTGCTCGGGACACTTACGCTGCCTGGATTCCCAACACTTAAACACCACGCAGACACAAGAGATAGAAAAAACTGACATTTCTAATAGCAAGGCTAATACAAAAATGAGGCATAGCCTCTCTTCAGCAAAAAGAAGATAAAAAAAATGTCCATCAAAGCGATTATTCAGGGTGCGCGGGCTGCCCGACGAGCCTCTCCTTGGGACTTGTCTTGGCGAAGGGACTCGGCTTATGCTTTGGCGTGTCGTAGTTGCCGCTGAGTCACCTTCAGCACCGACGCCTGGACGTCATGCTTTTGTCAAAGTTTACTAAGCTCAGCAGAGCAAGCTGCCCGCTCCTCTTCTTTGGCCTTCAAGTCGGCCCGGAGAACGGAAATAATGTGACACGCCTCCTAAAGCTGGGCCTTGAGTGTGACTAGTTCCTCGAGATCCCAGACGGGGCGTGCAGCCTGCAAAAGAGACAACAAACATTAAAATCAACAAAAAGGAGTATAGAGAAAGAAAAGGCAAATCTAACTAGCCCTCGAGACTAAGGTGTCAGCGCACTAAACAGGACTCCGGTAGTAGGGATCATTTGGGAAACGCTCGCCGAGTGAGCCACACAGAGGCACCGCCCGAGCCTATTCCTTGAACTTGAACTTGCAGCTAGGGTAGTAGTCCGTGGTGGGCTCGGGACGGCCTGACCAAGTGTAGAGGCTGGCTGATAGTAGCCCCTACAACATTGGCTAAGGAGGGTCGGCCGACCGATCCACTTGCAAGAACACCCTGGGTTGCAAAAGGCAAACCAGCGGGGGCGACCTCACCAGAAGAGGTTGGTGAGAATGCAATAAAAGGGGCCCTACGGGACAGCAGGGTCAATGGGCCGCCTTAGCCGAGGATGCTGGAAGGAAAGCTCCCGGCTGAAGCAAGGCGGGGGAGGCATCGCGAGTCGGCGGAGGAAGAGATACCTCGCGAGCTGGCGGAGGATGGGTGATCTCCTGAGCAGGGATCACTCGCGTGGGAGCTGCAGGCTTGGATGTGATCGGGGTCGCGGCAGAGTGCTCTACATGAGCAAGCAGTCGGACCTTCTTTAACAAGGGGAAGCCAGCAGCAGCTCCAAGTGAAGATGAAGAATTGGCCGACCGGAGCATCTGACGCTTGGTTGCCAAAGGTTGGTCGTCCGTATCCATAGCTTCTAAATCGGACATTAACACCTCCCTCATTGGTTCCTTTCCCTTACATGAAGTAACCGTATCGGGAAAGGTTGTCGCCAAAAACACACGCCTTGGAGGCGGAGAATCGGGAGGAAGCATCATCTCAAGGAATTCCATGTCCAAGTCTTCTGAAGAGGACATCTGATAATGAAGGAGCGTCGAGGGAGGCAGCCGTAAGGATAATAGAGGGAACAAGAAACACTGGGTTTGCTGGAATTCGGGTTGATGGTAATATCTGTGGCCATCGCCTATATATAGGAGAAGACAAGCGATCTCAGGCGTTCAAAGAGTGTCTCGGTAAATCGCGGGATCGGATGGTAACCCTCTGGTTATGTCAGGGGGGATACCGAGACTCGATGAGGCGTAAGCGTATTGACGATGTAAAACGGTTCGTCGCCCGAGGTGCCCACGACCGGCGATTGACGCTTCGCTGCCCGATATGTCATTCACCCATTGATACGTCCACTCACCAGTTAATGCAATCGTCGGAAATCAGGATACGAATCGACCCAATGTGACAATCAGAGAGATGTAAGCTGATCAGTCGAACGACTGAGCCAGAGAGGGCTGACATGGCCCATACCCTCATTGGGTCACAAATCCTTTGGTTCAGGTCCCGGTCGGACGCGTGGAGCCCCACGTTCCCCGGATTTTGACTTGACCAGGCGACTAAACCTTCATAGACGGGCCAGCTCCCGCACATCCATTGTTTCGGGTGCCGGTTGGACGCGTGGCGATCCACGCTCCCTGGGTCGAACTCAACCAATTGGCCAAATCTGTATAAGCAGGATAGCTCCCGGTTGGGCGCGTGGCGACCCACGCTCCCCGAGCACTGTTCGAGGATAAGGATTATCTCTCTATATGACATGCCAATAAATGAGCCTACAATATTTCCTCGGATGGTTACCTAACTTTCAGTCAGTTGGCTCGAGAGACTTGCAGCTTGTAATTGTCGCACCCGAGCGTACCAACCGGGTGCCCACAAAGTACGGCCGGCGAGGCGCACTTCTTCCGCAGGGCCAGCTTTTGGAGGTTGTTCGTCCTTATCCTCTCGGCTCAGTGGCTTACGCGACGGAGGCATATCTCGAGCCAAGCGTTCAAACGCCTCTCACTTGGATTACTAATACTCGATAGGGAAAGCAATCACAAGAAGCCCAAGTGAAAAGAAAAAATGTCATTCAGTCGAGCATAGGTATTACATAACCAGAGGACAGTCGCCCTTACACATGCAAAGAAAGAAAGACAAAACAGAGGGTTCGACCCTCACTTAAAAGGCTCTTTGGTTATGTCAGGCAAATCTGGGCACATATCTTGGAGATGGACGGCAGTGGGGGGCATATCGGGGGATAAATACCCGCCCCATTTAAGTTGCTGAATCATGCTAATTCCTTGATGCGCCAACACGGCTCGAAACCGCTTGGAAATCTCAGCGGAATGCGCCGGGGAATTAAGGCACTCGAGCTTGTGCATTTCCAACCTTTCAGCTTCCGACTCCTTGTAAGAGCGAAGCTCCGCCAGTTCTGCTCGAGTCGCCTCCCACTCGGCTTTCACCCTCACTAGCCGTTCAAGCTCCTCCTTTTTGATCCTGTAACGATCGATCCTTGAGAGAGAGAGCTCTGCCGACAGCTCGGCTATCCTCTGTGCCTACGCCAAGGCCTCAGCATCTTTGGCCTCCAGTTGGGCTCAGAGAGAATCAGTGGTAGCAGACATTTCCCTAAGTTCAGTCTCCGCCTGGGTCAATTTGTCCTGGGTCTTCGCTTGAAGACCCCAAACCTTTCGCTTGTTATGCTTCAGGGTGGAGATTCTGAGGTTCATTTGAGATATGGCCGAGTTAGCTGCCTCGACTTGGCCACAGGCAGCCTCCAGTTGCTCTTCACAACGAGCCAGTCGACCGTGGAGAGTTTGGACCTCGGCTCGCAAGTTGGTCAAAGTAGGTTCGTCGGAGACAAGCTGGGTATGCTTTAGTCGGGTCTCCAGACGCTCCACTTCTTTCTCGGCTGCAACTCGGGCCGAGGTCTGGGCCAGGAGCGCCATAGAAAAGTCATGGTAGGATCCCACAAACTGCTAAATAGTCGCCGATCTTAAGAATAGGAAACGAGGGGCTCAGTAGGGGATCGGATTAATCTAGGCATACCTGGGTGGCCTTGAGAAAAAAGGCGTCAGCTTTATTGCGAGGACCCTAAAAGTAAGATTCCTCGAGTCCTTGCGCGTAGCGGTCGACCACCGGTCCGTATAGGTGAAGATCTTGATGTTGGTCTAGTAGCTCGCCCGGTGGCATCCTCAGGTGGCAGTTGGACTGAGTGGGCACCAAAAGGTGCATCATCGGATGCGCGACTGGCTCTTCAGCGGACGGAATCCCTGACCCTTTGGGCATCGGCTGGTCGGATGCATCAGAGGGGATAGAGGGGTCGGTAGCCGGTGCAATAGTAGGGGGATGGGCAACAGAATCATTGGCAGGGTCGGTTGTAGGAGTGATTGCCAGTGGGTTGTTAGGGGAGTTGTCAACAGGTATGATGGCGGAAGAATCCGCGACAAGGGGCATAAAGGGAATGATGGCGGTGGAGGTAGGAGGAGCTCCCGAATCGGGAGCTGTTCTTTTTTTTTTCTTCTTCTTCTCCAAGCGTTTGCTGGAAGAAGGATGAGATGAGCCCCCTGTCGGGGAAGACGCTCGTTGATGTTTGGACGGAGTACGCTGCTGGGCAGATGGGGGTGGCGCTGTCTCAGAAGCAATGGGAGTCGATTCCAGGACTGCCAAAGTCGGGTTCGCCAAGGCGTCCTCCGCTAAGGCACCTCTCCTCGTCGCCAACTCAGCGACGACCCAGGTCCACAACTCAGCCTCATCCAGTCTGAAGCCTTCCTTCAGGGACGCGGACAGCAGCATAGGAACTTCAAGAATAAAAAGGAGCTCAGGCATAATTAAAGAGTGGGCCGGGAAGATGTCGTAAGGCTTACCGAATGTGGACAACGAGGGGATCGGCCCAGAGCTGAGACCGAAGGCGGAAAGAATCTCCTCCTTTCAGTAGGTGTCCTCCATGAAAGTGCCTACCTTCAAGTTCGGCCGTGACAGTCTGGTAGGCCGCGAAAGTGCGATAGTTTTTGGGGAGGAGATCGGGGGCAGGAAGCTCCTCGATCCAGGCCATGGGCCAGCTCGGGGGTGAGGTGGGCTTGATAAAGAAGTAACGCTCTTTCCATCCCTTGTTGGAAGAGGGAAGATTCAAGAGGAAAGAATCTTTGGCTCGGGCTTGGAAGAAGATGTTGGAGCAATCGGCCCTAAGATGGTCCGGAGTGACCATAGGTTTTGATGTTTAGGCAAAGGGTTTAAGTTAGGTTTTCCCTTGTGTTCTTATATGTGTATGTTGAGTGTGCAGGTTGTACAGGTTACACATATAGACTTGACTGGACGGCCTCGGTACAGTGAAGGATGGCATGGAGGCAAGCTGGAGGCTTGCGTGCGCATCCGAGGGACCTTGGTGAGTAGGGACAATGAGCTGATGGGCGCGGACTTCGAGGCATGCGTGAAGGATGGCATGGAGGCAAGCTGGAGGCTTGCGTGCATCTGAGGGACGGGAGCCGAAGATGAAGAGGGCGCGAAGGCAACAGTCGAGGCTACGGAGGAGGAGTCAGTCGAGTCGTGAGGGTACGAGTGCTGTGTGATTGTACTCGGGAAAGTCCTAGGGTCGAGTGCTGAGAGAAGTGTACTCGGGAAGGAAAACCTTAGGTGTGTGAGTAGGGCAGTCGACTGCCATTGTGGCAGTCGACTGGTGAAACTCACAGAATGGTCCCAGGCCTGGACCAGTCGACTGCCCTGGGGGCAGTCGACAGGTAGATGGCTGGTGAGCTGGCAAATTCGAACGTTGGGAGTGTCAACGGTCGAATTTGGCTGGCACCAGTCGACTGCCCTGGGGGCAGTCGATTGGTAGTGAGAAATCAGCCCCGAGTCCTATTTAAAGAGGACTTCGTGGTGGCTGAGTTTCTTGATGAATCTTGCTTGGCTAAGGCAAGATAGTAGTCTACTTTGTTCTCTAAGTGTCCTTGGTGTTGTGGCGAGGTTTCTCCACCCACAAGGAGCGACGAGTTCTAGCCGGAGGTTACCCGGGGTTTGATCCGCCGAAGGATTATTGGATTAGTCACCCGGCCGGGGTGGATACCAACTAAATACTGTTTGTTAGCGTTGTTTGTTCTTTTCATTATTGTTTTCCGCTGTGCAACTAACAACGTAGGTACAAGAACGAACCAGGAATCGCTATTCACCCCCCCTCTAGCGGACGGCAACGATCTTACAGAAGAAGTCGCTCGACTCTTGCTATTTGGGGTAGAAAAAGTAATGGAAGTGCTCGGGCTCTAGACGAATCTTGTATAAGGTGAAAATGATGACCGAGCCCCACATTAGGCGTACGACGTTCGGAGCCAGTTGGGGTAAAGGAATTTTAAAGTGTTCGCAGATATCGGAGATGAAAGGATGAATGGGAAAGCGGAGACCGACCTGCAAGTGGTCTCGAGATAAGGTAATATAGCCCAACGGGGCAGAGTTGGGTCGATCATTTGATTTTGGCAGGCGCAGGTGGTGGTCGGAAGGAATTAAGAAGTCCGACCGGATTTGCTCTAGGTCATGGGCAGTGAGGTCAGTCACCATGGCAGAGTACCATGGCAAAGAAGGGGAAGAGGACGAAGAAGGAGAAGCCATCAGATAAGAAAGAAAGAGGAAACTAACCGAGGGAAAGAGTCGCCGGAGAAGGAAGCCGGAGAGGAAAAACTGTCGAAACCCTAGCAGTGCTAGAAGCGGCGGAGAATGATGCCGAGGTGAAAACGCTGTAAGGAGAACGACCATACGAGAAGCCCATTTATGGGGATAGAAGAAAGACACCAGTCGTCCGATGGAGAATCGGAAGAAGCATGCGACCATGCTGAAACCGTCGGATCAGACTCGGATAGCCCTCGGGATGGCTGGCCACACGTGTGGGTCGAACATTCGAGAAAAGGGGTGGCACATCCCTTGTTGTGCAGATGCAAGTGGCTTGGGAACGTGAGTCCTGGGTCATTAAGGCGGCAATTGATGAGAAGATACGCCATGATTTCAAAGGGTCCAGAAGTAACAGATTGCTCAGCGGATGATTCCTCTGCGAGAGGCTGACTGAAAAACTTGATCACCCGGGTGCGCCAGGCTCGAGCCAGAGTCATGGTCCAGTCGGTCGGACTTCATGCCTCCCTCGACTAGACTTGGGGGATGCTTATGATCCCGGGCCAGCTTACATGTAGCCTGGCCCGGCAGCCTGGCGCCTAGTCAGAGGTAAAACGGTTAATGGGTTGGAGAAGCCCATAGGATAGGCGTCATGCGGATCAAGACCCCTGATCGGACGCGTGGCAGCCCACGCTCCTCAGGTTCGGTCTGACCCAAGCTCAGACGCTCATGCTTCCATACCTCTCCAAGTTTGGCTCCCCGCCGACGCGTGGCAGACCACGCTCCGGGGGTAAGCCCGAACCGGAGGAGGCGTTGCTCGACACATCGTCATTCAGTGCCCCAATCGGCACCCTCATAGACCCTCAATCGACCTCGTCATTCAGTGCCCCAGTCGGCACCCTCATAGGCCCTCAGCCGACCTCGTCATTCAGTGCCCTAGTCGGCACCCTCATAGGCCCTCAACCGGCCTCAACATGTAGTACCTCAGTCGGCACCTTCATGGGCCCTCAGTCGGTCCTAGCAGGCAACACAACCACTCCCTGACAACAGACTACCAGAAGCTGTACGGGGTTGGCCTATGACTGAAGCCATCCTGGTCTCAAATGACGGATATCACTCTCAGGTATTGATCTTCCTGCCATACCCTGTCCCTCCCGTACTACGATCACCTACACTAGTGTCAGGTCGAGCGGTGGCTAAAGGCGCCAGTCATTAAGTTGACAGTGCCCCTTTCCTTAACCCAGTATGCACTACTTTATCCTTCCGCCTCTGGGCATGCATCACCTTGTCCTCACTATATGACAACAGGTGGCAGGCGGGGCAGGAGCTGTCAGCTTTCCCGGCTATATAAGCCTCCTCACTCCGCATCTCTCAGGGACGCGCAATAGTGCATTTCCTACTGTTCTATTGCTTTCCATTGCCACCGTCGAGTACTGACTTAACCGTCGGAGTGCCTGACCGG
Source organism: Boesenbergia rotunda (assembly GCA_024364735.1). Classification (NCBI taxonomy): domain Eukaryota; kingdom Viridiplantae; phylum Streptophyta; class Magnoliopsida; order Zingiberales; family Zingiberaceae; genus Boesenbergia; species Boesenbergia rotunda. The sequence goes on from JAGFNQ010004309.1 coordinate 129,876, forward strand.
GTACTTTTCCCGACGGGTTCTAACGGTCTTTGTCTTGCAGGTTAGGAGCGAGCCAGCTCAGTAGACCAGCTCAGCGATCTCGCGCTCCCCGAAGGCCCATCCAGCTGTAGGGGCGTCCAGCTCGCTTCGCGACAGGATCACTAAATAAATAGAAAATTAATAAATTATTAAAAACTAATAAAAAGAAAGAATAGATAGCATAATTTATGATTTATTATTTTCCTCTTAAAATTGACTCCAATTTCTTTCACACCATGACGAATTACTTGTCAAAAAGAGAAATCTTATTGTTATTCTTTGTAAGTTTAAAGTGTCACCATCATCACCATCTAACTTAAATATTTTAATAAATAAAGAGAAAAAAAATTCAAAAATAGTTTAAAGAGACATGCATAAAGACTAAAGAGATATACTCGAATAAAAATCATAATACACATCCCCCTTCTATGCTGCGACAACCATTTTCTTCCAAAGTTTTCAAATTTACTCTTATACTTCAATAATTCATCATTAGAAATGATAAATTATATACCCTCATTAGTGGGAAAAAAAAATTTCTCAACATAATTCAAAAACTTTCATATAATATTGATGTCATTTTGTATGCTGAGATCTTTGAAGTAAAAAATTAAATTTAACAATTAAGTAATGTAATACAAAGAATTATCAAGTTTACCCATAAACTTTTCATTAATAATCTTTAGGGCTGTAATCGAACCGAGCCGAGCCGAATACCTGAGAGTTTGAGTTTGGCTCGTTTATTATCGAGCCGAGCTCGAGCTTAATTTATCGAATATAGTGATGGCTCGCGAGCATATTCGAGCCTAATCGAGCCCTAAACGAACTTACCAAATATAAATTATTAATTAAATTATTCATCAATCTATTAAAAAAATAAATTATATATTCTAAAAAATATAAAATATTTACTAAAATCTATGATCTTATTCGTACAAATGAATTTTATTGGATATTTTATATTTATTAAATGTAAAAGTGTCAAAATTATATATTTAATGTTAAATATTAATTTTATATTTTACGAACTAGCTCACGAACTTATTAACGAGTCTGTTCACGAGCTAACGAGCCGAATACTGCTGAGTTTGAGTTTGGCTCGTTAATATTAACGAGCTTTATTAAACGAGCTCGAACGAGCTTCTATCGAACCGAGATCCGAATAGCTCGCGAGCGGCTTGGCTCGTTTACACCCCTAATAATCTTCAAATTAAGGGTAAAATTTTTTTTTTTAATCTCTTCCTTGACTTATTTAAGTGCGCCAAATAAACGAGCGAGCTGTGGTTGTCAAGGCTAAAATGAGCAATAAAATGTGCGAGCTGTGGTTGTCATCGCTTTTTCAAAATTTTTCAGTTGGTCGGTATTTGTAGGCCGTCCATCAACTTGGTGATGCAAATGAGGTTCTAAACGAGCAAGCTGTGCTTGTCATAGCTAAAATGAGCAATAAATTGAATGGTCGAGATTTTTCATCCGGTTTATTGGTCTCGGGGGCTGCTAACTCCATTCAGCATTCGCCTGACAGTGGCACAACTGGTTCTCTGGGGCTGCTGCCATTTAATCTTGTTCCTTGTAGGTGGTGTACGTTTTGGTGAATATTTTCACAATTAGTCGTGTCTGTGAATATGTTCTATATATCGGTTTTAGGTTTTCTTATTAGAGATTAGCGTTTGGATTTTTTTTCCTAAGGATTATGATATAGCGGAAGGATGACTAGTTGTTATTCTAGACATTCGCGGTTTGAATCCCAGTTAAGTTCCATTTTGTAGAAATTTTTCCTTCAAATGAGGTCTGAATCCTGGGACACTAGCTTTCTAGACCGTCTGTCGTATGCATTTCGACGTTGCCCAACCTCGTTAATCGTTTTGCACCCGAAGCTATGATATAGCAGAAGGGCGACTAATCATCTTCTTAGACATCTGTGTTTCGATCTCCAACTACGACGTATTTTATAAGAATTTTTCGTTCAAATGGAATGCGAACTTTAGAATACTGGACTTCTAGAACATCCGTCGTGAGAGTTTCTCAATTTACTTTGCCGGTCAATGAAAAAATTTTATAGGATCAGGTTGATCATCCCAAATTTGATATATCTAACCGTGTTAATATTTATTTCTTTTGTGTGTTAGGAAGATGTTTGTATATTTTTAACATTTGATGATATAAAAAAAAGAGAGGAAGTGCTTTAATTATGTTCTTCTTGTATGAAAAATTGATATTTTTATTTAATAATGTTCGTTTGTATATTTTTAACATTTATTTCATGATATAGAAAAAAGAGAGGAAGTGCTTTAATTATGTTCGTCTTGTATGAAAAATTGATCGTTTTTATTTAATAATTCTCTATCTGGTTGACCGTATGGAATTCCAAATTGAAAGTTCGGTTTGAAATCCTGGTCCGATGGATATGGGTGTTAAACTCGAAAGACCTTAAGCCGCGTGATTGCTGCTGTCCCTTTCAAAAGAACATTTCATTAGGAAGCTTTTAGAACGATGTTTTTTGTAATTTTAAATGTAAATGTGGAATTTTAATATGCAATTTTAAATGTAAAATATGAAATTTTAATATCAACAAATCGTCTGATTCCAATACACAATCATAAAAAAATTAAAAAAAAACAGTTTTTTTTCCCAGCTAATACACATCATCATCAGACGTCGCGTCAAGTTGAAGCCGATCAAATAATCAGAGAACAAATTCGTCACCCAACAACATTTGTTCCAGGTCTTCCCAGCCACTCAAATCAACTGCAAGATCAAATTCGTCGCCCAACAAAATTTGATCCAGGTCTTCCCAGCCAGCCAAGTCACTCTCAAGCTGCACCCACGGGGCGGGGAAGAGATGGTCGTAGAAGGTAATGGTCGAAGAAGGAGATTTAATGGTCGGAGAAGGAGATTCAAGAAACAGCCGCTCACACGCCCTCTTGGGCGGCGGCAGCGTCGCAGAGGAAGCGGATTCATCCTGCGACCGCTTCTTGCCCGCGGAGGAAGCGGACTCATCCTGCGATCGCTTCTTCCCCGCCCTGTTCTTGTTCTTGACGTGGCAAAGAACCTGCGTCTGAAAGACGCCGCCTCCGGAGTAAAGTTCATATTCGTGCATTATCCATCCAGAGTTTTTAGTTTTTCCGTCGTTGAAAGATAAGCTGCACTTGCAGCCCACGACGATCTCCCGTCCGTCGGTATACGTGGTCACAAATTCGTCTTTTTTACTGTACAGGGTCCAAGTCCCCGTTCCAGCCCTTCGATCCACTCTTGTTCCCACAGCGTTCTTGCGCTTTCTCACGGCGAAAAAGTAGGCATCTTGATCGCCGTTCCGCAAAAGATTCCAAGGTTCGGTGCCGTAGACGTCGGCATCGGCGACCGCCATGGACGGCAACCCTTTTCCGGCCACCTTGTTAGCCAGATAATCGAGTATGAGTTCTTCATCCGTGGGAAGGAAGCGGTAGCCGATCGGCACCACAGTCGCCGTTCCGCCGCCTCGCGTCGTCGCCATTCCGCCGTTCGTCGGGTCGGAGTCAGTGTAGGTCAAAAGTGACATTTCACTGTACAATTTACATATAAATAACTAAATAAGGTTCGGGTCCAGACCCGGGCCGGACCGTAAACGGGTTAACAGGTCTGTCACCCGTTGACCCGGTCCAACGGAAGCACCAAACCCTAGAAGTTCATCCCGGGCTCGCAGAACTCGTGTCTACGATACACTCAAATAATAAAGCTGTGAGGGAATTGATACAATCATTACTGGTACGCATTGGGAAAAGTAGCCCCCATGGGCTGGATCGGATGATAAGGCGCTTGGTCGATTTGGTCGAGATCACAGGTTCGAGGGTCGCCAATTGCGCACGAGAATAAAACCCTGGTCTACTGGCATTAATTTCCTCGATCCCAGGCGGGCTGGCGGGGGCCGCTGAGGTAGCGGATCCATTTTTTTTTTTTGGGCATTGGGAAAAGTACATCCACAGGTATTCTCACTCTTTCTCATATCTTCTTATTTCTGTTGTTGCTCTCTCAACCTTGTTTTGGAGAAAAGGGAGTATTCTATTGTATTCAATTTGAGATGATCATTTCAGGGTATCTCATATTGTGATTTCTTTCTAATTTACACTTAAGTGAAATCAGTCAAATCCTAACCAGATTCAAGGCGGCTTTTATCCTAGACTTTCACAATTGAAAAAAGGTTGTTAAAGCATGATTATGACGGACATAATTAATATCTCATTTTGAACAAATGATGGTTTAAAATCAGAAAGAAATAGTGGTGGATTTGACATGCAATTTGCTAGAATAACTTGCCATTGGCTTGAGACCAGCTGCTAGGGGTGGCAACCCATAGGGTACCCTCAAATTTTTTAACTATCCAAATCCCTCTCCACTTGCCACATCCAAATCCATACCCCATACTTCGGTTCTTATAATTTTACCCGTACTCAGTCCCTTTACTTCCCAAAACGTACACAATTAAAACTGAACCAGTCCTCAGTTTAACATATTTTGACATTCCAATATTTTAAACACACAGGATGGGGTATGCAATTCCAAACCCATTCCATATGGATAACAGGTATCTCCCATTTCATTTAAATCTCTCCCACCCCATTCAATGGATACCCAAACTAATTGAACAGGTCCAGTAGTCATGATATCTGAAAAAACTCTGCTCATTGAACAGCTCTAATTTGGATTGACAGGTACGAAACCAACCTGCTTGCCAAAAGGCTTTTGTAATGGATTTTTTGATCTTTGGTGCTTTTGTATTTTTAAAAGGTTCTTAATTGCAGGCACTTATGTACCCTCTGCTGGTAGCTCGCATGTCAGCACACTGAGGAGGCGTGCAGCTGAGGATGTCGTTGAAAAAATTCGCCAGCATTATGGTCTTCTTGTTGATCAGGCAAAGACCATATATCCTGATGAATTGTTTAGATATATTATTGAAATGGAACTTCCTGATGTGATGAATTCATGGTTATAGGCGCAACTTGTCTCACAAGAGTTAATTAGGGTTGCAATATTGTGGCATGAAATGCGGCATGAATCTTTGAAGGAAGCCAGTCACTTGTATTTGGTGAGAAGAATACTCAAGGTATGCTTGCTGTGTTAGAACTTTTGCATGCAAAGCTTGAAGAAGGACTAGAGGCCTTTATAGAAAAAGCTTTCGTTCAGGTATTTTTCTCCTTTTTTTCACCAGTTGTTTGAGATAACCACTGACCTAAAATGTTGTAACTTGTAAGAGAGAATGGAAAAAGACCAACAGGAGAGAGAACACATTTTTACAACTTATGGTGAAGGATCTCGAAATATGCAAAAACTAACACTAAGGGAGTGGAAGCTGATCTAATATAGGATTAGGATCACTAGTATACTTGCATAGGTTTGATTTTTAGTTTACAGTGGAAGCCGATGAAGTTGATGATAGCCTGCTAACAGAACTGAAATCAAGTCATTTCTATGTTGGCCTAGATACTTAGTAATTTGTTTCATCTAAGCTTGTAAAATCTCTTCATATATTTCATGTAAGTGGATCATTACATAAGCACATGGTGCATGATCCCATTATCCATAAATTGCAGGTGTTGGACAAACTGGTTCTCAGTGAGTTATAGATAACTTTTTTCCGCTTGTGAGTGGAGAGAGTAATGTTTGGATATTTGTTTATAAGACCTAATAGAATAACAATATCAATTATCAAGATCAAGAAGGCTGCATGAATTTCATGAACAGGCTACTGTCAAGCATTTGCATGAGTTCAATAGTGACCAGCTTCTTGTAGGAAACATTTTGCTGTTTATTTTATCATCATTCTTTATTACCATTTGGATCAAAGAATTGCTACTAGGTTCTATTATGAACTTTCAAAACTCTTGATTTTGCTGGTGATATCTCTTGTTCCAAAGGATATTACCATTTTGATGCCTTTCTATGGGTTAGAAGTTTGTTCATTATTTTTTTTTTTGATTAACTATGTTGGGTAACGTCGAATCTGAGGTGACCAGCCTGACCCCACAAAAGTTTTCCACCGGCCATTAGGATAAATCAGGAAGCGCTCACGGCGGGCGATCCAGAAGCCCAACATCTCACGGTTACACACTCTATTTGGAGGAAAAATTTCTACAAAATTCACCGTAGCTAGGAATCGAACCGCGGATGCTTGGGAGATAACTAGTCGCCCTTCCGCTATACCATAGCCCCAAGGGCATAATTTTGTGGAATGTAGATAGCAGTTATGACATTCGATGTATGAGTACTGGTGTGGAACTTTCTTTGGGAATTTCTCGGAACAAATCATTTCTTTATAAAGCCTAATAAAAAATCACTATCAAGATCAAGAATACTGCATGAATTTCATGAACTGGCTGCTGCCACACATTTGCATGAGTTCAATAGTGACTACCCTCTTGTAGGAAACATTTAGTTGCTTATTTTAGTTGGCCATTCTTTATTTTTCATGGTCCCAGGATATCTCTAATTGAATGTATTTTATTTAATCCTAACTATGTTATGTCTTTTTAGACATATGGTCGCAGACTACATGAAGCACCCGATTGCTGCTTAAAATACAGAAGTACTGGAAAGGATGCTGAACTTAGTCAGGTCTTTTTTGTTAATTATACAAGACATTGTCAGTTTTTCTTTATAGTTCATGTAGGCATTATGATGAATCTTTGGACTTTCAGGCACGGGACTTGTACTATCATGTTTTCAAAAGAATTGATTAACAGCTTCCAAGTTTTACTACTATAGATTTACAGGCAAGAATAATTATTTGTTGATGGTGCATTGTTTCTCTTTTTATTATGTCTTAATTATTTTTCTTGTATTACCAGTCTGTTTCACCTGAATTGCTGAAGTGTCATGACCTGGAACTAGCTGTGCCTAGTATTTATCGAGCAGGTAATTACATATCCGATGTTTCTTGCAGAGAAATGTGGATGGTTCTAACTCAGGATTACTCTTTTCTTTACGAATATGAGAGTAGGCGAGGGAAACTGGTATTGTTGACCATCAATAAATTATAATAGGGCTATATGTCCATGTTGGTTTTAGCTGCGTATTCAGGTTAAGCCATTGAGTTTTATAACATATCCTTGGAATTCAAATAATTGTAGTTAAACTAGTTATGTGGAACACCATTGCCAAGTTTTTCTATTTATATTATTGTTTACAGATATCTCCCTTAATATCGAAGGCCCTATTCCATAATCAATAGCACTGTTCCAAGATATTTTCATAGATTTAATTGAATCTTGAGTTTTCTGAGCTTTATAGACAATCATTATGCTATAAAAGAACATATTCTTATTTCAACCCTTAGCTGAGCACATTGCTTTACTCTCATATGGCATGTTGTTGTTTGTCAAGCAGTTGGTATCTTGACCAAAAATTCTATTGAAATGTGTAGGCCTAGTTGATCCATATTGTTTGTCAAACAACTATAATGATTTTTGCTATAACTTCCTTAGTTGAACAGAGCTCTTCAGTTTTGGTGCCTTGCCCACCACTCGGCCTTAGTACATGTTATATTTGGGGTGAATCATCATTATATTTTCCTTATGTGTTCTAATTCTTTGTAGCTATTTGGTTTGGTGAACACACTTCTTGAGAACTCAAGAAAAACTGGAGAAAAGATTTCTTTATTCAACGTTATGCAGTTATTCCTTTTATCTCCACATTGGACACCCTTCACCATTTGATTCGCGAAGACCGAGATGCAAGAAAGGTAAGCTTTTAAAACTATTTATTATTGGATTATGAGAAGATTGGCTTCGATCTATCCAACGATTGAAAACAAATGGAATAAATGATACATTTCTTGGTTCGATCTATCCTTAAGAGGCAACTCAAAACATCTACATTTGCCTCTTAAGGATGTTGTATATCGGGAGCATGATGGAGGCACAGCTGTCCCAAATCTGTTTTTAGTTTCCTGCAATGACCATGTTACTGTAACTAGTTAATTAAACTCATTCTTTTGTTTTAAACGGATGGTAAGTTCTCGAACCCAATTTGTAGTGATTGCGACTCCAGGGCATAGTGTGCAAAAGTAACCAGATCTAAATCCAATTTGTTTCTTTTTCAAAAAGAAAGGTCATATGAGGAAGATTATCCTAGATATATCAACTGACATGTCAAAAAAGATATACTTCTCAATTTTATTAGTTTGGAAGTCAACCTCGCTATTGCACCTAATAACACTTGGTGGATAAATATTCTTGCAACTACTCACATAATTGTAACTATGCAGAGTTGTCTCACGAGCCAAATACCAATTGATGCTGAAAGATTCGTCTATATGGGAACTGGCAAAAAGGTAAAACACGAGAACTAACAAGAAGGCAAAAGTAGAGATGATAGATATCTTTAGAGTTTATTTAAGGAACAATGTACTTTTAAATTTGAAAAATATATTTATAGTGTCGTTTTTTAAATGGAACTTAATTTTTATTTCATGTTTGGATAAATTTGGATGCATTTGTTCATTTGGAAATGAAAAATTTAGTATTTTTGAAATTCTATCTTGTATGATACTAGTTTTTTTTATTGACAAACTTTATAGATTGTACACTGAAGCTCATACGGATGATATTGTAATGTATAGTATAGATGTAAAGCGTGGTATGACAAATGAGAATTCATCCATGTTGTTGTAGGGATCTTTAGCGAAAAACAAACTAAATGTAGCGGAAATTGATCCCTGTAGAGATCCAAGCTAATACATAACTACTCTTGCAACTCTATGTAAAAAGGTGAAACGCTTGCCCCCAGCGCCTCCGCCAGCCCGCCCCAAGATCAACACGGAGGAGGTAAATCACGGTTATCACTGGTGTGGTGAAGCGCCTGGGGTCGAGGGAATTAATTATTCTTGCAACTCTAGCATATAGGATTGTTACCTTTGATGCATGAACAACTCTTAGAAAATTGCTAGTTCGGTCGATCTCAGCTCGATCAGAATGTCCGCACCTCTACGACAAGGTTGTAAACGGCGGTAGGTAGTGGAGGGATGGCCAATGACCACCTACCACCTCAGCCGCCTTGGCGGTTGAATTTTTTATGCATAAATAAGTTTCATCCAATATAATAAAGTTATATAAGACACAAATAAATATATATAACTAACAAAATCATTAATACTAAAAAGTAATATCTTACTTTACCGAAAGTTTATGTTTAAAATTTAAAATTTCAACCCAACATGACAATAAGCCAACAAGTATTAGACTCAACATAACTAATTTTCTAAACCATTTAAATATGCACCCTCAACTGCATCCATAATCCTTTTATCATCGGACTCAAAATTAACATCTTCATTTTCTTCCTATGATGTATCTAAATTCTCATCAAGTTCTTTAATGGAAATGTTTCTTGTGCTCCTCCTTGGTTGTAGCACTTCATCCGCTCCCGAGGCTTCCGCCACCATTCTCTAAGTAAGTCCTGAACCCGGGCTCCACCTCATCTTCATCACCGCCGTCAATAAGTCAATCTTGAGCTTCACTGGCTTGAGAGGATAGAAGCAAATCTCCGTCCATTTTTCTTTTACTTTTCTTCTTCATAAGATTGACGTTGAATTTGATATATACAAGATTATTTAATCTTGATGTCTCGAGCTTATTCCTCTTCTTAGTATGTATCTAAATAATTAATAAATTATTAAAAACTAATAAAACGAAAGAATAGATAACATAATTTATGAATTACTATTTACCTCTTAAAATTGGTTCCAATTTCTTTCACACCTTGATGAACTACTTGTTAAAAAGAGAAATCTCATTGTCATTCTTTGTAAGTTTAGAGTGTCACCATCATAACTAGACCACCATCCAACTTAAATAAATAAAGGGACAAAAAAAATCCAAAAATAGTTAAAAGAGACATAAATATTAGTCAATAGAAATAAAGGAAAGGCTAAAAAGATATACCCGGATCAAAGTCATAGTACACATCCACCTTATATGCTGTGATCGCCATTTTTCTTCCAAATTTCCAAATTTACTCTTATACTTCAATAATTCATTACTAGAAATGCTAAATTGTATGTACTCGTCAGTGAAAACATTCTATCAACACAATTCAAAAACTTACTTAAAAAATTGATGTCATTTTGTATAGTTGGATCTTTGAAGTAAAAAATCAGATTTAACAAGTAAGCAGCATAATGCAAAGTCAAGTCTAGCCTTAGACATCTCATTAATAATCTTTAAAATAAGGGTAAAATTTTCTTCTTTTTTAAAAGTTTTTCTAATCTCTTTCTTGGCCTCTCTAGGACTCTCTCCATTTCCTCAAACCTTGCCTTAAAAACTTGATTTTTCAATTTTAGGGTTCTAACGCTAGAGTCAACATGTCTATCTTGGACATTTCTAGACCTACCAACCTTCCTAAGCATATGTTGTTGGTGCAATCGACCTAAGGTTGATCGGGTAGATCATGAGTTTTGATGTATGTATCAATATGGTTAAGTTAGGTTTTCATGTTGATTTGATATATGTGTTTGAGTCATGCAAGACTTGGTGAAACACACATGAGGAGTAACGGAGTATAGCATCCGAGGGACGAGAGCCAAGAAAGAGGACTTCAAGGGTGAGCTGAGGAAGTAGACTTCAAAGACATCTGCGAAGGATGACATGGAGATAAGCCGTGAGCTTGTGTGCGCATTCGAGGGACGAGAGCCGAAGGAAGAGAACTTCAAGGGGCAAGTCGAGGAAGTGGAACTCAAGCCATATGCTAAGGATGGACTTCGGAGTGAGTTTGAGTGAACTTGTAAGCTGAGCAATCGAATGACAAAGGGAGCAATCGATTGCCAGCATCGAGTGAAAACTCACAGAAAGATCAGTCGACTGGTCCAGGCACCAGTCAATTGGTCTGCTAAAAAATAGAGCCGTTGGCTGGGCATCATCGACTGGCCCTCGGGGTAGTGGACTGATGTCAAGGCTGAACTGTTTGGATAACAGCTCTCTCCTCTATTTAAGAGGAGGCTTTGGGGCATGAATAGGTTACGGTTCTTGATTGCTAAATCCTATTTTAAGTGTCCAAAGCTTCCATAGCCTATTCTCTTCCTCATACTCTAAATCTCATCTTGTAAAAGAGGAAGAAAGCATCTTGTGAGGGTTTCTCCACCTTCAAGGAGAAGATCGTAGTGAAGTTTGATTGTGTGGTGTGAATCCTTGGATTAGTCACCTTTAGGAGGTGGATACCAAGTAAATCAAGGGAGTTACATTGCTTTCTTTATTAATTGATTTTGTCTATTATTGCTTTTGTGTTTTAGTTAACATTATTGTAGACAAAATCAAAGAGAAGCTATTCACCCCCCTTTAGCCAAACGTCAAGGACTTATCATATGTCTCCCATTTTTGTGATTAATGTCTTGATCATTAACTACCTTCCTCACCTTAGGCATGGTAGTTTGAGTCTTGGGTAATGATTTCCGAGGGTTATCTACTTTATTAAGCCTATTCCTATCATTATACCTAAATCTATGATTATGTTTAGGTAAATAATCTATATTATTTTTAACAATCATATACGAATTTGAAATTAAATTAAATTTTAAATAAGGGATTACCTTCCCTTTGTAAGATGTGTATACTGAAAGACATGACTTCTTTATATGAACATCTTCATTTTGAAAAGGGAATCACAACTACACTAGGTGCATGTTTATATTAGTACATGCATGAAGTCCTTTACTACGCATTGTAGATAACATGATGTATGGTGTTACACGGAAGATCATGTTATCAGCCCCTTGCCTAGTATAAGTATAGGCTCACAACTGAGATGGAATTGGACAAAACATCGAAATGGTTGTAGTGTAATTAGGTGTGGTTGGTCTTGACCATAGAATTACACTAGTGTGTTTTGAGTACATTGAACAGGACCAAAACCTGAGGTTATCCAATTTGTACTGACTCGATAATTGGATAGGACCTCAAGATATTATTATGGAGTACGATCCCTTAATCTCGATATAATAGCGGACATATATTATTAATTATTGTTTCTTTGATTTACCAATGGACGAGATCTATTCTGTTAGATTAATAGGCCCGGTAAGTTGGGAGATAATATTAATAATATGATGTGCTGTTGATTATTGACGGAATCCGTGTCCTGGTGAGTCAGGATGATAATGCCCCCTTGATGAGCTCAAAAGGTTCATCATGCTAAACCCTGGAGGTGGATTTGATCCGGCATAATGATAAGGTTGAGTGGTACTAGTCAAGGATCCAGAGGTTAATTAATTTGAATTGTCAGTAATTTAAATTAATTAACGGGCATTCGATATCTTAAACACAGGGGATGGACGACTCGTAATATGTGGAACCCATATGAAAATATGGGGGTTGGTGAGAAAGTTCAATTAAGATCCTTTAGTGAAATGAATCTTAATTAATAGATCGGGTTTAGATCCATTGGTGGGCTAAGATCCAACCTCTCCTCTTGGTTACTTTAGCCCTATATAAACCCCATGAGACCATGAAACCAAGGCTAGACAATCCAATTAATCCACCCAAGGTGATCTCTCTTTCTCTCCCTCATTTCTCACTCGTAGGGCGCCGGTTAGAGGAAGGAAGAAGATTTCCTCCTCAACCCACTTTTCTTCTCCTAGGCTGCCGATCTCTGTTGGAGAAAGGGAGGATCTTGTCCTCCCTTTCGTGGTGAACGGCGAGGGGAAGGAGGCTGGTGGGTGGCGCGTGAGAGAGGCCGGCGGACGGTTGTGGAAGCCGGCGGCGCTAGATTGAAGAGTGAAGGTGAGCAGCCGGTTTTGGGTAAAGGAGGAAGGAGATTCTTCTCCTTCTCCTTCTTCTTTGTTCTCCTCTCGAGGTCTGCATCTGAGCCGGCGAGGGCTTGGAGGCTCCGGCGGCCGACGGCGCAAGGGAAGGGGAGAGGAAGCTACCGGAGGGTAAACCCTAGAGGCTAGGGTTTGGTTGGCAAGGAAGAAAGGATTGTTTGGATCCTTGGTGATCTCGGTTCCCGGTAGATCGTCGCCCACACGACGTCCGGGAAGGGAGGGACATAAGGTAGAAAACCGTGAGGTGATCGGGAAGGTATAACTCTTTCCCAAGCTCCCTTGTTTGTTTGTGTGCCATGTTTGTTTATCTCGTCATTTTATGTTAGTTACTTAATTATTTTGATTCTGAATCATAGTCAATAATTAATTAACTAGACCCCGACCATAAACACAAAAGCCGGCGATCCACTCGTCACCTTTTCCACGGTCGAACGGTCAAGCAAATTACAAGGCCGATTTTTGTAATTGACCGAGTTGTAATTTGGATTGTTTGATACGGCACGAGATGGTCGTTGAAAGACGGGTCTCCATTCGGATTAATTTTTAATCCGTAGATATGGAGAGGTCTCTCGGAACGACCAAGTATTCGCTTAGGAAACCCGCCAAGCCATACCCAACACCCTTTTACCTTTGAAGCTCTCTCTTGAGTTGAGCTTCTTTTCTTCTACAATTTCTTCAAATGCCCGAGCTTCTTGAGCTCTCCTATCCTTGGGCATTTTGTGTGGTAGTGGCCCCACTCACCACACGTGAAGCAAATTATATGCTTCTTATCCTTAGGTTTATCCCTACAACCTTCATTAGTTTTTAAATGAACTTTACCGGGTTTAAGATTTACCTCTTTTACCTTATTGAGTGAAAGACATCTACTCTTGTAGTGTCCCATTTCCCCACATTCAAAGCATTTGATGTGAGATTTCTTACTCTTTTTGGTAGTTAAGGTTGAGGGTTGAGCTTCCAAGATCTCCTTCACCTTAGATTACTCTTCTTCTTCCTCACTTGAGGATGTGGACAATTCCACTTTCTCCTACTCTTCGGATGTTGAACTCGATTTAACTTCTGATTGGTCTTTCTCCTTCTCTTAGACCAACGAGCCCTTATCCTTGGGCTTCTTCACTCCTTGTTCTTGTGTAGAATTCTCATGTAGAGCTATCACCTTTCTCTATAGCTCATAAGCATTCTTGTAATCACCTACATGAGACACAATATAAGAAGGTAATAAGTTTAAAACAATTCTCGTTACCTCCTTATTCGCCTCCGCTTTCTCCTTTTGATCCTTTGTTCAATATCGAGGTTGGAGGATTTTCCCCTTCTTATCCGTTGGACCTTCGAATGGAACCTCCAAAGCGGTCCAATAGTCCCAATCCATTTGGAACCAAGTCTGCAACCGCTTCCTCCAATAATCGAAATTATTTTGATCATATGGAGGTGAGATTCGAGTATCCCATCCTAGCGGACCTTCCGAATCCATCTTCCTCTTGCGTTTTGCTCTCCCAGCGATTAGTCCATAGATGAGCGAAACTTCGCTCTGATACTACTTGTTGGAGATCGGTGTGCCGGCTAGAGGGGGTGAATAGCCCGTTGCCCCCAATGCGTTGTTTCTTCCTACACGTGTTAGCGTACACAAGCGAAAATACAAACTATAAATAAAAACAAAAACACTAATACCAAACCTTTACGTGGTTCGGAGATGATACTCTTACTCCACGTCTGTCCGTAAGGTGGACGATCCCGATCCGTTGGTGGATGACTCCTCGGAAAGCCTCCGGCTAGCTCATGTCGCTTCTTGTGGATGGAGAAACCTCACCACAACACTTGTACACACACCTGAGCTTGGTAGACTAATAAGCTTACCCGAGCTTATTTTGTCAACATTTGCTCAGCCAAACCGAGCTCTCTTAAATCGAGCTTGTCCCTGAAATAGCAGTTACCAGTCGACTGGTGCCAACACCACTCAATTGGTCCACCCGAACTCGAACGTTACAACCAAACGTTTGAATTCCAACCGACACCAGTCGACTGATCATATGATCAATCGATTGATCTTTCTGTGACCTTTACCAGTCGACTGATCTAATCATCAGTCGACTGACAAAACCCTAAACCTAGGGTTTCAACCCCGATTACAGTCACTCAGCACTCGCCCTCAACCGACCAACCTAGTGTTGGTGCTTGGATGGCTAGAAATGGGGGGGGGGGGGGTTGAATGTAGCCAGACACAAATTTCTTTCTCTTTTGAACTTCTACACTTAGGGTTAGTCGCAGCACAGCGGAAGCAATACAAAAACGAAGATGCAGAAACTAAACCCTAAACTAAGCACAAGCACAAAACGCTAACCAAGAGGATTTACAAGGTTCGGGGATAACATGCCCCTACTCCTTGGCGTGCCCGTGAGGTGGGTGATCCCTTGATCGTCGACAGATCAAGCCCCGGAAATCCGGATAGAATGCAACCTCCTTCTCGGTGGAGTAACCTCTCCATAGCGTTTCAACAGAGTGAATGATTAAGTACAGAGAAACACGAGAAGGAATCTTACAGAGCACTTGTTAGTAATATGAGAGAAGTGTCCTAAGACAATCGCCAAATGATTGTAAACATTTATTTTAATAAATGAATATTCACTATTTGAGTATACATATCTGTGTATTTGATTGAGATCATAAACTCATTTACTGAATGTCCACAATACAATTCACAACATGAGAGAATTTCTGATGAATTCACAACTAGTGATTATCTCTACATGTGCAATTGTGAAGTATTGAAATTGTCCCTAGTCGATGAATTGATAAATAAGGACACTATCAATTCTGTTGAGACTAGCATGGGTTATTCTCTAATCAGCTGATTCTCACTGGCTGGTGACATTGGGATGTCCGGAGATAAACATGAATGCTAGTTAAGGGAACTAGTTTATTGGAGTGACTGACTGTAAAACTTCACATGGTAGTCTACATATAGACATGTCAGTGAAGTTCTTACTGCATCTTAAGTGCGATGTTCCTTTGACTTGCGGTGTTCAAGTCATCTTGGTCATGGAGACTTATACTTTAACATCTTAAGCAAGCATCTCCAAGGAGGTGTGGACCCAGGATAGTTGGGTATAAGCCGAAGTGCCCGAAGATGTTTGAACAGCCTACAAATGATTCACCACTCCTTGCGAGGGGATGTATACCCAAGGCCTATCATCGGATTGTTACTCAAAGCCTCTGGCCAGAGCATGACATGTTCGGAGTATGAGTCTCTGAAATACATGAGAGTAATTAGAATCCATTAGACGAGAAAGACATTACTTGGGCTAGGTGTGACGTAGTCAGCCTAGTGGGGACTGATACACATAGACCGTGTCCTGAACCAAGTGGGTATAAGATGGTGAAGGGAATGAGGCACGATTCATTAGAGCCGCTGAAGGGTTTCAGAATTATATCTTAGGTCAACCGTTGATCTTTCGATTAATTGGGGGTCATGATGTACTACTAGGTGCCACTCATGATCGTTCTATAATTGGTTGATTATAGACGGCCAACATAAATCGAAAGCCTATTTAGTCACACGCACTACCAGTAAGCCGAGGGATTTAAAACGAGTTGAAAATTGGATTTTCCGATCAAGAGAGATAAGTCGAATCTGTATTTATCAGAGACGCATCGGAAGCTTAAAATGGCTAAGACTTTTGAAGACTTAATGGACGAATTAAATGAGTTTAATTCGTGAGGAATAGGCTTTGGTTTGGCCGGCCAAAGAGGGTCCCCACCCTCTTTGGTTTGGCCGGCCACAATAAAAAAGGGAGAACCAAGTTTTTGGTTCAAGTTATAAAATAAACCAAGCATGGTTTGTTTTATAAAATTATGGATAATATAAATTTTATAAACCAAGATTTTGGTTTATTATTTTCATGGAAAATAAAATAAACTTGAATGATTTATTTTATTTTATAAAATCAATTATGAATTAATTTTTTCATGATAAGAAAAATTTATATAATAAATTTCTTGTAAAAATTTATTCCATAATAAAAGTGGAGACATGGTTGTTTTTATTATAAATTAAGTTATAATAAAAACTTGGCATAACAGAATAATTCGTAGAAAAATTTATAAGATAAATTTCTTATGAAAAATTTATTCCGTTAAAAAGGAGACTTGGCGATAAAGAGGCTACTATATAAAGGTGCATAGGCAAGGCTTGGAAATCAATCCAAGAGATCAAGGATTCTTGCCTAGCCTCTTTCCCTCTCCTTCTCTCCCTCTCCCTCTTCTAGTGCCGCCGGCCCTAGAAACCCCCCTCCCTTTTGCCGTGAGCTTCCACCACCAAGAAGAAGCCGAAGAAGAAGAAGAAGCGGGCGCGACTCCTTCCTTCCTCCCGGAATCTTGATTCCGTTCTTCGTTTGGTGGTTAGTTTTTCATCTCTCTCTTGGTATTCTTGTTGTACCTTTGGAGAATCTAGTAGTTCTCGTCGGCACGAAACTCGTGGCTTTGCGAAGTCATCCCGAAGAAAACTCGGCGTGGACGCGAATAGAGGCGGAGCTTCCAAGGGACGCTACGGTTGGATCTCGTCCCTTTCTACGAGTTACGCGAGGTATTAAGTAAATTAGTTTACTTTCTGCAAAATTTTAAATGTATGATCATGTCTCCACAACATAAGGTTGCATGTTAGATACGTGGTTAAAATAATTTGAGAAATTATTTATGCTAAACCTTCCGCTGCACGTAATTAAATTTTAAAATTACGAACCCGTATCCATGTCAACATGCACCCGGTCCCAACAGCACTTAGGACAGCAAGAACACAAGCGAACTCCTCACCGAGCTCCACTCAGCACAGATCTCACGTAAGAACTCCCTGCTCTTCGTGTCTTCTTGCTGATGGACTCGCCAAGCTCCTTGTTTCTTCGAAGTGCTCAAGTATCAAGATGTTGCTCAAGATTCACAGTTGTTTGCTCAAAGATATGAATCACAGTTATCGCAAGAGCTCTAGTGTTGTAGCCAAAGAAGTGTCTCTACTTAGTTCTTCCACTTCGCAGGACTTTTAAGCATCTGGCCTCTGCAGCTCACATCGCCAGTCACCAGATGCTCCACTGTAGCTCACCAGCTGCTCAACTGCAACTGCCCAGCTAGCTGACCTCTCCTGGACTCCTTGAGCTCCCCTCAACCGAGCCCTAGTCAGCATCGCAGTGGCGCAGTCGTCCGTTGAAACCTGAGAAGAGGAAAACGTCAAACCTGTAGCATCGAAAGCTCCCAGTTGACCCTCCTTCACCATTTGAAATCAAACCTGTCACCTGCACACTTAACAACAGCTTAGCAAATGAAATCAAACGTGGATCAGAGGAAATCAGAGTTATCAGAACGAAATCAGAGTGAATCAAAACGCGATCAGAAGTCTGACAGCGCATTTGAATTAAAGCTGTCAGCTACTGATCGGTCACCGGACCGATCAGAGTGATCCCTGATCGGTTAGCAGACCGATCAGGATAGGCTTAGACCGATAAGGCTCCAGCCTGATCGGTCCCCAGTGAGAAACCAGAAATCGCGACCTTTTGGTGATCGGTCACCCTGACCAATCACAGATCGTGGATCGGTCACCGGACCGATCATAGCATTCCTGGGATTCCCAGCTTTCGCAGCCAAACCTCACTGATCGTTCACCAGACCAATCAGGTTGTGGTCTGATCGGTCCGGGGACCGATAGTGCATGACCTGACCGATCAGGATGTATCCTGATCGGTTATAGTGAGAAGCTTCGCGACATTTGACCGTTCAACCTGACCGATCATGAAATCCCACGAATCCTACTGACCTCTCCCTGATCGTTCACCACACCGATCAGGAGCCCTCCCTAATCGGTCACCAGACCGATCAGGAGACGATCAGTAGCCTAACAAAGTCACTGTATGCTCCCTAATCGGTCACCAGACCGATCAGACATAGCTGGATCGGTCACCAGACCGATCATGAGTGAACTCCGTGCTAACTTCCCTGATCGGTCACCAGACGGATCCAAGCAAGGTCAAATCTCCTCTAAGTCACGAGAACAAGCTTCCAGCCCTTCTCTGACTCGTTCTTAGTCCTCGAACCAAGACTCCGTGCCCAGTTTCACTCACCGGGACTTCAACCTAGCTTCCCAAGCTAGGACCTGGCTTCACTCACCAGGATTTCATCAAACCTAGCTTCCCAAGATAGGACCTGGCCCTCCAAGCCAGAGTTTCATCCAACCTAGGACCTGCCCCTCCAAGCCAGGGTTTCATCCAACCTAGCCATCCAAGCTAGGACCTGGCTCTCCAAGCCAGGGTTTCATCCAAACTAGCCCTCCAAGCTAGGACCTGGCCCTCCAAGCCAGGGTTTCATCCAACCAAGCCCTCCATGCTAGGATCTGACCCTCCAAGCCAGGGTTTCATCAACCTAGCCCTCCAAGCTAGGACCTGGCCCGCCAAGCCAGGGATTCCATCAACCTAGTCCCACTAGGTCTTTTCCACTCCACCTAGTCCCCGACCAGGACTTAATCTCAATCATCTCATTAACCTAAACTAAAATCGTTGTCAACACCAAAACAACAATAAAGGTCAGACTGCATCAACAATCTCCCCCTTTTTGTTGTTTGACAACCCGATTTTATGTTTAGGGATTTGAAATCAACAGTCTCAAATTTCATTATCGTAGGAGAATCAGGATCCTCCCCCTACAACAGTTAAGCTTGTAATCATCCCAAACTTAACTAACCACTCTCTCCCCCTTTGTCAAACACCGAAACGGGTGTAGACTGGTTGTTAAGTTCAAAAACATACTCCCCCTCAAACCTAGGGGTTCTTCCAAAACAACAAGGATATGAGATAATTTTAGAAGTATATTAAACCATGTGATAAAGATAAAGCAGGATATAGCAATCACATGCATCATATAAACATGGAATAGGAATAAGACATGAACTAACAATAAACATGGAGTAGCAAGTCATACATGGAAATCAGTCACAAGTCAGATGCATCACACAACATCATAATATAGTCAAGTACATCACCCAGTAAGATTAAAGTCGGATGCATAGCAATGCATCAAAGCATTGTCAAATACAGCATCAAGGCATAATAGTCATAACACAAATCAAGAAGACAGGATCAATGACAATGTGCAACCACAATCAATCGTCGGCGGGATCATCGTCAGATGTATCATCAATAGATATGAAGCTCCCTGGTGTAGTGCTGTTGGAGGGCGCTGCTTCAGAAGATGAAGGCTGGTACGGATGACCAGCGGTCCAGGCGGGCCACTCCTTGTACCATGCCTTCTGTCGGGAGCGGACTCCAGAGATGTCGGACTCTATCGCGAGTAGTCTGCGATCGAAAGACCAAAACTCAGAGTGGACCTCCCGTCGCTAGAGCTCGGAGATATAAAACTCGTCCTGCATCGTCTGCTCCAGCTCAGCCACCTGCCAGCGGAGATCGGGATCTGGCTCATAGTGGCCCTCTGCAGCAGCGAGTGGCTCCTGATAAAAGTCCGGAGCTGCGGGTATCTGACCATGGGCCGCCCTAGGTAATTCCCCCAAACCTCTCCTATCCTTCCACCTCAGCCCCTGCGGTTCGACAATGATGCCAAACTGGGCCAACGCACGTTGGCCAAGTCGACAGTCCTGCCGAACTATCAGCACGATCCTGCCTTGTGACACGTCGATACCGATCGAATAAAGCCAGGCAATAATGATATGTCCAAACGGCATGTAAACCGTCTGACGGTCGATCTGGCTGTAGGTGATGATAGAGAAGTATATGGTGGTTACTATGTCAAAGTCTAACCGCCGATGCTTCCCGTAGATCATCAAGCAGTGAAATGAGCGAATTTCGGCTAGGGGCTTTGAAGTAATAGGTACCAGACAGTTAGTGATAATTTTAAAAAGGATATAATCAGTGGGGGAAAGGCGGAGAGCAGCAAACGTGGGAAAATCACCGGTGGGCTCACCGGTGTTGGATCGAGAGAATACGATAGAGGAGGGGTGAATATCGTAAAACGTTTAGGATTCGAGATTAAGAGAATTAGCAGCGGAAATTTAAAACACAACGCAAAGAACTCAAGCGATATACTTGGTTAGGAGTCGAGGTCGGCTCCTACTCCAAGGCCCACGGTCGTTGACCGTTTACTGCGGGCAATTCTATATGTGCGCAAAAAGGTTTACAGACAGATATTACAATTGAAGTACAGTAAACTTAAAAAGTCAGCTCTTTGTTACCGACGCCCGGTGTGGATTGTATTTTGGAGCAGAGGGACGTAGTCGGGGCTTGTATCTCGAATTGGGAGGTTTCCGGGGCAGAGCGCTTGAGTAGAAGAGCGTATTGGCATTAGAAGAAGTGATGCTGAAGCCTCAGGGGTCGAGCCCCTTTTATAGCAGGTCTGGGGGCGTCCTGGACGTTGGGGGCGCCCTCTACGTGTCCTCTGATCCGTAATTCTCTCGGTCAGCTCTAATCCCTCCAAAATCGGGATCGAGCGTTGACGGGGGTGCCCGGGAAGCAGGGGGCGCCCTGGTTGACTCAGTCTGCTGGCTTCTCGCTGGCTTGAATCTTATCTTCCTCGTTGGCTTGGACCCAGGGCGCCCGGAACATCCGGGGCGCCCGGGAGCACGGGGGCGCCCTCCCAGTAAGCTGCTGAAGCGTTTTCTTGCTTAACTTGTTTTGCCTTGACCTTGGGGGCGCCTGGGACCTTCGGGGCGCCCTGCTCAGCTGCTGCCTCTCTCCTTTGAGGCGTTCTGAGCTGCAGAAACACGTTCCTTCGGTCCTGCATCCAGGGTTAGTCCAAAACAACACAAAGCAATCAAGTATTAGGTTTATACAACCTTAGCTGTCTTGGTTCTGACTTTGTGTCTCCTAAATGGAGCCCTAGGTCGAACCGACGCCTACTGTTCCCTCGACGGGGAACGCGTCCTCACCTACTCCTCTCAGGAGAGTTTATCTTTTGCCAACCGGCTCTTCTGGTTGGACTTTTGCCCGATGCACCTGACCAGGTCTTCGTGCCCACCTTCCGAGCAGGTCTTTGGTGCCCAGCTTCCGAGCCAGGGCTTCGTGCCCAGTCCTTGACCAGGACTTCGTGCCCACCTTCCGAGCAGGTCTTCGGTGCCCAGCTCCTTGCCAGGGCTTCGTGCCCAGTCCTCGACCAGGACTTCGTGCCCACCTTCCGAGCAGGTCTTCGGTGCCCAGCTTCCGAGCTAGGGCTTCGTGCCCAGTCCTCGACCAGGACTTCGTGCCCACCTTCCGAGCAGGTCTTCGGTGCCCAGCTCCTTGCCAGGGCTTCGTGCCCAGTCCTCGACCAGGACTTCGTGCCCAGTGTACCTAGGACTTCTTTTCCTGTATACTTAGTGAACATGTTAGATCAACATAATATCTTAACTTTTGAACCCTTTTGCCTTTATCAAAACACAGGTTCGACTTGGGTGCTGTCTGCACCAACAATCTCCCCCTTTTTGATTTATGGCAACCCGGTTCAAAAAGTTAAGTTAATCAAGAACAGATGATATAACAGTTTAGTTTCCTCCCCCTGGAAGGAATCTCCCCCTAGGTTTTCTAAAGGTTCGTGGGGTTTGAAAAAGTTTCTAAGTTTTAAAGATGGAACTAATTTTTCAAATACTTAGAACATTTTGAAAAATATTTTCCACAATATTTAGAGACATTTTCAAGTCAATAACTTAGAAAATTTTCTAAAGAAAAGTTTGAATCTCTTTTGAAACTTTTCTATTTAAGATAAGTACTTAGAAAAATTTGAACCTAGCTTGGGTTGAGTATTCAGACAAATTTTGAGCCTAGCTTGGTTTAAGTACTTAGATAATTTTTTTTTAAAAACAGTTTAAGTTTAAGTACTTTGCAAAAACTTTTGAAAACAGCTTAAGTTTTAAGTACTTTACAAAACTTTTGAAAACAGGAACTTAGATTAAGTACTTTTTGAAGAAAGGATAAAGCTTTGAAAATTTTGAATATGAAAAAAACATGTAAAATTTTAAAGCTTCTCTCCTTTTCCCTTCTCTCCTTTTCCTATCTCTCCTCCTTTGCCATATATCAAAAACAGAGCAATATAGCAAAAAAAAATAAATAGATTGCATAAAGAGTTAATGTGCTGTACTGAACCAATGCAAGATAGACTGAACCAAATCAATTTCAATTATCTCTTTAGGGTCCTGTCTAACCCGATTAGCTACTTACTAACTGTTATAAACAATAGTTTTCGCTAGGGTTAGTCAAGTTAAGTGTTCTGTTCAAGTCAGATATTCTAAACTTGACACTTAACCTGATTACTGTTTAATTTGTATTTAGTGCCCCAATTACTGCAGATGCACTGACTTAAAGCATCTTGAATTAACGCAAAGACCTAAGCATCTCAACCCATTCTAGGTTATCAGTCAAAAGTACCCTAAGGTGCTTGTGAGATGCTGACTTCTAAATCTATAGGTGCATGCAGTTCTAGGGTTAGGGCCTAGGCTAAGTCCATTTGCGAAAAAGCCCTAGTTTTGAAGGGGGTAGTTTTAAAAAAACTAAGTCGAAAACATTATTTTAAAATGCTAAAAAGATTTTTCGAACTAATTTAAAAGCTGATTTTGAAATCAAGTAAAGCAGTTTTAAAATTGTTTTAGAAACTGATTTTAAATCAAGTAAAGCAATAAGAAAATCAAAAGTGGAGTAAACCTATTCTACTAAGTATAATCCTAACTGCCTTCTTAGTGAGTTGAACTCAGACTCAGGTAGGGGTTTGGTGAATATGTTAGCTAAGTTAGATTTGGAATCTACGTGCTTAAGGACAATCTCACCCCTGGCTACGTGATCTCTTACAAAGTGGTGTTTGACTTCTATGTGTTTTGTTCTAGAATGTTGGATTGGATTCTTAGTCAGATTAATTGAGCTTATATTATCAATGAAGACTTGAGTTTGGGTGTAGTTAAGCTGGAAGTCCTTAAGAGTGTGCATTATCCATAAAAGTTGTGCTACACACTCTCCTAAGGCAACATACTCAGCTTCAATTGTGGATAGAGCTACACAGTGTTATTTTCTGCTGCACCAACTTACTAGACTATTTCCTAACAGTTGGCAGCTTCCACTTGTACTCTTTCTATCTAATTTACAACCAGCGTAGTCAGAATCCGAGTATCCTGACAAGTCAAAGGTTGAGATTCTAGGATACCAAATCCCTACATTTAGGGCGCCCTTAACATATCTTAGTATTCTTTTTAGGGCTGCTAAGTGCGTTTCCTTAGCACATGTTTGGTATCTAGCACACATTCCTACAACAAAAAGGATATCAGGTCTGCTGGCTGTAAGGTACAGTAGACTTCCAATCATACTCCTATAAAGGTTAAGGTCTACTGGTTTACCATCAGGGTCACTATCTATTTTTATATTTGTGGCCATTGGGGTACTTATGCTTTTAGAGTTGTCCATTTTGAATTTCTTTATTAATTCTTTAGCATATTTAGATTGATGGACATAGTTTCCATCCCTAGTTTGCTTAATTTGTAACCCTAGAAAGAAGTTGAGCTCACCAACTAAAATCATTTCAAATTCGTTTTCCATTATTTTAACGAATTCTTTTAGGAAGTTTGAGTTGGTGGACCCAAAAATTATGTCATCGACGTAGATTTGGGCAATAAAGATTTCTTTTCCTAAGGTTTTAATAAATAGGGTTGAGTCAATTTTTCCTTGTTTGAATTCTTTAGAAATTAGATAGGTTGATAAGCGTTCATACCAGGCCCTAGGTGCTTGTTTTAGTCCATAAAGTGCTTTGGTAAATTTGTAAACGTGGTCAGGTCTTTCTAAGTCCTAAAAACCAGGGAGTTGTCCTACATAAACTTCTTCCTTAATAAATCCATTTAGAAAAGCTGACTTTACATCCATTTGATAGAGTTTAAATCCTTTATGAGAGTTTAAATCCTTTATGGGATGCAAAGGCTAACAACATCCTAATGGACTCGAGTCTAGCTACTGGGGCATAGGTTTCGTCATAATCTAATCCTTCTACTTGACTGAACCCTTTAGCTACTAAGCGGGCTTTATTTATGACTATCTCTCCTTGATCATTTAATTTATTCCTAAAAACCCACTTAGTGTCAATGTCGGATTTGCCCTCAGGTTTAGGTACTAGTTCCCAGACTTGGTTCCTTTCAAATTGGGCTAATTCTTCTTGCATAGCTATGATCCAATTAGGATCAGGTAGGGCTTCCTCTATAGTCTTAGGTTCAATTTTTGAAATCATTGCTATCTGACTAAGGTTTCTATAGGAAGACCTGGTTCTGACTCTTAAAGTTGGATCACCCACAATTTGATCAGTAGGGTGACTAAGTCTGGGTTTCTTGGTTTTTCTAGAACTTGGTTCAGCCTCAGGTCCGGTTGGTCGATTTGGTTCAATATTTGGTTCAATTGACTCAGAAGTTGGTTCAATAATTAGTTCATTTAAGGGTTCAATTAAAGGTTTAACTGTTTGTTCATTATCTTCTTGATCAATATTTGATGAAGTTAGATCTGGATTATTAGATTTTGAGTTGATTTCTTCATCAAATATTAAATTTGTTGTTTCTTCAATTTTCTTAGTTTGTTTGTTATTAGACCTGATTTGTTTACCTTGATTACATGATTCACATATTAAGTTTTCATGATTTTTAATTTTAGGGATACCTTTAATTAGACCATGTTGGGTGATTTTCGAAATTATTCTCAAATTTGTGTGACCTAATCTCCTATGCCAGAGGTTTGATTGTTCTAACTGAGTTAACATGCATTTGGGTACTAGAGGTAGGTTTATAGTGTAAACATTATTTTTCCTAGTGCCCTTAAGCATGATTTCTGAGTCTTGCAAGTTTCTAATTAGGCAGTTAGAATTGGCAAAGGTAACTACATAACCAGTATCACACAATTGACTTATGCTAAGCAAGTTAAATTTGAAATTTTCCACCAAAAGAACTTTCTTAATAACAAAGTCAGATTTAAGTTCAATATTACCTGACTCAATCACCTTGAGTGTAGCATTGTTGCCAAATGCTACTGAGCTTAGGTTTTTGAACTTGAGTTTGGTGAATTTCAATTTATCTCCAGTCATGTGTCTGGAGCACCCGCTATCTAACATCCATTGGTCCAAATCTTTATGTTTCTACACATTAAGAGTTTTGTTGATTTGGATCTAATTAGAATCAGGAATAACCTAAATTGATTTTCACAGCTTAGTCTGTCTCACCTATGTCTAGGGTTATCAATCACGTTTGCCTTATGAGTTTTTGTGAGACAAGTTTTAGTAGATAGAATTATTTTGAAAAATCATGATTTATTTTGAAAAAGGTTAAATTAATTTTGAAAATAATTGATTTTGATTTAAAAAAATGTTTGAATCTACAATTAACCGAAAATTTGTGTTAGATTCGAATTTGACAAAAAATAATTTGAATTTGAATTTTAAAAATCGGCTTCCAGGTCTTGGCGAGGCACTAGGCCTTCTTTGGTCGTAGCCTTATTGGATCATCAACCCTTTCCTCGACAAAGTCTTTTAATGAAATTTCATTTTCAAAACTATTTCTTGAAAAATTCTGGTCTAACTAGTTTGGATCTTGGATCGGTAGCTTCGGCTAGTTTCACCAGTCTAAAGAGACCAAGTATACTTGATCTTATTAGAATTGACTTCCCTAACGTACTATCATCTCACCGCCACCCAATACTATATTGTTCAAATTTCAATTAAGTTGGTTCAGTCCTTAAACTAACCATTCCTAGGTCTAAGCATGATAAATTGCTGAAATTAAGTAAACAAGCAATCAAGCAATTTTAAAAACAAGAATAGAAATTTATCTAACTATAAATATTATTTTTAATTTGGCTCCCCCTAGACTAAAGCCTCGATAATGGTTAGACAAGCTGTGAATCTTGTCCTTGGGGATCCAATACTGATTTGATCCATTTTGTTTGTTCAGGCACAGTTTGGGTACCCATGCCTGAACATTAGGTCTGGACTGGTTCAGTACAGCATAGTAGGATCTTTGTCTAGATTTGGTTCTATAACCCATCCCGGATCGATTTAGAACCGACTTTTGTTTTTCAAGAATCATGTCAAGACCCTTGGAATCAGAAGTGAATCGTTCTAAGCAGCTCTAAGATCCTTAACTTGAGTTTTCAAGAAAGAGTACTCTAATTCAAGTTTTTCAACTTGAGCAGAGGTTCCTTCTTGAACCTTCTCAGTTAAGGGTTCAGAGTCTACTCTCTCTTTCAGGAGTTTTACTTCCTGTCTGAGAGACTCGACTCGGATTTTGGCTTTTGCCAAATCTCGAGAAAGATAAGAATTAATTCGCATAATTGAATTCTAGAAAAATCACTTACAGTTATTTCGCCATTTTCTGAAAAAGTGAGCTTGTCGTCATCTGGCTTCGATTCTGACTCAGTCTCGATTTCTTCTGAGGCGGTTAGTGCGAGCAGGTTAGATTGTGGCACCTCTTCTTCTTCTTCGGAGGAGGACTCGTCCCACGTTGCCTGAAGTGCTTTCTTTCTTCTTGCTTTCTTGGCTTCTTTTAGGTTAGGGCATTCAGATTTGAAATGTCCCTTTTTGTTGCACTCGAAGCAAGTTACACTTGATTTGTTCTTACTTGATTCAGCTTGATTTCCTTCTTTCGGCTGACTTTTCTTCTGTTGGATTGATTCTTCAATTCCTTGTAGTAGTTTCAGGTCAGTCGGACCAGCTTAGGTCGATCTCCTTCGTCATCTTTTGAGTCTGTGTCTGAATCAGACTCGGGTGCTGGTTGAGTTTTCTTCTTGGATATCTTTCCAGCTTTACCTGCAATAAAGGCAATGCCTTTCTCGGCCAGGGTGCAGTTAGTCTGCTCATGTAACTCAAGTTCTGAAAATAGTTCATCTAATTTAATTTTTGAAAAGTCCCTTGAAACCTTGTATGCATCTACCATAGATGCCCACAAGGTGTTTCTCGGGAAAGCATTAAGAGCGTACCTTATCAGGTCACGGTTTTCTACCTTGTGACCGATGGTGTGTAGTCCGTTCATTAACTCCTGAATTCTGGCGTGGAGTTGAGCTGCTGTTTCGTTGTCGTTCATTTTGATCGTGTACAGCTTGTTCAGGAGGAGATCTCTCTTGCTGATTCGAGTATCTGAAGTTCCTTCGTGCAGCTCGATCAGCTTACCCCACAGCTCCTTTGCACTGTTGAATGGTCCTACCCGATTCAACTCTTCCTTGGTCAGGCCGCATTGAAGGGTCTGGGTTGCTTTGGCATCAGCTTCAATTTTTCTTTTTAGAGCGGTATCCCACTCAGTGTAAGACTGTGGCACTCCTTCAGCATTCCTTGGAATCTCCAGTCCAGACTGGATGATTATCCACATGTCCACCTGAGTTTTCAGGTGGACCTCCATCCAACTTTTCTAGTAGGAGAAGTCCTCTCCACTGAAAAGCGGTGGTCTGGTTCTGCTGAATCCTTCTTGCATGGACATTTAGCTGAAATAAATAGAAAAAAAGAAAGAAAATATCCCAAGACTTGGTCTTGGATTAGTAGTGCGAGAAAAAAGATATTTATCGAGGGGTGTTGCACCAACCTCGATTAACGATGAAAATTCGAAAAAAAACTAAAAAGAAATCCGAAAAAAACTCTCAAATTGGTGGTTGCACCAAATTTGAGCTTCCCCGCTCTGATACCACTTGTTGGATCAAGAGAATACGATAGAAGGGGGGGGGGTGAATATCGTAAAACAGTTCGGATTCGAGATTAAGAGAATTAGCAGCAGAAATTCAAAACACAACGCAAAGAACTCAAGCGATTTACTTGGTTCGGAGTCGCGGTTGACTCCTACTCTAAGGCCCACGGTCGTTGACCATTTACCGCGGACAATTCTATATGTGCGCAAAAAGGTTTACAGACAGATATTACAATTAAAGTACAGTAAACTTAAAAAGTCAGCCCTTTGTTACCGACGCCTGGTGTAGATTGTATTTTGGAGCAGACGGACGTAGTCGGCGCTTGTATCTCGAATTGGGAGGTTTCCGGGGTAGAGCGCTTGAGTAGAAGAGCGTATTGGCGTTAGAAGAAGTGATGCTGAAGCCTCAGGGGTCGAGCCCCATTTATAGCAGGTCTGGGGGCGCCCTGGACGTTGGGGGCACCCTCTATGTGTCCTCTGATCCGTAATTCTCTTGGTTAGCTCTAATCCCTCCAAAATCGGGATCGAGCGTTGATGGGGGCGCCCGGGAAGCAGGGGGCGCCCTGGTTGACTCAGTCTGCTGGCTTCTCGCTGGCTTGAATCTTATCTGCCTCGTTGGCTTGGACCCAGGGCGCCCGGAGCATCCGGGGTGCCCGGGAGCGCGGGGGCGCCCTCCCAGTAAGCTGCCGAAGCGTTTTCTTGCTTAACTTGTTTTGCCTTGACCTTGGGGGCGCCCGGGACCTCCGAGGCGCCCTGCTCAGCTGCTGCCTCTCTCCTTTGAGACGTTCTGAGCTGCAGAAACACGTTCCTTCGGTCCTGCATCCAGGGTTAGTCCAAAACAACACAAAGCAATCAAGTATTAGGTTTATACAGCCTTAGCTGTCTTGGTTCTGACTTTGGGTCTTCTAAATGGAGCCCTAGGTCGAACCGACGCCTAATGTTCCCTCGACGGGGAACGCGTCCTCACATACTCCTCTCAGGAGAGTTTATCTTTTGCCAACCAGCTCCTCCGGTTGGACTTTTGCCCGATGCACTTGACCAGGTCTTCGTGCCCACCTTCCGAGCAGGTCTTCATGCCCACCTTCCGAGCAGGTCTTCGGTGCCCAGCTTCCGAGCCAGGGCTTCGTGCCCAGTTCTCGACCAGGACTTCGTGCCCAGTGTACCTAGGACTTCATTTCCTGTATACTTAGTGAACATGTTAGATCAACATAATATCTTAACTTTTGAACCCTTTTGTCATTATCAAAACACAGGTTCGACTTGGGTGTTGTCTGCACCAACAACCGGGACCCCCCGGCCTGGATTGGCCGAAAAAGTACTCGTAGATAGAGTCAGGAGTGACTCCATCGAAGTGAACCGGTAGAGGATCCGGATGATAAGGGTATAGTGGAAAGTCATTATCGAATCATCGACAATCAAGGAAGGCAGTGAAAGAGGATAAAGTGAAATCGAGGTCGGTTCGAGCGATTGGAGTCATGTACCCTGAACCTTCGCCACTGACCATGTTGTTATAAAAATCGGAGACTAAATCAAAATTTATTGGCCGCTCAAGGAAGAGAATGGATCCTAGCTCGTAGAACTCAATGATTTGGCGTACTGAAGGACAGTGCTCGTAAACAAACTCTCGGTCCACAGTTCTACAAGGTAGAAGTTTGAAGGTTCGACTATTAAAGAAAAATTCGAAATGAGCATTTTGAAATCTTTCATCATGAGGAGGTTGGCGTCTAGGAGGGTGCAGACGATGAAGGGTCTTTGCCCTTCGAGGTCTCTGCAGCTAGCTCTTTGCCCTTAGATGATTTCCTAAGAATTGGAACAATTGATCATGACAACATATTGGAGTTGATCAGTGAAGTGAACACACAAAAATATTGATCAGGAGATGATATGATCAAGAGTCCAGATTGAATCATAACACAATGATTTGATCATAACACAAGACAGTTAAGGTCATGGCACATAATGATCAGTGAAAATAGGTTTAATCAATGAAATAAGGTTTGATTAATAATTAAGTGACAATAGGGTTTGATCATATGGGTAAGGCACGGCAAGGGCAAGGTCACGGCAAAGGATGACAAAAACACACCACAAGTAAACATCATGGTTAGCCCACAAGAAGTATGATTTATGGAGTAATCAATACGATAAACCAAAAGAAATCTTACTTAGGTGACATTTGCTTGGTCGAGTTGGTTGAGGGAAATACAGACGACCTGGCGCAAGCACTTCAGAAACGAGAGAAGCTTGCTGCTGAGAAGTCCAGACACAACACAAAAGTTGCAGAAAGCTCACGATTGTGGCTCGCAAGGAAGAGCCGATCCGCAAGAACAAAAGCTACCTTACACCTCGAGATAAATCGCAGGAAGCTTGAGCAGGAAACACTCGAGCGCTAACTCAAGAACTCACACACGGAGAAGATTGTAGGGAGAGAGCTCACGCGCAGGCAGAAGAGAAAGAAGAGATTTTGGTTGGCTAGGGTTGAGGAATAAGGTGGATACGTGATTAATCGGGTTGGTGGACCGATCGCCAACCAAGATTTAATGCGATCGAACAGATCACCGTTCGATCCAGGAGCGCCCAGACCGATTAGGCTCCAGCCTGATCGGACTGGCTTGGTCTTGATCGGTCGGGCGACCGATCAGGCAACCCCCTGATCGATCTGCCGATCGATCAGGGAGCGAACAGAGAGTTTACGCGATATTTCTGTGAGCCTCCTGATCGGTCTGTGGACCGATCACCAAGGTGGCCAGATCGGTCTGGGGACCGATCCAGGCCAACACAGATTGTTTTGGCAATTTCTCGCGAAATAGCTGGATCGGTCAATTGGATCGATTAGGCCAACTCCTGATCGGTCTGTGGACCGATCAGCCCTACGTCTAATCGGTCTGTGGACCGATCAGGTATCAGAAATTTTCTGATACGAGTCTGAAACTGCAGTTTTAGACTTCCTATCGAACTCCGATGTTATCAGATGGAAAATTTTCGATCTTGGAGGTGTTCCCTTGTCTATAATTGATCCCTGAACAAGGATCAAAGGTCCTTATGGATTTCACAACCTCTTGTTGTAAAAACAAACATTCAACCAAGTGAAGTCATAATCAATCAACATATTCAACCACTTTGGAGCCATGTTTGTATCAAAATAAAGTCTCCAGTCAAGTTTCCTTGATTGAAATGTCCAAGTATGATCATGGAGCCAAGTACACATATGTTATGTATTGGTTTTTCCCCATACTTGGTCAACTTAATGATCATTATCTCATCAACCTAATTCCTCAAGGGATGCATTAACATTTTGAGTAATTAAGTTGATCCTAACATCTCACATCATTTCTAGCAAACAAAAATATTTTGTTGAACCTTATTGTTTGTGTGTGATGCCCCCAAGTTACTCAATTATTGTTCCCAACAATTTGAATTGATCATTGTAGCGACCCGCCTTCTTACTGTCTTTAGACGGATCGTTACTTTCTCTGTACTGCTCTACTCTTATACATGACTAAAAGAAATGCGGAATTCTTTTTTTTTCTTTAAATTCTTCTAACAATTATATTCTAACATAAGTCATCATGCATAACACCATGTCATACTTTCTTCTCAAATCTCATAGCTAATACCTGTTGAAAACAGCCTTACCCCTCTTAAACTGCCCGTACCAGTCGACTGGTGACGTGGCAGTCGACTGGTACGCCTGTAATCAGTTTTACAGGTTTCGGCTCTTGCTTCTTAAAGCCACCTCTCGCTCAGTTTCGAGCCATATCAAACTACGACACCATTTCTATACTCTATGTCAGGTTCCTAAACAATTTAACCAATCAAACGAATCCATAAACTTAAATTTAGGACTTTTATGGAAGAAAATAAACTAAACAAGTTTATATAAACTTTAACAATAGAGTTTGTACCAATCTTGGCTTCTATGAATTTATAACACCAAATGCATGTTCTACAACCTTGCTAAAGCATTATGAAATGTGATTGCAACTTTTCTAAACATTTTTAAGCAATAAAACTCGATTCAAAAGGAAAATTGATACTATCTTGGCACAAACACCTTTTTCTCTAACAAAGTATCAATATTCTAACTACTCACACTTTTACTCATCCAATGCAATCATAAGGATATATATGCTAAATGAAATGACATGGAATCTTTACTCTAAGAAATTTAGCATATAAAACTATCCAAAACTCAAATACTCAATAATCTCCATAAAGCAAGAACTTGAAATTTGAATAAACTTAAACATTGCAATTCAAATAACTAAAATGTCTCGTCTCAAGGATCTCTCCATAATCAGCCACCACACACACTCTACTCAGCACCGCCTCGTCGTCTTCCTTCAGAATTGCTTGCCTTTACCTTTATCTGCAATAAGAGGAAATGCATCTATAAGCAAAAAGCTTAGTAAGTACTATCTAGCTCACAAAAACTCGAAATATGCAAACATGCTTCTAGATCAAACTGAACATCATATGAGATACTAATATGCTTGAAAGAAAACTAATAACATGTGTAGCTCAAAACATGCATACTCAAGCAATAAATAATCTCAATCTACTTTTCTTGGCTCAACTTGAAACTTTAGCTATTCTTTAACTTTTGAAAACTTTTTAAATTTTTGAAACTTTGCTAAAGCATATACTTGAAAATAATAATCACTTGGATCCACTGAAGACGTAAGTACCATCTGATGCGCGTTCCCTAAAAGGTTGGGGTAGCGAGCCACCAATCCTAATAGAGCAGACCTTGGTCTACCAGGGCCAAGACCTTGGAATTGGACACCTGGATTTCTTTAACGACGCCCTTGGACGCCGGGTACTGGCCTTATAAAATAAAATAGCTTTTCTTTCTTTTCTTTCTTATCTGTAAATGCCTTGGCATTTTTTGGAGCACCTTGCGTGCTAAAATCCCTAAGTCTTGACTTTTGGGGATTTCTTAAGGCCTTGGCCTTTTCTTTTCTTATCTTTATCTTTTCTTTTCTTTTCTCATAGCTTTTCTTGGTCCCAAATCTCATATAGGACACTCAATAAAATATATAAGCATATAATGAACTAAGATCACATGCAAAAACTAAAAACTAAAAGAAATATCTCTTTTAAGAACTTTTAAAGGAAATTCTCGCGGAAAAACCGCCTCTTACTGCAGGTGAGCAGTACTTACATTGATATCTTGGACTTACAACCAAGATTGATGTCTAGAGCTCGGAAGAAACTTGAGATCTCGGAGAATTCTTCACGCCTACGCGTTCCTCTCGTCGCGGGGATCCCGAATATTAGAAAATCTCTTGAAGAAGAGCCTTGTCCGGCCCCCTAGAGCTTGGTGTAGTTTCTCCCAGAATAGGAGGGGTCGGCGTGAGGGTTTGGAGAGGAGAGAAAATAAAACTTCTCTCTTTAATTACCTATTTATACTTATGGGGCGGATTAACCTAACTACACCTTAAATATAGGTCTCTCCATCCTTTTCTGTGCTTGATACCCTAGCCCAGCTGGTCGCGCGCGTTTCTGGTCTCGTGCTGGTCGCGGGTTCGATCCTCCAGCTGCACTTAATTGGTTTTTTCCATTTATACTTATGGGGGCAAATCGACCTAACTACCCCTTAAATATAGGTCTCTCCTTCCTCTTTTGTGCTTGATACCTTAGCCCGGCTGGTTGCGCGTGCGGGCTGTTTCGTGGTGGTCGCGGGTTCAATCCACCGGCTGCCCTTAAATGTTTTTATTATTTTTCTTTTTATTTTTCTTTTTCTAAAAACACCAAACGGACTAGGAAAATTCCATAAAAATACTCTAAAAATTCCTAAAAATATCTAGAATATTTCTAAACCATTTCTAAATAATTCTAAGGACTTTAAGTACTAAAAATGGAAATTTTGGGGCGTTACAATCCCCCATACCTTATAAAAAGTTCGTCCTCGAACTTAGAATAATTCTGGATATCTCTCTCTCATGCTGTCCTCACGTTCCCAAGTAGCCTCTTCATGCTTTTGATTCTGCCAGATGACCTTCACTAGTGGCACTTCTTTGTTTCTTAATCTTTTAACTGCTTTGTCCACTATCTGTGTCGGTCTGCTCTCATAGCTAAGATCTTCTTGGATCTGTACTGACTGAGGCTGAATCACTTGGCTAGGGTCGTGAATACACTTCTTTAGCATGGAGACATAAAATGTACTGTGGATAGCTGACATATCCTCTGGTAAGTCCAACTCATATGCTACCTTACCAACCCTCTTCATGATCTTGTAGGGTCCTATGTACCGAGGACTTAGCTTGCCCTTTTTACCAAATCTCATCACTCCCTTCATAGGAGCGACCTTGAGAAATACTGAATCTCCAACTTGGAATTCAAGTGGCCTACGGCGTGTGTCAGCATAACTTTTCTGTCTACTCTGGGCAGTCTCAATCCTCTGGCGGATCGTCTGGATAGCCTGAGTGGTCTCATCTATAAGCTCAGTCTGGCTGTCTAGTCCTGACTCCATCTCTTTCTTCTCCCCAGCTTCTTGCCAACATATGGGTGATCTACATCTCCTGCCATACAATGCCTCATAAGGCGCCATCCTGATGGTGGCCTGATAGCTATTGTTGTAGGCAAACTCAGCTAAGCACAGAAATTTGCACCAACTACCCTTAAAATCCAACGCACAAGCCCTGAGCATGTCTTCTAAAATCTGATTTACTCTCTCTGTTTGTCCATCTGTCTGGGGATGGAAGGCTGTGCTGAACTGAAGTTTGGTGCCTAGGGCGTCCTGAACACACCTCCAAAAATGGGAGATGAATCGCCCATCTCTGTCAGAAACGATCGACTTCGGGACTCCGTGAAGCCTGATTACTTCTTTCACATACAGCTGTGCTAACTGCTCTACCGAATGCGACAACTTGATGGCTAGGAAGTGGGCAGACTTGGTCAATCTGTCCACTATCACCCATATTGCATCGTGTCCATGGGTGGTTCTTGGGAGACCTGTGATAAAGTCCATGGATATCCCTTCCCACTTCCACTCTGGAATGGGAAGTGGTTGTAGAACTCCTCCTGGTCTCTGGTGTTCCGCCTTGACTCTCTGGCAGGTCAAGCAGGTACTGATATATCTGGCCACGTCTCGCTTGAGTCCAGACCACCAGAACCTTTTCTTTAAATCTTGGTACATCTTGGTAGAACCAGGATGCATAGAGTACGGGGTACTGTGGGCTTCTTCCAAAATATTCTTTCTTAGTTCCTCATCATTGGGGACGCAAAGGCGGTCTCCAAGATAGAGGATGCCACTATCTGATATTCGAAACTCTAAATTTTCTGCCTCTTAGATCTCCTGCTTGATCTTCTGGATCTCTGGGTCTTGACTTTGCTTTCTTTGTATATCCACAAGCAGGGTTGACTCTAGAGTCAATGCAGAAAGTTGCCCAATTATTACCTCGACTCCAAAATCCTTTATTTCTTTCTGAAGTGGTAGAGACAGTGATGATAGGGACATCAGTGTGGCACAGGATTTTCTACTCAGTGCATCTGCCACTTTATTAGCTTTACCTGGGTGGTAGAGGATTTCACAGTCATAATCTTTGACCAACTCTAGCCACCTGCGCTGCCTCATATTCAGGTCCTTCTGAGTGAAGAAGTACTTCAAACTCTGATGGTCTGTGAAGATTCTGCACTGCACTCCATACAGGTAGTGTCTCCAGAGCTTCAGTGCGAAAACCACAGCTGCTAGCTCAAGGTCGTGGGTAGGGTAATTCTTCTCATAGTCCTTGAGCTGTCTGGAGGCATATGCTATTACTTTACCGTCTTGCATGAGGACAGCTCCAAGGCCCATCTTGGATGCATCACTGTAGATGTCAAAGGCCTTGTCACTCTCTGGAACAGTCAGGATGGGAGCACTAGTCAATCTCTTCTTCAGCTCTAGAAAACTGTGCTCGCATTTATCTGACCATTCAAACTTCTTGTTCTTTCTGGTCAAAGCTGTGAGTGGAGAGGCTATCCTGGAAAAGTCCTCCACAAATTTTCTATAATATCCTGCCAAGCCTAAGAAACTTCTGATTTCACTGGCATTCTTGGGTCTACACCANTTGCTGACTGCTTCTATCTTGGCTGGATCAACTTGAATGCCTTCTTTGGATACAATGTGACCTAGGAAGTCACCTGATCTAGCCAAAACTCACACTTTGAGAATTTTGCATAGAGCTTCTCCTGCTGAAGGATC
This sequence comes from Boesenbergia rotunda, assembly GCA_024364735.1. Lineage (NCBI taxonomy): Eukaryota > Viridiplantae > Streptophyta > Magnoliopsida > Zingiberales > Zingiberaceae > Boesenbergia > Boesenbergia rotunda. The sequence continues at coordinate 166,494 of JAGFNQ010004309.1, forward strand.
TGCAGCACTATCCTCAAGTGTGTAGCATGGTCCTCTGGAGTCTGTGAGTATATGAGGATATCATCAATAAATACAATGACGAATTTATCGAGATACTCCCTGAAGATGTGGTTCATCAGCTCCATGAAGACTGCTGGAGCATTGGTTACTCCAAAAGGCATCACTACAAACTCGTAGTGGCCGTATCTTGTCCTGAAGGCCGTCCTGGGGATGTCACTCTCTTTAACCTTTAGCTGATGATACCCAGAACGCAAATCTATCTTCGAGAACACTGTAGCCCCTTTGAGTTGATCAAATAAATCATCTATTATAGGAAGGGGGTACTTGTTCTTGATGGTTACCTTGTTCAGAGCTCTGTAGTCTATGCACAGACGCATAGACCCATCCTTCTTCTTGACGAAAAGTACAGGAGCTCCCCAAGGTGAATGACTAGGGCGGATGAAACCCTTGTCAAGCAACTCTTGCAATTGTTCTTGTAATTCTTTCAGTTCTGCTGGTGTCATGCGATAAGGTGCCTTCGAAATTGGGTTGGTTCCTGGGGCCAACTCAATTTCAAACTCAATTTCCCGATTGGGAGGGAGTCCTGGTAACTCTTCAAGAAACACCTCAGGATAGTCACAGACTACCCTCACTTCTTCTCTCTTCAATCCTTCTCCTTGACTCGCATCCACTATATGAGCTAGAAAACCAGAGCACCCCTTCTCTAACATTCTCTGAGCTTGTAAGGTAGGTAGGAACCTATTTATCTTTCTCCTTGGGCCTCCAATAAACTCAAATGAAGGTTCTGCTTCTGGTGTGAACTTGACCTTTTTTCTTGCGGCAGTCTATAGAGCATTATACTTGCTCAAGAAGTCCATTCCTAAAATGACATCGTAATCCTTCATCTCAAGGACTAACAAGTCACTATAGAGCTCTCGGTTGGAAATCTAGATTGATACTGCCCTTAGCCTCTCAGTAGAGGCCATTACTTCCCCTGACGGTAAGGTTGTTAAGAACTTCATCGTTCAACCTTTCTGGTGGCCTTTATACTGTTTAAGTAGTGCTCAGTGATCAAAGCACTACTTATTAGTTCTTCGGAGGTTTGCAGCCTCTTAACACTGCTAGCCCCCTTCAACGCTATCTCAGGCCTTAACATCTTGAGCATTAGCCTAACTATTTCTTTTTCTGTGCTAACTAGCTCTGGGCACAGATGAGCTAACCGCTTAAACATCTTCACTGCTTCATCCACGGATAGTTCTCCTTGTCTGAACTCCGTGAATTCATCATAATGCTTGTTGGTTACTTGCATGTGAAAGTATTCTTCGAAGAACTCAGTCTCGAAGTCGGCCCATGTCATCTGGCTGACATTTCTCTTGGCCTTGACTCTCTTCCACTATATTCTAGCATCTCCCGTAAGGCAGAAAGATGCACACTTTATCTTCTCTACCTCATGCCAGTCCAGTAGCCCTACTATTCTTTCCAACGTTTTGAACCATGCTTAAGTATCCCATGGTTTGCTTGTGCCTGGGAAGTTCCCTGGCTTCAGTTTCTCCTACTGAATGAGGTACGCTTCTTGCCTTACTCCCCTTGCCGAACTACGGATGTAATCGATGGGTCTTCGATTACAACTGGTGCCACTACATTCGCCACCGGCGAGGTAATAATAACGACCTGCTGGTTAGCCATCCTAGTGGCAATAACTTGTTGTTGTTCTGCTAACTGTCTCTGTAACTGAGCCACCACGTCTAAGAGATTTGGTGGGGGTACTGACTCTGTTGCCTCTTGCCCTCTAGGAGCTTGCTCCTCGTTTTGGGCCTCTCTAGGACGTCCTCAAATGTATAACTTAACACTTAATGGTAATATTCCCAAACTTGCTTTAGGATATAACAAGACCTTGGTCTTGATTCTCATCTCATTTCTTAGTCCTAGAACTCGTTCTAGGGCTTAGTAAGACCTTGGTCTTACTCAAAACTTTTATCAAGCACCTTGCGTGCCATAATCCCAAAGCTTACTTTTGGGCAAATCAAGTAAGTACTTAAGCATTTCTCTAATATCCATTCTAGGGATTAAACATGATTCCGTGATACTAAGGTATTAAACATGCTTCCTTGTTCTATGCACATATGAGTAAGTACTTAAGCATTTCTCTGTACTGCAATTTAAATAAAGAAGCAATAGAAAACTGAAACTTAAAGCTTTCTTACTTGAAGACGGCAAGGTTGATGCTGATGTGTGTGTGATGCTGGAGAATGGGAACTGCTCTGATACCACCTGTAGCGACCCGCCTTCTTACTACCTTAGACGGATCGTTACTTTTCTCCACTTCTCTACTTTTAATACATGACTGAAAATGCGGAAATATTTTTTTTTTAAACTTTAAAATTCATCTAACAATTATATTCTAACTTGAGCAATCATGCATAATAACATATCACACTTTCTATCTCAAAACTCGTAGTTGATACTCATTGAAACTAGCCTTACCCAACTCAAACTGCCCGTACCAGTCGACTGATGACGTGGCAGTCGACTGATACGCCTATGAGCAGTTTTACAGGTTTTCGGCAGTTGCTTTAACTCTCCACCAAACCTAATATTTCGAGCCATATGCAATCATTACACTATTTCTACACTCTATGACAGTTTCCTAAACAATTTAGCCAATCAAACGAATCCATAAACTTGAATTTAAAACTTTTATGGAAGAAAATAAACTAAACAAGTTTATATAAACTTTAACAATAGAGTTTGTACCAATCTTAACTTCTAACCATTTAAACTCATCATACAAAGTTCTATAACATCACTAAGGCATTATGGAATGAGAAAGCAACTTTTCTAAACATACTTAAGCAATAAAAACTTGATTCGAAAGGGAAATTGATACTATCTTGGCACAAACACCTTTTTCTCTAACAAAGTATCAATATCTCTAACTACTCACTTTTCTACTCATCCAATGCAAACATAAGAATACGTATGCTAAATGAAATGACAAGGAATCTTTACTCTAAGAAATTGAGCATGTAAAACTATCCAAAACTCAAATACTCTATAATCTCCATAAGCAAGAACTTGAAATTTGAATAAACTTAAACATTGCAATTCAAATAACTAAATTGTCTTGTGCCTAAGATCTCTCCATAATCAGCCACCACACACACTTTGCTCAGCACCGCCTCGTCGCCTTCCTTCAGAATTGCTTGCCTTTACCTTTATCTGCAGCAAGAGGAAAATGCAACTAGTAAGCAAAAAGCTTAGTAAGTACTATCTAGCTCACAAAAACTCGAAATATGCAAACATGCTTCTAGATCAAACTGAAAATCATATGAGATACTAATATGCTTGAAAGGAAACTAAGAACATGTATAACTCAAAACATGCATGCTCAAGCAATAATAAATCTCATTTTACTTTTCTTGGCTCAACTTGAAACTTTAGCTATTCTTTAACTTTTTGAAAACTTTCTTAAACTTTAGAAAACTTTGCTAAAGCATATACTTGAAAATAATAATCACTTGGATCCACTGAAGACGTAAGTACCATCTGATGCGCGTTCCCTAAAAGGTTGGGGTAGCGAGCCACCAATCCTAATAGAGCAGACCTTGGTCTACCAGGGCCAAGACCTTGGAATTGGACACCTGGATTTCTTTAACGACGCCCTTGGACGCCGGGTACTGGCCTTATAAAATAAAATAGCTTTTCTTTCTTTTCTTTCTTATCTGTAAATGCCTTGGCATTTTCTGGAGCACCTTGCGTGCTAAAATCCCTAAGTCTTGACTTTTGGGGATTTCTTAAGGCCTTGGCCTTTTCTTTTCTTATCTTTATCTTTTCTTTTCTTTTCTCATAGCTTTTCTTGGACCCTAAACTCACATAGGGTATTAATCAACATATATAAGCATATAATGAACTAAGATCACATGCAAAAACTCAAACGACAAGGAAATATCTTTTTTAAAAACTTTTAAAGGAAATTCTCGCGGAAAAACCACCTCTTACTGCAGGTGAGCAGTACTTACATTGATATCTTGGACTTACAACCAAGATTGACGTCTAGGACTCGAGAGAAACTTGAGATCTCGGAGAATTCTTCACGTCTACGCGTTCCTCTCGCCGCGGGGATCCCGAATATAGAATTATCTCTTGGAGAAGAGCCTTGACCGGCCCCCTAGAGCTTGGTGTAGTTTCGCCCAGAAGAGGAGGGGTCGGCGTGAGGGTTTGGAGAGGAGAGAAAATAAAACTTCTCTCTTTAATTACCTATTTATACTTATGGGGCGGATTAACCTAACTACACCTTAAATATAGGTCTCTTCATCCTTTTCTGTGCTTGATACCCCAGCCCAGCTGGTCGCGCGCGTTTCTGGTTTCGTGCTGGTCGCGGGTTCGATCCACCAGCTGCACTTAATTGGTTTTTTCCATTTATACTTATGGGGGCAAATCGACCTAACTACCCCTTAAATATAGGTCTCTCCTTCTTTTTCTGTGCTTGATACCCTAGCCCGGCTGGTTGCGCGCGCGGGCTGTTTCGTGGTGGTCGCGGGTTCAATCCACCGGCTGCCTTTAAACGTTTTTATTATTTTTCTTTTTTATTATTCTTTTTCTAAAAACACCAAACGGACTCGGAAAATTCCATAAAAATACTCTAAAAATTCCTAAAAATATCTAGAATATTTCTAAACCATTTCTAAATAATTCTAAGGACTTTAAGTACTAAAAATAGAAATTTTGGGGCGTTACAACCTTGAACTGATATAAAATCAACTCCGGGGATGTTTTGAGTAGGGAAATAAGATGCTGGAAATTTTTCAGGAAAATCGACATTTGAAGTGTTTAAACTTGAAACAACCTCTTCATTCCTCCAAGTTAGTTCACAATCATACCCCTTAAGATTTTGAGTAGCTTGAGAAGGTGATTGGCTTGATTCTTGTGCTTGCATTAGATTCATTTTACAAACCAATTGTTCAATGCGTCTCTCGATGTTTTGAAGCGATGAATGTTGTGCACTTCGTTGTTGTATCATTTGTTGCATAATCTCCCCAAGCCTTTGTTGTTGAGCCTCAAGCTCACTGGAATCCTCAAATTCTCCTTGATTGGTGTGGAATTCCTGTTGGCCTTGAAATGTAGCATGAGGTTGCTCAAAATTATAAGTAGGTTGTAAATTCTGAAATTGAAACTGTTGGGGCTGATCAAATGAATAATTGGGTTACTGAAGTTGTTTAAAATTAGTTTGACAACTTAGTGGAGGTTGTTGAAAATTATGACTATGAAATTGCTGATCTGCTTGCTGAAAGTGTTGCTTGAAAGGTTGAAAATTCTGGGGCTGTGAAGATGGAAAATCTTGATGAAAATTCTGGAATGGTGGCTGATAAACTTGCTATGAAGGTTGCCATCCTTGTTGATCATAATGAGATGGTTGTTGGAAATCTTGGAAATTCTGCTGAAACTGCTGTTGTGGCTGCTAAAATGGTTGAAAATTTTGCTGAAGATTTGGATTGCAACTTTGCTGAAAATTCTGGAATTGTGGTTGAAATTGCTGTGGTGGCTGATAGAAAGGTTGGCTCTGCTGAAAATTTGAATAGGGCTGCTGAAGTTGTTGGAAAGACTGAAATTGTGGTTGCCCTTGCTAAAATTGGTAATTTGGTTGCTGAAAATTTGAGTGGGACTGCTGAAAATATCGATTTTGCTGCTGAAACTGTTGACACGACTGCTGGTAAGTAGATGAATAAGCATTTGTTCTTTGTTGGCATTCCATTAGCTTCACCCAACATTTTAACTCCAACAATGAATTTTTGATCTCTATTTGTTCATTTGAAAACATTTTGAACTGGCAGTCCTGTCACAAAACAAACAAAATGGCAGCAACCATATACAAAATGATAGGGCAAACAAAATGGAATCAAAGAATATAAATATTAAACACAAGCTCAAATTAAACAAACTCAACTAGTTGCCTCCCCGGCAACGGCGCCAAAAATTTGATGGTCCCCAAAATAGATGACACGATGTGAGACTCAAATTTAGATATTTATAAAACTAAAAACCCTTTCTAGCAAAATAGAAATGTAGAATAGGGGTCACAGGTCGTATTTTTCCAAGGACTAGTTGAATGAATGTTTAACTCAAGCTTGCAAGTTATTTGTCATTTGATATTTTGGATTTTCTAATAAAATGGAGGTTTTTGCGATAAGAGGAAATGGCAGTATGAAATAGAATGAGTTTAGTTAAATCATGGAATGAATAGGAAATTGCAAGATCTATTCTTAACCTATTGAAAGGAACTAAGCAGTTCGACTTCAACTATTGAATTGAAATTAAAGGAGTAATTGCAGGAAATTAATTGCAGAAAACTAATTTGCAAGAGAATTAATTGCAGATAAAGAAAATGAAAACAAACATGGCTTAAGCAGTTGACTTGAAATGTAATGGTAACAACTAAAACAACATAAAGAAGTGCATGTTTAAATCTAAAAATTATCCTAATTAAACATCAAATCTGTTTCTCGGCAAAACTTTCCTTTGCCGTCACACAAAAGATGAGCTATGAACCCCCTAGCTCAAAAACCAATGAAGGATATATCTCCCGGATCAAGTTGCAATGGATTGGTGCATTTGGATCTTCCTAATCGGTCGCTGGACCGATCAGGACTTCCTCTGATCAAACTGGGAACTGATCAGAGATGTGTCTGTCCGATTGCAGTGAACGTTTGAACGTTCAGGAACTGGATTCACTCAGCGATCCCCTCCTCATCGACTGACTGGATGACGATTGACCTCAGAAACTATCGGGGCAGCTTCGAGAACCCTTCTCCGTTGCTTCGACAGCTCCGGACGACGAAAATCCAGTGATCGATAGTGAATCGATCAGTGAAAACAAGCTCCGAGGAACCCTCTCCGAAACTTCCTAAAACATAATCGATTAGCAAACTTAATCGGAAATTATACCTGGATGATCCGAAATCTTGTTAAGAACTGAATCCGATGTGGTCGCACACGCCTCAGAAGAAAACTACAATGAAAACAATGAAGAAATGTGAAGAACACGGAAGAACATCGGCTGTTGCGAAGACACGACGACCTTCAAATATGAGGGATTAATTGCTTTTATAGTTAGGAATGGACGGATGAGGTCATCTTTGGTGCATCTAACGGTCGGATCTGCTCTGATCAAGCCCAAACCTTCCAAATCCTGATCAATGGTCCTGATCTACTCCTCCTCAACTCAGATAGATCAGATCTACAATGGATTGCTCAGATTGCTCTGATCTTTGAATGGACGGTTCAGACCCTCTCGAGCTAGATCCAATGGCTGCATGACCTCTGATTGGGACCAAATCTTGAGATCTTGATCTATGGTCTTGATTAACTCTAACTTAATCTCAGATTGGTCAGCAGATGATAGATGGCTCAGATCTAGCCGTTTCTTGAACGGACGGCCCACATTGATCCACCTCTTGATCCCCTTGATCTCATTTTAAGTCTGACTCAAGTTTGACTCAGTCTGATCTAGGTCCATGGTCAGTTGAAACCTACAAAATGATATTCAAATTTAATGCCCAAAATATTTCAAATATTGAAAGAATTGAATCAAAAGCGAAAATAGAGGAAATTCATGAAACCTAATATAAATGCAAACTTAAGCATGTGAAATGTGGATCAAACATGGTTGGCGAATGTTGTGCTTGCCCCTAAGCCCGAAGGTAAATGGCAGGTCTGTATTGATTTTAGAAATTTAAATAAAGTTTGCCCTAAAGACTGTTACCCCTTGCCTCGGATTGATCGGCTGGTGGATTCTACCTCTGGCTGCGATTTTATTTCGATGTTGGATGCTTATTAGGGATACCACCAAGTACCTCTCTCCTTGGATGTCCAAGAAAAAGTTAGTTTCGTGACAGCCAACGGTACCTACTACTACAATGTCATGTCATTTGGGTTGCGCAACGCAAGGGCAACCTATCAGTGGATGATGGACTAGGTCTTTCGCCACCAGATTGGGAGGAACATTGAGGTATACGTCAATGATATCCTTGTCAAGACTGAGATGGGGAAGACATGATAGCCAATCTTGACGAAGCATTCGCCACCCTGAGGGCCAACAAGTTGAAAATGAACCTCGCCAAGTGTTCAGGGTGAAGAGTGGTCGGTTCCTCGGGTACATGGTGGCAGAAAGGAGAATTGAAGGTAACTCTATGAAAGTACAAGTCATCCTCAACATGCCATCCCCTTGCAACTTCAAGAATGTGCAGCGGTTGAATGGTAGAATTACCGCTCTGCCCCGATTCATCTCCAAATTGGCGGACAGAACTCTGTCATTCTTCAAAATCCTGAGGAAGGTCTTTAATTTCGAATGGGATGATCAATGCGAGAAGGCTATCACAGATTTGAAAGCATACCTTGTCGAGATCCCAATCCTTTATAAGCCATTGGAGGGAGAAATACTATTCATCTACTTGTTCGCGGCTGATCAAGCCGTGGGTTCTGCTCTTATTTGGGAAGAATGTACTACTCAATACCCAATCTACTTCTTCGGGCATCTCCTGAAGGACACAGAAACTCGGTATACTATACTGGAGAAGTTGGCCTATGCACTGGTACTGACGGCCCGAAGTCTGATGCCATATTTCTTGGCGCACCTAGTGGTGGTGCTCACCAATAGCCCGCTTGGGCGCGTCCTCACAAACCCAGAACCTTCAGGATGGCTGATCAAGTGGACAACCAAGTTAATTGAGTATGGGATTGAGTTCCACCCCCGTACCACCATCAAGGCACAAGCTCTTGCTGATTTTATGCTGGAGACTGTCTCGGAACCTATAGCTAATGGAGTATGGAAAGTCTATGTTGATGGCTCCTCCAACAACAAGAATAGCGGGGTCAAAGCCTGATGATCTCCCCAAGGAAGATGTATTGCAGCAGTCTATCCAACTCCACTTTTGGGCCGACAACAATGAAGTCGAGTATGCGACGATCCTAGCAGGGTTACAAGCAGCCAAGCAAGTGGGAGCTGCTCGAATCATCATGAACTCAGACTCTCAGCTTCTCGCCCAGCAGATAAAAGGCAAGTTCGATATAAATAATCAGCACTTATAAAGGTATATGGTCATCTATGTGTTAGTGATATAAGAGAAGTGTCCTAGGCAATCGCCTTATGATTGTAATCATTTATTTTAATAAATGAATATTCACTCTTTGAGTATACATGTTTGTGTATTTGATTGAGATCTTAAACTCATTTACTGAATGTCCGCAATACAATTCACAGCATGAGAGAATTTGTAATAAATTCACAACTAGTGATTATCTCTACATGTGCAATTGTGAAGTATTGAAATTGTCTCTAGTCGATGAATTGATAAATACGGACACTATCAATTCTGTTGAGACTAGCATGGGTTGTTCTCTAATCAGCTGATTCTCACTGGCTGGTGACATTGAGATGCCCGGAGATAAACATGAATGCTAGTTAAGGGAACTAGTTCATTGGAGTGACTAGCCGTAAAACTTCATATGATAGTCTACATATATATATGTCAGTGAAGTTCTTACTGCAGCTTAAGTGTGATGTTCCTTTGACTTGCGGTGTTCAAGTCATCTTGGTCATGGAGACTTATACTTTGGCATCTTAATCAAGCATCTCCAAGGAGGTGTGGACCCAGGATGATTGGGTATAAGCCGAAGTGCCCGAAGATGTTTGAACAGCCTACAAAGAATTCACCACTCCTTGCGAGAAGATGTATACCCGAGGCCTATCGTCGGATTGTCACTCGAAGCCTCTGGCCAGAGCATGACATGTTCAGAGTATGAATCTCTTAAATACATGAGAGTAATTAGAATCCGTAGGACAAGAAAACGTTACTTGGGCTAGGTGTGACGTAGTCAGCCTAGTGGGGACTGACACACATAGACCATGCCCTGAACCAAGTGGGTATAAGATAGTGAAGGGAATGGGGCATGATTCATTATAGCTACTGAAGGGTTTCAGAATTGTTTCTGAGGTCAACAGTTGATCTTTTGATTAATTGGGGATCATGATGTACTACTAGGTGCCACTCATGATCGTTCTATAATTAATTGATTAATTATAGATGGCCAACATAAATCGAAAGCCTATTTAGTCACACGCACTGCGAGTAATCCAAGGGATTTAAAATGAGTTGAAAATTGGATTTTCCAATCAAGAGAGATTAAGTTTGGTTGAGCCAAACGATAAGTCGAATCTGTATTTTTCAGAGACGCATCGGAAGCGTAAAATGGCTAAGTCTTTTGAAGACTTAATAGATGAATTAAATAAGTTTAATTCATTGGGTCTTGGCTTGGATGGGCTGGCCAAAAAGGGCCTCCATCCTCTTTGCTTGGTTGGCCACAACAAAGGGAGAGAACCAAGTTTTTGGTTCAATTTATAAAATAAACCATGTGTGGTTTGTTTTATAAAATTATAGATGATATAAATTTTTATATAATAAACCAAGGTTTGGTTTATTTTTCGTGGAAATTAAAATAAACCATGGATTGGTTTATTTTATAAAAATCAATCATGGATTGATTTACCATGATAAGGAAATTTATTCCATAAAAGAGAAGAGACTTGATTGATTTTTATCATTAATTAAAATATGATTTTAACCATGATATAAAATCAAACTTGGCATGATGGAATAAGTTATTCCATATTTGAGAGGCTTGATGGTTGAGAGGCCACTATATAAAGGACCTAAGGCAAGGCTTGTGTGTGAATCATAGAGATGAAGGCATAGGCTCTCTCCCTCTCTTTCTCTCCTTCTCTTCTCCCCTTCTTGTCGTGCGCCAACTATCCCCAAGAAGGAGCACTAGATGGCCATCCTTTTGTGGTTAGTCTTCCGACTTCTCTCTTGATTTTTCTCATCGCGTTCTCGGAGAATCTAGTAGTTCTCGAGAATATGAAACTCGTGGCTTTGAGAAGTTATCCCGAAGATACTCAGCGTGAACGTGAATAGAGGCGGAGCTTCCAAGGGACGCTTACGGTTGGATCTCGTCCCTTCCTTCGAGTTACACGAGGTAATATGTAAATTAGTTTACGTTTTTGCAAAAATTTTAAATATATGATCATGTCTACACAAGATAAAATTGCAAGCTTAGATGTGTGGTTAAATGATTTAGAGAAATTATTTATGCTACACCTTCCGCTGCACGTAATTAATTTTAAAATTACGAACCCGCATCCATGTCAACATGCACCCGGTCCCAACACTATGAATTGCTGAGGTCCTCTTTCACTGAGGTTGTTCTGCAGAAGATATCGCGAGCTGACAATGTTAAGGCAGATGAGTTAGCCAAGTTGGATAGCTCCATTACCTTGTGGACATTAGACGAGCCCAGTGCTACAGAAGGAATGGTGGCTCAGATCGAAGGGGAGGTCGATGACACTGCGTTACCCGACTGAAGAAAGCCCTATGTGGAGTTCTTGCATAGTGGTGCTATGCTAGCAGATGGAAAGTGTAACACCCGCTTTTTTTTTTTCCTAAAGCGGCGTTACGCTGACATACTTAAGGCATGTAACATCATACTGCAGCGGAATAACTTAAACCTTACATATACATGCCCCTACTACCATCCCTAATATAATGACATGGAACTTAACATATGAACGTCATGCTTAACATCATATCATAACATGCTTAACATCATACCATAAGGTTCATATCATATCATACTTGACATCTTATCATAAAGTTCCATAAGTCACTATTCGAGCATATAGGTAGCAAACATAAAGTTCTTAGCATAAACGGTTAACACATTCGATTTCATGGGCCAAGTCACCATCACACACATATTTCAGGCCCTCCTGCTGCTTCCTCGTTATCCCCTTGCATGATCTGCGGTATAAGGAAAGAAGACTATAAGCACACAGGCTTAGTAAGACTCTTTCCTACTCACTAAAATCATTCGTCATTCATTCATAATCATATGGAACATAAGCATCATAAACATTTCTATCATAGCATAAAGCATAAACATAGGCATAAATCTAATTGAACATTCTTATCATGGCATAAAGTATAAACATAGGCATAAGCATAATTAAACATTCTAAGCATGGCATCATATGTGGCATGAACATAAGCATAAGATGTAAATCAACCATAGGCATACTTTCTAGCATATCAAGCATAGACATCGTAAACATTAAGCATGGCATCATATGTGGCATAAATCATAAACATAGTAACATAGGCATCTTTCTGCATATCAAGCATAACATCGTAAACATCTAAGCATGGCATGTACACGCATAACATAACTTAATAAACTTCCTGCATGGCATGAACATGACATAAATATAAACATAAGATATAAACAATCTATATGGCATGAACATAGGCATACATTCTAGGATATCATAAGAGCATCTTCTTACCATAATCATAACATGGATCATTCATTCTCATACATATCCTTTAACATGGAGCATAAGCATAACACATCATTATCATAACATAATGCATAACATGTATGAATGCAGGGGTGGAATGCATATACATAGGGATGCTTAACTTTTAAAACATACTTTGAAAATGCTTAAACATCATCATCATAACATTTGGGCTCCCCGGCTTGTACCACATACATACATCATAGCGCGCATCCCTAGTAAATCCGAGGTAGCTAGCCCCGACCTACTAGGGTAAGGACAGCATAGTCGGTAGTCCCCGAACCGAGGCGTTCTCAAGGAGCCCATCCCTGTTGCACAGCTCCGGTAGTGCCAGAACCGTGGACAGCTCCGGTAGTCCAGAACCGGGGCGTTCTTAAGGTGTCCATCCCTTGGACCCATACTTGGGTCCAGTACAAGCCCATTCATAAAGTAAAATACTTTGCATGCTTCATCATTCATAAGACATTCATAGCATACTTATCATGACATCATTCTTATCATGAACATGATCATAACATACTTGTCGTAACATCATTCTTATCATGCATAACCATGGCATATCATTCATAAACATGGCACATCATTCATAAACATGGCATATCATTCATAACATGGCATATCATTCATAAACATAGCATATCATGTATAACCATGGCATATCATTCATAAACATGGCATATCATTCGTAACATGCATATCATTCATAACATGGCATATCATTCATAAGCATAGCATATCATGATAACCATGGCATATCATTCATAAACATGGCATATCATTCGTAACATGGCATATCATTCATAACATGCATATCATTCATAACATACCATATAGGGCCATTGGGACCCTTACTTGGAATAAATCTTAACTCTTATCCTATTAACCCTTATTGGCTGAAACTTTGGAGTCCAAGGCCATGTGATATTCACATAATCACCATCCTTCATTCTTATATCATGGCAACACATAAACATATGCTTGAGTTAAAGACTCAACCCTAACCCTTGGGTCCTTGGGGTTGGCCGAACCCTATGGGCCTCTAGGGTGCTCCAAAAATTCCCAAAATTTATACTTCACTTCTAAACATCATCATGGAACATTAAATAACATTATCATGATTTTTAACATATTTATAGACATTCAAATCATGGTGGCCGAAACCCATAAACATAGGAACCTTGGTTTTGTCCCTTTCATGTTGGCCGAAACCCTAGAGTGTCCTAGGGTACTCCAAAAATTCCCAAAAATTACACTTAACTTCTAAACATCATAAGGGAACATCAAATAACATTATCATGATTTTTAACATATTTCTAGACATTTAAACATGGTGGCCAAAACCCTTGAACTTAAGGTTCTGGGTTTTGCTTCTTTCATGTTGGCCGAGACCCTAGGGTGTCTAGGTACTCCAAAAATCCCAAAATTACATTAACTTTAAACATCATAGGGAACATAAATAATATTATCATGATTTTTAACATATTTCTAACATTTAAAACATGGTGGCCGAAACCCTTGAACTTAAGGTTCTGGGTTTTGCTTCTTTCATGTTGGCCGAGACCCTAGGGTGTCCTAGGGTACTCCAAAAATCCCAAAAATTACATTAACTTCTAAACATCATAAGGAACATAAAATAAATTATCATGATTTTAACATATTTTAGACATTTAAAACATGGTCCGAAACCCTTAACTTAAGGTTCTGGGTTTTGCTTCTTTCATGTTGGCCGAGACCCTAGGGTGTCCTAGGGCACTCCAAAAATCCTCAAAAATTACACTTAACTTATAAACATCATAAGGGAACATAAAATAACATTATCATGATTTTTAGAATATTTTTAGAATTTTAAAACAGGTGGCCGAAACCCTTGAACTTAAGGTTCTGGGTTTTGCTTCTTTCATGTTGGCCGAGATCCTAGGGTGTCCTAGGTACTCCAAAAATCCCAAAAAATTACAATTAACTTCTAAACATCATAAGGGAACATAAAATAATATTATCATGATTTTTAACATAATTATGGACCTTTAAAACATGCTGGCCGAAACCTTTGAACATAGGAACCTTGATTTTGTTTCCCTTCAACACTAAATCCGAAACTAACCCATATATCATGCCAAAAATCATGGAAATCATAGGTAACTATTATACCACAGGTGAGGGAGTCTTACCTTAGATTTCTTGATTTTTAGACCTTGGATGGAAAGAAGAAAGAAGACTTGACCACGCCTAGCCCTTAGAACCTTGAGAGGACCTTAGATCTTGGAGAAGGAGAGCTTTTGTGGAGTTTTCTCAAGGGAGAATTCCTCCTTATGTGCTCGGCAAGAATGGAGAAGGAAGAGAGGAGCAAATGCAATTGATGGCATGAAGAATGAAACTCCCAAACCCCCTTATTAATCAACCATTAAGGTGGTGAATGAAGAGTTTTCCATGGCCCTTCATCTTCTTCTACCATTTAACCACCATTCACTTCCTTTCCTCACAAAAATTCCTTGCTAGGTGAGTTGGTTAAAGCATTCATTGTTGTACAAGAGGTCCAAGGTTCAATCCTTGGCCCATGCACCTTTATTTTTATTTTATTTAATCCTTTTTCTTATTTTCGAAAATTTCCCTTTTATTTCGAAAATTCTCCAAAATCACCCATAATTATGCCAATATTCCTAAATAAAATTCTTTTATATTTATATTAATTTTTACCTAATTTATATTAATTTTACCTAATTAATACCCATTTTTGGAGCCCTTTTAAAGCTCATTAGTACCTAGTTTTTCTCAATTTAAATGAGAAAATATGGATTTCTAGGCCCAATTTTACATAATTATTTCTGGGCCCCTCGGAAAATTATCTAGACATGCTCAATATTTTAAGAAAATATTAAGAGAATTTTCCGGGTCGTTACAATCCCCCATACCTCTTGAAAGTTCGTCCTCGAACTTAGAATAATTCTGGGTACTTGCGCCTCATTTCGTCCTCGCGTTCCCAGGTAGCTTCCTCGAACCGCTGGCTTCGCCATGAGATCTTGACTAGAGGTACCTCCTTATTCCTCAGCTTCTTGACTTCCCTATCCAAAATCTGGATGGGTCTGCTCTCATAACTTAGGTCCTCATGTACTTGTACTATCTGCGGCTTGATCACTTGGTCCATATTCGGGATACACTTTTTAAGCAGGGATACGTGGAATACGTTATGGATAGCTGACATCTCTGGAGGCAGCTCCAACTCATATGCCACCTTACCAACTCTTTTCAGAATTAAGTATGGCCCCACATATCTCGGACTCAGCTTTCCTTTCTTCCCAAATCTTGTCACCCCTTTCATAGGAGCTACTTTAAGAAATACCAAATCTCCAACATTAAATTCCAATGGTCTGCGCCGGACATCGGCATAACTCTTCTGCCGGCTCTGAGCAGTTTCTATCCGTTGTCGAATATTTTGAATAGCTCGGGTGGCGCTGTCAATAACATCCGTTGCGAGCCCCATCTCCTTCTTTTCCCCACTCTCGTACCAACATATCGGAGATCTACATCTCCTGCCATACAAGGCTTCATAAGGTGCCATTCCTATAGTAGCTTTGTAGCTATTGTTGTACGCGAATTCCGCCAAGCATAGATATCGACACCAACTCCCCTTGAAATCCAGGGCACAAGCTCTCAACATATCTTCCCATTTCCACTCCGGAATTGGAAGTGGCTTCAGAACTCCTCCGGGTCGCTGGTGTTCTGCTTTCACTTGCTGGCAAGTCATGCAAGTACTGACATGTTGAGCCACATCTCTCTTCATACCGGACCACCAGAACTTCTCTTTCAAATCTTGATACATCTTGGTGGATCCTGGATGCATCAAATAATAGGTCTCGTGAGCTTCTGTCAGTATTTTCCTCCGAAGCTCCGAATCATTAGGGATACATAAACGATCCCTAAGGTATAATTCTCCCCCCTTTTGCGATATGGAAAGCCATCGCCCTTTCCTTCCAGGATCTCCTGTTTTATTTTATGAAGACTCAGATCACTATTCTATTTTTCCAATATATCCCCAAACAGCGTGGGTGATATTGTCAGTGTGCAAAGTCGTCCGGTGATGACCTCGACCCCAAAATTAACCATTTCTCTCTCGAATGGTCGGGGTAATCTAGATATAGACATCAAGTAGCACTTGACTTCCGGCTGAGTGCATCGGCCACTTTGTTTGCCTTCCCTGGATGCCTACTTCTATATTGCCCACTATATTCTTTCTAAAAACATTCAATATATTACTCTTATTAAGTTAATATTATCACATTATAAGTCTATACGAAGTACCCTAATTACATGCAGTCTTTTCATTAATATATTTCAATACTACCCCATAAGTTTCATATATGTATACTCTTTTGTTATATTTATTAGAAAGCACAACGAAATATGTAGAATTGTTATGATTGGTTTTATAATTATAGTATAGAAATTTATATTCTTAATATACACAACAGATATGAGTAGTTTGTCTTTAGAAGATTAGGATTTAACACAATAGATAAGTGAATTATTACCAATTATTATAATATGTTGTCATAGCTAGGTAATATTTGTCAAAGTCAAGTATACCAGGTTTGTCAGTTATCAGCTCATTAATAGTTTAAGAATGCTTAAACTTAGCTAGATTTTTGTTTTATATAACTAATAATTTCTTTATTACAATATAACTGCTAGCCTATGTATAGCTAAATGACAGTTCTTTTTAGAATACACACCAATATAACAAGCACCACATTTCTCTTCTATCTACATTCTGGTTTGTCAAATTATCTATAACTTATATATTCCTATGGTTATTCACTTAGTTATATTGCCTTAAATGAGCAAAAACTTCTAGCTACACTACTTACTTATCGTTAAATTTTCATTCATATATTCTCATCAATTCTGTTACTCTGTCTTCTAGACATGTTCCTCTTCACCAAAGACAAATATGGCCAATATCAGTTTTTTTTCTACCCCTATATTCCTCTAAATATCTAATTCCTAAAATAAGATAAAGCATCATTCGTCGTTACTTATCGTAACGTACTTTTCATCATCAATACCGTTCATACTTGCATATTCTAATGGTTCATAGATATCATCATTCTAGAATCATAATAGAACATAAAATACACTTAAAGGTACTTACTTGGAAGCTGCAGGAGAGGGCTTGATGTGTGTGTAGTGAGATGGTTACGGCTCTGATACCAACCTGTAACACCCGCTTTTTTTTTTCCTAAAGCGGCGTTACGCTGACATACTTAAGGCATGTAACATCATACTGCAGCGGAATAACTTAAACATTACATATACATGCCCCTACTACCATCCCTAATATAATGACATGGAACTTCACATATGAACATCATGCTTAATCATCATATCATAACATGCTTAACATCATACCATAAGGTTCATATCATATCATACTGACATCTTATCATAAGTTCCATAAGTCACTATTCGAGCATATAGGTAGCAAAATAAAGTTCTTAGCATAAACGGTTAACACATTCGATTTCATGGGCCAAGTCACCATCACACACATATTTCAGGCCCTCCTGCTGCTTCCTCGTTATCCCCTTGCATGATCTGCGGTATAAGGAAAGAAGACTATAAGCACACAGGCTTAGTAAGATTCTTTCCTACTCACTAAAATCATTCGTCATTCATTCATAATCATATGGAACATAAGCATCATAAACATTTCTATCATAGCATAAAGCATAAACATAGGCATAAATCTAATTAAACATTCTTATCATGGCATAAAGTATAAACATAGGCATAAGCATAATTAAACATTCTAAGCATGGCATCATATGTGGCATGAACATAAGCATAAGATGTAAATCAACCATAGGCATACTTTCTAGCATATCAAGCATAGACATCGTAAACATTCTAAGCATGGCATCATATGTGGCATGAACATAAACATAAGATGTAAATCAACCATAGGCATACTTTCTAGCATATCAAGCATAGACATCGTAAACATTCTAAGCATGGCATGATACACGGCATAACATAACTTAATAAACTTTCCTAGCATGGCATGAGACATGGCATAAATATAAACATAAGATATAAACCAATATATATGGCATGAACATAGGCATACATTCTAGCATATCATAAGAGCATCTTCTTACCATAATCATAACATGGATCATTCATTCTCATACATATCCTTTAACATGGAGCATAAGCATAACACATCATTATCATAACATAATGGATAACATGTATGAATGCAAGGGTGGAATGCATATACATAGGGATGCTTAACTTTTAAAACATACTTTGAAAATGCTTAAACATCATCATCATAACATTTGGGGTCCCCGGCTTGTACCACATACATACATCATAGCGCGCATCCCTAGTAAATCCGAGGTAGCTAGCCCCGACCTACTAGGGTAAGGACAGCATAGTCGGTAGTCCCCGAACCGAGGCGTTCTCAAGGAGCCAATCCCTGTTGCACAGCTCCGGTAGTGCCAGAACCGTGGACAGCTCCGGTAGTCCAGAACCGGGGCGTTCTTAAGGTGCCCATCCCTTGGACCCATACTTGGGTCCGGTACAAGCCCATTCATAAAGTAAAATACTTTTCATGCTTCATCATTCATAAGACATTCATAGCATACTTATCATGGCATCATTCTTATCATGAACATGATCATAACATACTTGTCGTAACATCATTCTTATCATGCATAACCATGGCATATCATTCATAAACATGGCACATCATTCATAAACATGGCATATCATTCATAACATGACATATCATTCATAAACATAGCATATCATGTATAACCATGGCATATCATTCATAAACATGGCATATCATGCATAACCATGGCATATCCTTCATAAACATGGCATATCATTTGTAAACATGGCATATCATTCATAACATGGCATATCATTCATAAGCATAGCATATCATGGATAACCATGGCATATCATTCATAAACATGGCATATCATTCGTAAGCATGACATATCATTCATAACATAGCATATCATTCATAAACATAAATCACATCTTACCATAGGGCCATTGGGACCCTTACTTGGAATAAATCTTAACTCTTATCCAATTAACCCTTATTGGCTGAAACTTGTGGAGTCCCAAGGCCATGTGATAATTCACATAATCACCATCCTTCATCCTTATATCATGGCAACACATAAACATATGCTTGAAGTTAAAGACTCAACCCTAACCCTTGGGTCCTTGGGGTTGGCCGAAACCTATGGGCCTCTAGGGTGCTCCAAAAATTCCCAAAATTTATATTTCACTTCTAAACATCATCAGGGAACATTAAATAACATTATCATGATTTTTAACATATTTATGGACATTCAAATCATGGTGGCCGAAACCCATAAACATAGGAACCTTGGTTTTGTCCCTTTCATGTTGGCCGAAACCCTAGAGTGTCCTAGGGTACTCCAAAAATTCCCAAAAATTACACTTAACTTCTAAACATCATAAGGGAACATCAAATAACATTATCATGATTTCTAACATATTTCTAGACATTTAAAACATGGTGGCCGAAACCCTTGAACTTAAGGTTCTGGGTTTTGCTTCTTTCATGTTGGCCGAGACCCTAGGGTGTCCTAGGGTACTCCAAAAATCCCCAAAAATTACACTTAACTTCTAAACATCATAAGGGAACATAAAATAACATTATCATGATTTTTAACATATTTCTAGACATTTAAAACATGGTGGCCGAAACCCTTGAACTTAAGGTTCTGGGTTTTGCTTCTTTCATGTTGGCCGAGACCCTAGGGTGTCCTAGGGTACTCAAAAAATCCCCAAAAATTACACTTAACTTCTAAACATCATAAGGGAACATAAAATAACATTATCATGATTTTTAACATATTTCTAGACATTTAAAACATGGTGGCCGAAACCCTTGAACTTAAGGTTCTGGGTTTTGCTTCTTTCATGTTGGCCGAGACCCTAGGGTGTCCTAGGGAACTCCAAAAATCCTCAAAAATTACACTTAACTTCTAAACATCATAATGGAACATCAAATATCATTATCATGATTTTTTATCATATTTTTAGACTTTTAAAACATGGTGGCCGAAACCCATGAACTTAAGGTTCTGGGTTTTGCTTCTTTCATGTTGGCCGAGACCCTAGGGTGTCCTAGGGTACTCTAAAAATCCCCAAAAATTAGAATTAACTTCTAAAAATCATAAGGGAACATCAAATAATATTATCATGATTTTTAACATAATTATGGACCTTTAAAACATGCTGGCCGAAACCTTTGAACATAGGAACCTTGATTTTGTTTCCCTTCAACACTAAATCCGAAACTAACCCATATATCATGCCAAAAATCATGGAAATCATAGGTAACTATTATAACACAGGTGAGGGAGTCTTAACTTAGATTTCTTGATTTTTAGACCTTGGATGGAAAGAAGAAAGAAGACTTGACCACACCTAGCCCTTAGAACCTTGAGAGGACCTTAGATCTTGGAGAAGGAGAGCTTTTGTGGAGTTTTCTCAAGGGAGAATTCCTCCTTGTGTGCTCGGCAAGAATGGAGAAGGAAGAGAGGAGCAAATGCAATTGATGGCATGAAGAATGAAACTCCCAAACCCCCTTATTAATCAACCATTAAGGTGGTGAATGAAGAGTTTTCCATGGCCCTTCATCTTCTTCTATCATTTAACCACCATTCACTTCCTTTCCTCACAAGAATTCCTTGTTAGGTGAGTTGGTTAAAGCATTCATTGTTGTACAAGAGGTCCAATGTTCAATCCTTGGCCCATGCACCTTTATTTTTATTTTATTTAATCCTTTTTCTTATTTTCGAAAATTTCCCTTTTATTTCGAAAATTCTCCAAAAATCACCCATAATTATGCCAATATTCCTAAATAAAATTCTTTTATATTTATATTAATTTTTTCCTAATTTATATTAATTTTACCTAATTAATACCTATTTTTGGAGCCCTTTTAAAGCTCATTAGTACCTAGTTTTTCTCAATTTAAATGAGAAAACATGGATTTCTAGGCCCAATTTTACATAATTATTTCTGGGCCCCTCGGAAAATTATCTAGACATGCTAAATATTTTAAGAAAATATTAAGAAAATTTTCCGGGTCGTTACAGAAAGGAAGTTCGGCTTTTCTGTCATAGGGTTGCAAGGTGTACACTAGTCAAGGAACAGTTGTATAAAGGAGCCCTCGCTCGACCTCTACTCAATTACATTGGCCTAGAGGAGGTCGACTACGTTATGCTGGAGGTTCACGAAGGCATATATGGAAGCCATATCGGGGGAAGATCCATGGCTAGGAAGATTATCCTGGCAGGATATTTTTGGCCTACGCTGCAAGTAGATGTCGTCAAATTTGTGACTAGATGCAAAGCCTGCCAAAAGCATCAACATATCACACATCGCCCAACCGAACTACTTCAAACCTCCACTGTTTCATGCCCCTTCGATCAGTGGAGGATGGATATTGTGGGTCCTTTTCTGACCGAGCCTCAACAGAAGAAGTTCTTGTTAGTGATGGTCAACTACTTCTCCAAATGGGATGAAGATGAACCGCTCGCGCACATCACGGAAGCCGCTGTGATAAAAATCCTTTGCAGGGATATAGTCTGCAGGTATGGCATCCCTTATAAGTTGGTGTTAGATAATGGCAGACAATTTGCAGGGCGCAAACTCAAAGAATTGTGTGAAGGATTGGGTATTCATCAAGCTTTCACTTCAATCGTATATCCCCAAGGGAATGGCCAAGCAGAAGTCGTCAATAGGGAGATCATTAGGGGGCTCAAGATAAAGCTGGACCACGTCGGAGGCAACTGGGTTGATCAGCTCCCCGACATTCTATGGTCGTACCGCACCACTCCCAGTGAAGGAACATGCCAGAGTCCTTTCTGTTAGTAGAAGCTCTAGAGCCAATTATGTGATGATTGACTAGGGACCTTTTATATCATATTCTATCATTAATAAAGGCATGTTTAGTTATTATACTTTATATTTGTACCAAATAACTAAGTATAATAATGCCCTTGGGTAGTAGGTCCTTATCTACAACATATCAATTAGTTGAATTGATAGTGAGATGATGTAGAGAACACTACACTAAATCATTCCTAGTCAAGCAATATTCAAGGATAATATTAATGCATGGAGACTAGCATGTAGGTCAATTGATGACTTGAGCTCACAAGTCATGGATATATGATATCAAGTTGGCACATGGGTATACATTAGAGAATGTGTACTGAATTGACCCACTATCAGAAAGTTTCATTAATTGTCATATAAGTGTCATAAACTTTCTCATGTGACTATTAGTATAAATAATACTTAGACCTGAAGTCACTAAGGTTCCATATATAAGGAGTTATGTACTTTGGTATCGCCAAACGTCATCCGTAACAGGGTGGACTATAAAGGCGATCACTGGGTATGTAATGAATTATACAGAGGGATGTGAATGATGTAGATAGGATCTATCCCTCGCATATAACAGGAGTGATATCTGTATTGAGTAGGACTACTAAAACGCATAGTCATACTCAAATGAGTCAATATGAGATATTGAGCTCATTTGTTTGACGGAGTCTACTCAGGGATCAAGAAACACAAAGATTGATTAAGGATGACATGGTCTATGCCTCATTGGTCAATTTAGATATCGATGATAGAAGGACAAGGTCATGCATTATTATAGTGATGAAGGTTAAGTCGGATCTCGACTTTCTCATCACTTGGGTAGCAATGATGCATTGCTAGACACTGCTTATTGCTTATGTGTCTAAAGTGGGTTTGACACATTGCCAACGTTACGAGAATCTATTAGGTCACAAACTAAGTACACGATGCTTCAAAGATTAATTTATCTTAGTTTGACTAAGATTTGATCCGAATTGGATTAATTGAGTTAGACTCAAGTGAATCCAATTGGATTTTGGGATTGAAATCTAATTTGAGTTTGACTCATTTAGATTAGACTCAACCACATTTGAATGAGATATTAATTCATTAAAATCATTAATAAATTAATAATAGAGGAAGATGAAAAGTTTCTCTTCATTGAATGAAGAGAAGTTGAAGAGTCACATGAGAAAATATACTCTAAGTGGGTTTTTATTAGCATTAATGGAGGGAAGCTAAAGGGACAAAAACTCTTCATATTTATGGGATGAGTATAAAAGAGTTTTTCTTGTCATTTGGATGTAAAACTTGTCATTCTTGCATCCCTTCATTCTCTTGGCCAAAATCCCTCTTCTCCCTCTCCTTCTTGCTTTATGAATCTCCTCTTATGGCTAGCGCCACAAAGGTGATTCTTCTCCGAAGCTTGAGAGATCGTGCTCATGTGGATACGCATAGAGGCACCGACACTGGAACGTGTAAGAGATTCGACATACCTCGGACAAGCGGGATAAGTGAAGGACACGCGCCAAAGGTATACCTATACAATAGGAATTTATAAATTAACATTGTATGTGTTTTCTTTCGCATGGATCGCTCGTGGGATCTATTATTTCTGTTATAATTTTTAAATATTTTTGCCTATAGATCCCTACAATTTTAATTTGGTATACAGAGCGGAAGCGCTATTCCTGATGGAGATAGGTGATAAGTCCGTCCGGCGGCAGTACTATAATAAAGAAGACAATGATCAAGAATGGCTAATTGACCTGGACCTGGTGGTAGAGGTGCGAGATAAAGCAGATACCCAATTAATGGCGTATCTACTGCGAATGCAGCAAGCGTACAATCGCCGAGTGATCACCCGTACCTTCCAAGTTAGAGATAAGGTCTGAAAAAGAATCAAGCCGGTTGGCGACCTTGGAAAGCTCGAGCCGCAGTGGAGCAGGCCCTACATTGTTGTCAAAAAGCACACTGGAGGTAGCTATTATCTACAAGATGACAAGGGTAAAAAGCTGGATAGGCCATGACATGCTAATTACCTTTAGCCATATCATACTCGGTGAGACTTGTGAGATATAATATGTATTAGTATGCATTCTTGTACTGCATTGCAATTCCAATAATAAAAGAAGCAAGCAAACTGTCTCATCAAGTCTTAGCATAATTGTTTAAAAACCCTACTATCACGAGGTGCTGCTAATGCTCGAGATAAGTAGGTCTGGTCGTGGTGCCGAGGATGCCCAACAAGGAGTAGCAAAAACCCTACTATCTCGTGGTGCTGAAGATACCCGAGATGAGTAGGCCTGGTCGTGGTTGCGGATGCCCGAGATGAGTAGGTCTGGACGTGGTGCTCCAGATGCCCGACTAGGAGCAGCAAAACCCTACTATCTCGTGGTGCTGCGGATGCCAGAGATGAGTAGGTCTAGTCGTAGTGGTGCGAATTGTAACGCTCGTAAAATCCACTCAATTTTTACATGAACACTAATATGAATTTTAGTATAATTTTTAATGGATTTTATATGAAATTCTAGTATAATTCTTAATGGGCATTATGTGGGCTTTTCAAAAAAAAGGGGGAAAGGACCAAAAAGTAGCATTTGCCAAGGTTTTGAACCTTGGACCTTAAGTGGTAGCAAAGCTTTATGATTCATGAGATAACCATTGGCCCAAGCAAGGGTGTGCTGTTAGAAAGGAGAGGAAAATTGTAGTTAAGGGTAGGGGATGTGAAGAGGCACCATGTGAAAGGCACAAGCTGAAGAGGCATTTGTGAAGAGGCAACTTGCCCTTTCACTTACTATAAGTAGGGATAAGTGAAGAGACAAAAGACATTAGAAATTGTTCTCTTCTTCCTCCTTCCACCCCCACCGAATCTCCCTCATGCTCTCCCATTTCCAAAAATCTCATCTAGGGTCTCTCCTCTAGAAAGCTTCACAAGGGAGATCTCTTGAAGACTTAAGACCCCTTATAAGGCGAGAAGAACAAAGGAGATTCAAAGAGCAAGGAGGTCTTCATCACTCTCAATTTAAGGGTATATAGATTGGTGGTAACCAAGCAAAAGAGGTAAGTCTCCCCTCGCCTAAAGTATAATTGCTTTGGGTGTTATGTTGCCTAAATCATAGAGTACGCCCCTTGAAGGCTTCGACCAAGCCCCTAAAACTATGATTAGGATCATGTTAAACCCCCAACTATGCTTGCTAATGATTTTCCAATAATATGATATGTGTTATGAATGTTATATGATTTTTATGTCACTTATGGTTGCATGAAAATGGGACAAGGGTTCGGCCAAGTCCTGGTTTTAGGCCTAGGAGAGGGTAAAAACCCTAAGTATGCTTTCTATTGGCATAAGAGATCAAGAACATATTTCCATGATTCATTAAATGACATAATAATGTTGGCATGCTTCTATATTACATTATGATTATGTTAGTCCTTATTCATATATGTTTTATGTTATGCTTCATGTATCATGATTATGTTTAGACCCTTTAGGGCATATCTATGTTATGCATGACTTATGAATGATGGAATGCCTAAAAGATGCTAAGAGCCTTCTTTATGAAAAGAAAGGAAACATGATAAGCTATTTTACTTTTGTATGGGCCTGTATCAGACCCTAAAAGGGTCCTTGGGATGGGCTCCTGCATTGCCCCTAGGCCAAAGGTTGCCTAGTTCTCAAGTAGGTCGGGTTTAGCTACCTCGTATCTACTTAAGTGATGATCATAAATTATGAATGTGGTACAATGCCGGGCCCTTATGTTGAGAGTTATGTTCAAGTACTTATACATATATATTTTCAAAGAAACATCCCTCATGCATAAAGACATTTATCTCACATTATGTGCCAACTTGAATTACCATACTTGAAGTTGAAGTACTCTTGTGATATGAATATTCTTTCCATATGTTATTGTTTAACTTTCTCTATGTCCAATTCATGACGCATGATTTTTGTGAGTAGGAAAGGATCTTACTAAGCTTATATGCTTATAGTTTAGTGTTTTCCTTATACTACAGGAAAGGGTAAAGGCATGCTAAACTAAAGGGAGCAGCAAGAGGGGCAAAGATGTGTGTGGCAGTGGCATGGTGGAAGAGATCCTGTTACTTATGCTTGCTTATGAATTAAGAATTTATCCATGTCTTAAGTTTCCGCATTGTTGCACTTGTTGATGTTAGATTATCATACTAATATGTCATAGTATGTTTTAAGTTTGTTCGTATAATACAACATGCTATGATATGTTTTGTTTTCATTCCTGAGATATGATATTTCTACAACTAGCACTTGCCATGGAAATTCATGTTTAGAGCTTGCTTGATTAAAGACCCAATATGGATTATGTAACATGCTCTAGGGTGTTAGAGTTTGATGCCTATGTAGTTCGATTCATACCTTTAAATTCCATGTGTAAACTCTAAACCTATGTTAATGCTCACATGCTTTTGTGTGATGTTCGTACTCACATGCCACGGGTTAGGCCGTAGGTTATAGTTGAGCCTAGGGTTCCTCTCATATAATGTCATGCTTTCTTAGTAGCTCATTCCCCATCTAGAGTCTTATATGTGATAAGTTCACATGATTGCATAATGTACTTCTTGAATTAAAAGTTTGAACCAAGTTGTGCACATGAATACCAAGAATGCTCCCATGTTTTAAGATGTGTTTACATATTTTAAATTGTTCCATTGCATTAAGGTATATATATATGTATGTATGTTCGCGTAGCGTCGCCTTTCCCTTTTTATAAGGTGAGGAGGGGCGGGCGTTACAGGTTGGTATCAGAGCAATGTTTGCCCTTCCACTACACACACATCAAGTCTTCCTCCTGCCGCATCCAAGTAAGAAACTCTATGCATACCTTA
The DNA here is from genome assembly GCA_024364735.1 of Boesenbergia rotunda. Taxonomy (NCBI): domain Eukaryota; kingdom Viridiplantae; phylum Streptophyta; class Magnoliopsida; order Zingiberales; family Zingiberaceae; genus Boesenbergia; species Boesenbergia rotunda. Next base: position 193,669 of record JAGFNQ010004309.1, read on the forward strand.
CTTTCTTTTTTATATATATGATAAAGAATGCTTCTAGATTGAATATGCATGAATGTAAGAAGAAATGACAATTATCTTATACTAGCCTTACTTGTCGTTTTATGAAGAAAAGCATGGCTAGAAGAGGTAGTAACAGAACCAGTGAGACCGTACCACCGCCTGACCTGATGCATCTAGTGATTGAACTCCAGCGTTAGGTTACTGAGCATCAGCAGACCATTAACACCTTAATGAATCAGCAAGGGAACCCTACCACTCCACCAGTGAACCAGACTGTGATACCGGTCACGCCTATGGTTACACCAGCACCACCGGTAGGCCTTGCCATTGTAGTACGACAAGAAGCTTATCTAATCCAGTGGTAGAGGCTAAAGTCAGAGAATTTCTCAGGTGCTTGTGAACCGTGGGATGCCCAAGCCTGGTTCAAGATGGTGGAAAGTACAGTGGAGCTGCTAGACTGGCCTGAACATGAAAAGATTAAGTGTGCATCATTCTGCTTTTCTGGAGATGCCAGAATGTGGTGGGAAAGGGTCAAGGCCAAAAGACAAGTGAACCAAATGAAATGGATGGACTTCGAATTGGAATTTTTGAGGAGTTCTTCCATATGCGAGTCACAGATAAACATTACGACGAGTTCACTGAATTCCGACAAGGTGATCTATCAGTCAATGAGGCAGTAAAAAGATTTAACAGACTAGCTCACCTATACCCTGAGCTAGTCAGTACCGAAAAAGAAAAAGTCAGACTCATTCTGAAGATGTTGCGGCCCGTAATAGCTCTGAATGTGGTCGGCGTGGTTAATAGACCGCAGACCACAGAAGAGCTGTTCAATAGTGCCCTGATTAGCGAGCACTACCTGAACAATATTAATCAGCAAAAGAAGGTGTTGACCGAGAGTAAGAGTCAAGTTCATTCAGGAGGTCAGAAACCTCAAAGTACCAAATACCATCTGGAAAGGAAACCACAATGGTAAGAGAAAGTAATGGAACAACTCCAATGGTGGTCCAGCGAACAAACAACCCAAGTATCCTCAGTGCACAACGTGCGGAAAGATGCATCTTGGGGTATGACACAAAGGCACTAATAGGTGCTACATCTATGGATTTGAGTGGCATAGAGCCAATGACTGCGCTACCAAAATCCAGGTACCTCCCCAGCATCATATCCAGTACCAGGGTGCACCTGCGCAACTACACCAGATGCAAGCTATGTTGGAAGGTACTCAAATAAGTCAAGGGAGATTGGAGGCCCCGTCAGTTACGACAAATGCTAGGGTTTTCTCTGTCACCAAGGAGGACGTAGCGAATGCTTCTACAGTTGTCATAGGTCAGATATTTATTTTCAGTTAGTATGCTACTGCATTATTTGATACTGGGACAGCACACTCGTTCATTTCTATGCCATTCACTAAGAAGATAGATATACCTCCATAAGTTCTAGATTGCAAGTTCTTAACGACCCTGTCTTTGGGAGAAATAATAACATCCACCCACATGCTATGTGTAACGACCCGGAAAATTTTCTTAATATTTCTTTAAAATATTAAGCATGTCTAGATAATTTTCCGAGGGACCTAGAAGTATTGACACGAATTTTAGCCTAGAAATCCATGCCTTTTCCAATTAAATTGAGGAAATGGGCATTAATGGGCCTTATATGGGCTTTCTAGTACCATGATTATTGGTGAATTTTAGGTAAAAATTTATAAAAATATAAAGGGATTTTAATGGGAAATATTAACATAATTATGGGGGGATTTTTAGGGGATTTTCGAATATTAAGAAAAATAAAATAAAAATAAAGTGGAAAATAATGTGCATAGACCAAGGATTGAACCTTGGACCTCTTGTACAACCATGTATGCTTTAACCAATTCACCTAACAAGGGAGTGCTATGAGGAAATGAAGTGGATATTGGTTAAGGCTTAGAAGAAGATGAAGGGTCATGAAGAGACTCTTCATTTACCTCCTTAATGGGTTATAAAGAGGGGGGTTTGGGAGTTACCTTCTTCCTTCCATCAATTGCATTTTCTCTCCTTCTCCTTCCTCATTCTAGCCGAACACCATAAGGGAGGTTTTCCCTTGGAAAAGCTCCACAAGAAGGTCTCATCTCCAAGATCTAGAGGTTTCCCAAGACTACAAGGGCTAGAGGTGACTTAGGGTCTAAGGAGTTCTTTTGATTCTCTATAATCAAGGTGAAAAATTAAGATCAACCAAGGTAAGACTCCCTCACCTGTGGTATAATAGTTCCTTTTGGATTTTAGCATAATATGAAGTTGTTTGAGATTTTATGTTGGAAAAAAAAGAAAAGAAGGCATGAACCCCACATAGGTTTCGGCCACTAAGGTTTTTGAGTCCATGATGATGCTAAAAATCTTTATTATGTTTTCTAATGTGTCCTCATGATGTTTAGAGATTAAATATAATTTTTGAGAATTTTTGGGGCACCCTAGGATCCCCTAGGGTTTCGGCCATCCCATGAATCCATGGGTAGGGTTGAACCTAAACCCCCAAGCACGTGTTTTGTGTATTATCATGATATAAGGGAGATTGAGGGGGGCTTATATGAACTTTTACAAGGCTTTGTGACCCCCACATGTTTCGGCCAAGTTGGATCTAGGGAAAAAAGTTATGGATTCCCTCAAGCAAGGGTCCCAATGGCTTTATGGTAGAGTATGTTTGGTGTTAATGTTTGATTGGGGGTTTCCATGGAATTTTTCAATGCACCCATGGCCTTGTAGGGTTTCGGCCAGCACAAGGAAAGAGGGCTAAAGGTTAGGTATAACCCTAATTATGAGCCCTAATGGCCTCCCATGGTCTTATAAGTAAAGTATGGTTGGTTCTTTACCTTATGCTATCTTACATGATTAATTGAATGATGGAACCCATCCCTATAGGTTTCTGCCAAGCAAAGGAATTTAGGGTTTGGAAGGAGTTAGGGTTCGAAGAATGATTATTTATGCTTTATCATGAAGTATACATATATATATATATATCAAGGTTCAAGCATGTGGTAGAAATTAAGTTACCTATAACCCTAACCTTAAGCACCATGTTATATGTTTGTATGTTTATGATTGGATGCCATGCTTAATAGGGTTTATTTATGAATGTCTTATGTTCTATGCCATGCATTTGGATAGTAGGTAGCACGTTTATGGAAGTCCTACCTATGTATGCTTGAGATAGATGTCATGCTTAGGTATGAAATGTAATGTTTATCTTATGTATCATGATCATGCAAGCTCTATGGAGTAGGATAAATGTCTATGAAAACGTGTCATGTTCAATGATTATAATGCAATGCTTACCTTATATGCCATGCTCATGCAAGCACTAGGAATAAGAAAGATGTTTAGGTATGCATGCCATGTTTTATGTATAAAGATGTATGTCATGTTTTACGAATGATGATGCATGTCATGTTTTATGAATGATGATGCATGCCATGTTTTATGAAAGAAGATGCATGCCATGTTATGAATGAAAGATGATGCTTATGTCTTTAAGGCATAAATATGCTAAACGGCATGGTCGATGGTCGACGGTACGACGGTCGTGAGGACCTGTAAATGGGCCGGTAGACGAGCCGAGCCGTAACAAGTTATGCTATGTTAAATATGCCATGAATGTCTTATGAATGATGAAGCATGTAAAGTATTTTACTTTATGAATGGGCTTGTACCGGACTGAAGTATGGGTCCAAGGGATAGGCACCTTAAGAACGCCCCGGTTCTGGACTACCGACTATGCTGTCCACGGTTCTGGCACTACCGAAGCTATGCAACAGGGATGGGCACCTTAAGAACGCCTCGGTTCGGGGATTACCGACTATGCTGTCCTTACCCTAGTAGGTCGAGGCTAGCTACCTCCTATTTACTTAGGGATGCGCGCTTATGATGTATGTATGTGGTACAAGCCAGGGCCCCAATGATACGATGATTATGTTTAAGCATTTAAAAGTATGTTTTTAAAAGTTAAGCATCCTTATGTATATGCATTCCACTCATGCATTCATTCATGTTATGCATTATGCTATGCTAATAATGTTTATGCTTATGCTTCATGTTAAGAAATATGCATGAGAGTAAATGATCTATGTCATAATTATTTTAAGAAGATGCTCATATGCTATGATAGGAAGTATGCCTATGTTTATGCCATACAGGTTGGTTTACACCTTATAGACATGTTTATACTATGTATTATGCCATGCTAAGAATGTTTGTTACGTTTATGTTTATGCCATGTATCATGCCATGCTTAGAATGTTTACTAAGTTTACGTTTATGCCATGTATCATGCCATGCTTAGAATGTTTACTAAGTTTACGTTTATGCCATGTATCATGCCAAGCTTAGAATGTTTACTATGTTTACGTTTATGCCATGTATCATGCCAAGCTTAGAATGTTTTCTATGTTTCCGTTTATGCAATGTATCATGCCAAGCTTAGAATGTTTACTATGTTTACGTTTATGCCATGACTCACGCCATGCTAGAAATGTTCACTTATGTTTATGTTCATGCCATGTCAAGTATATGCTAAGTGATTCTAGATGCTTATGTTCTAAGTAGAGCACCAAGTATGTTAATGTTTCATGTGCTCATTATGAAGTGATGAATGGTTTTAGTGAGTAGGAAAGAGTCTTACTAAGCCTGTGTGCTTATAGTCTTATTTCCTTATACCGCAGATCATGCAAGGGGACAATGAGGAAGCAGTAGGAGGGCAAGAACGTATGTGTGTGGTAGTGACTTGGCCCAGGAAATCATATGTTACCCGTTTATGCTAGAACTTTACTTTTGTTACTTATATGCTCGAATAATGACTTATAGGACCTTATGATATGATGATAAGTATGATATGATATGATGTTTAAGTATGAAGTCAATATGCCAAGTTCCCATGTCATTATGTTAAGAATGGTAGTAGGTGCATGTATGTGTAAAGTTAAAGTTATTCCGCTGCAGTATGATGTTACATGCCCTACTCATGTTAACGTAACGCCGCTTTATGGAAAGAAAAAAAAAGCGGGCGTTACACTACGTGCCATACCGGTCAGAATCGCAAAAAGAGAACTCTATTGTGATCTGATAGTACTCGACATGCAGGATTATGATGTTATACTGGGTAAGGATTTTCTGAGCAAATATGATGCTTCTATCGACTGTCGTAAGCGAAGAGTGGTCTTCCAGCCCGAGGCAGTATCTATGTTTGATTTTATTGGAGAGCCAAGAAAAAGAACCCAAAAATTATTATCAGTTCTAAGAGCACAAAAGATGTTAGACAAGGGATGCACTGGGTATCTAGCACATGTGGTCAACACAAGTCAAGCAAAGGACCAGAAGCTAGAAGAGGTCAGAGTTGTATGCAACTACACAGAGGTATTCCCCGATGAATTACCAGGGTTAGCCCCTGATAGGGAGATTGAATTTGAGATTGAACTGATTCCTGGTATTAACCCAATCTCTAAAGCACCTTACCGTATGGCGCCAGCTGAATTGAAAGAGCTTTAGGGACAGCTACAAGAGTTACTCGACAAGGGACTTATTCGCCCTAGTCACTCTCCATGGGGAGCTCCAGTACTGTTTGTAAAGAAGAAAGATGGGTCTATGCGAATGTGCATAGATTACCAAGCGCTAAATAATGTGACGATCAAGAACAGGTACCCCCTCCCGAGGATAGATGACCTGTTCGACCAGTTGAAGGGAGCCACTGTCTTCTCTAAGATTGATATGAGGTCTGGCTATCATCAAGTAAAAGTGAAATAGTATGATATACTGAAGATGACTTTTCGAACAAGATATGGACATTATGAGTTCGTCGTTATGCCCTTCGGAGTGACGAATGCTCCTGCTATGTTTATGGACCTGATGAATCGGGTATTCTCGGCATTCCTCAACAAATTTGCGATCGTCTTCATCGATGATATCCTCATCTATTCGAGAAATCAAGAAGAGCATGCCGAACACCTGAAGATAGTATTACAGATTCTTCGGGAAAAGCAATTGTATGCAAAGTTCTCCAAATGTGAATTCTGGCTCGATCAAGTATCCTTTTTGGGTCATGTTATCTCCAAGGATGGAGTGATGGTAGACCCAATAAAGATCGAAGTTATGAGTAACTGGAACAAGCCAAAGAATGCCATTTAAATCAGAAGTTATCTCTAGCTAGCAGGCTATTACAGAAAATTTATAGAGGACTTCTCAAGAATCACAGCCCCTATGACAGTTCTTACTAGAAATAACAGAAAGTACCAATGGACAGAGGACTGTGAAAAGAGTTTCATAGAGTAGAAAAGGAGACTGACAAGTGCTCCAATCCTTACTCTTCCGGAAAGTAACAAAAGCTTCGATATGTACAGCGACGCCTCCAAATTGGGACTCAGAGCTGTACTTATGCATAGTGACAAAGTCGTCGCCTATGCCTCTAGGCAACTCAAAGAACATGAAAAGAACTATCCCACTCATGATCTAGAACTAGCAGCCGTGGTCTTCGCTCTCAAAATATGGAGGCATTATTTATATGGAGCTCAGTGTAAGATTTATACAAATCACCATAGTTTGAGATATTTCTTCACTCAGAAAGACCTAAATATGAGACAACGTAGATGGCTCGAGCTAGTCAAGGACTATGACTGCGAGATCTTCTACCATCCTGGAAAAGCAAACAATGTGGCCGATGCACTCAGCAGGAAGTTCTGTGCCACCTTAATGTCTTTATCAGTATTATCCCAACCACTAGAAAGAGAAATTATGAACTACGGGGTTGATATCATTTCCAAACAGCTTTCTACAATGGCAATAGCACCGACACTGTTAGACGATATATTAGAAAAGCAAGATGGTGATCCAAGCATACAGAGATCAAGCAAGAGATCCTAAAAGGGAAGGATGATGGATTTCATATCGCCGACAGTGGGGGTACTATACCTTAGGGATCATCTATGCATTCCCAACGATCCAGAACTACGAAAGAAGATATAGAGGAAGCTCATGGAACCCCCTATTCGATGCATCCGGGATCCACCAAGATGTATCAATACCTGAAAGAGAAATTCTGGTGGTTTGGTATAAAAAGAGATGTGGCTTAGCATGTCAGTACCTGCCAGAGAGTTAAAGAAGAACACCAGAGACCCAGAGGAGTTCTACAACCAATTCAGATTCCAGAATGGAAATGGGATGATATCTCTATGGATTTCATTTCAGGGTTGCCCAAGACTATGAACGGATATGATGAGATATGGGTAATCGTGGACAGATTGATGAAGTCTGCTCACTTCCTAGCAATCAAGATGACCTATTCGATCGAGCAGCTAGCTCAATTATATGCTAAGGAAATCATCAGATTACATGGAATCCCTAAGACCATCATTTTGGATACGGATGGTCATTTTACTTCACATTTCTGGGAATGTGTTCAGAAGGCTCTTGGCACTAAGCTACGATTCTGCCTTTCATCTCAGATAGACGGGCAAACGGAACGGGTGAACCAAGTACTAGAGGATATGTTACGAGCTTGTGCCCTGGATTTCAAAGGGAGCTGGTGTCGATATTTATGCTTAGCGGAATTCGCTTACAATAATAGTTATCAAGCTACTATTGAAATGACGCCTTATGAAGCTTTGTACGGGAGGAGATGTAGGTCTCCAATCTGTTGGTATGAAAGCGGTGAGAAGAAAGAAATGGGACTCAAGATAGATTTCAACGACGAAACCACCCGAGCTATACAGAACATCCGCCAAAGAATAGAAACCGCTCAAAGCCGGCAGAAGAACTATGCGGATATGCGACGTAGGCCTTTGGAATTCAATATTGGGGATTCAGTATTCCTCCGAGTGGCTCCTATGAAAGGAGTAATGAGATTCGGGAAGAAGGGAAAGTTAAGGTCGTGTTATGTGGGACCATACCAGATCCTGAAAAGAGTTGGCAAGGTGGCTTATAAGCTAGAGCTGCCCCAAGAGATGTCAGCCATTCACAACGTATTCTATGTTTCAATGCTCAAGAAATGTGTTCCCAACGCAGACCAAGTGATTGAGCTGCAGACAGTGCAAGTTCAAGAGGACCTAAGTTATGAAAGTCGACCTATCCAGATAATAGATCGAGAGATCAAAAGGCTAAGGAACAAGGAAGTGCCCTTAGTAAAGGTCCTATGGCGAAGTCAACAGTTTGAAGAGGCCACCTGGGAACGTGAGGACGATATGAAACAAAAGTACCCAGAACTATTCTAAGTTCGAGGACGAACTCTTTATAAGGTATGGGGGATTGTAACGCCCGAAAAATCCTCTCAATTTTTACATGAACACTAATATGAATTTTAGTATAATTCTTAATGGATTTTATGTGAAATTCTAGAATAATTCTTAATGGGCATTATGTAGGCTTTTCAAAAAAAAAAGGGAAAGGACCAAAAAGTAGCATTTGCCAAGGTTTGAACCTTGGACCTTAGGTGGTAGCAATGCTTTATGATTCATGAGATAACTTGTAACGCCCGCCCCTTACCGTTAGGCGGCGGCGTTACCTTTAACCTTTTTTTTCCTTACTTACTTATTCATTGCGTATGAATCTAACATTGCAGCGAAAATGAAACATAACTAAAAGCATATGCAACGATAAAGAAGTGATAACGTCATATAACATCTAATAGCATCCATACTTAAATAGATTCCAAAAGAACTAGCAAGTATCATGCATAAAGTAGCAACATATATCTTATTAGAAATAAGAACTAAGTCTATAGATAGCACTAATGTGGATCGATCAGTCAAGTCACCACCACACACAATAGCCCTTCCTGCAGCTTCCCTTTCTTTAGAAATTTCTATGTTGATCTGCAACATAAGCAACCAAACTATAAGTATAAAACTTAGTAAGCTCTTTCCCACTCACTAAATCCGTACATCGCATGCATTTTAAAACATATAACATTTCATGGATAGCATAAAATTCATAAGGCACATAAGATACATGAAGACATATAAACATAGAACATGTGCATTTCAAAACATTAGGATGTTCTTTAGAAAACATAGTAAATAATACTTTAAAATCATGCACATCATCTTCTTTGGGGTCCCCGGCTTTGTACCCATTCTTTCTTTTGCGCGCATACCCCTATGTAGGATGCGAGATAGCTAATCCCGACCTACAGGGTCTACATTCTAGGCTTACTATCTTTCAGCCTAGGGACAGCATCATCGGTAGTCCGGAACCGTGGATCTTTTTCAAGATTCGGTACAAGACAATCTTTAAAGTAAAATACATACATGCATGTTTTTCTTTTCTTTCTTTCTTTCATATAGAACATGCATTCCTTTTTTTCTTTCTTTCTTTCATATTTCATGTACTATAGACATTCAATCATTCATAATCATAAGCATACTTTCATATATAGAACATGCATTCTTTTTTTTTTCTTTCTTTCATATTGCATGTACTATAGGCATTCAATCATTCATAAACATAGACATACTTTCATGACATAATCATTAGCATAAATAGCAAGAGATGGAAGGACCTTTTGTTTAACACATGTAAGTGAAGCAACCATCATGCTAGTTTCATCAATACATCATACATATAATATACTTGTCTTAATCAAGGCAATATGTTAGTTTAATCTTTCTTTTCTCATCTTAATACATGCTGGCCGAAACATCATAGCAAGGATATCATAGCATAAAACCCACATAACATTGGAATAAAGGCATACATTACATAAGAGGTCATTCACAAGTACGCTGGTAGTCTAGACTCCACTAAACACTAGTTTAGGTTCATGAATTGTACTTGAACTTATTCTTAGCTTTTATTCTAGTAATTGGCAAAAATTCACAGCATGGATAACATAGTATAAAAGTCATATAATCATGGAAATAAAAACATACGTTACATATGGAATCATATACAAGCACAAGGGTAGTCTAGGCTTCATGGAACACTAGTTTAGTAGCATATTTTGTGCTTGAGCTTATTTTTATCCCTTATCCCAGTATTTTTCCGAAATTCACAGCTAGATAACATGGCATGAAAGTCATCCAATCATGGAAATAAATCATAATTTACATGAGAGATCATTAGCATGTACAAGAGTAGACTAATCTTCACTAAACCTTAGTTTGGGTGCATGAATCGTACTTGCACTTATTCTTAACTCTTACCCTTGTAATTTGCCGATATTCACAGTATGTAAAACATGGTATAAAAGTTCATATAACATGTAAACAAAAACATATTTTACCATTAAGGTCATATACAACCATAAAGGTAGTCTAGGCTTCATTAAACACTACTTTAGGGGCATGCTTTATACTCGAGCCTATTCTTAACCCTTATTCTTGTAATTTGTCGAAACTCACAGTAGATATTTCATAGCATAATCATTCACATAACATGGGAATAAAAGCATATTTTCATAAGAATTCATTCACAAGTGCAAAAGTAGTTTGTACTTCACCAAACACTAGTTTAGGTGTATGATCTAGAGTTCAACTTGGATTATCATGCATATGGGTACATATAATATTTTTCTAAACATCAATACATAGAATGGAGCATGAGTTTAGACTAAAACAACTTAGATAAGGTACTGACCCTAAGGTATAAAATTATTTCCATCATGAAATAAAACACCCAATCACATGCATATCACTTGGTTTAACTATAAATTCATGAAGGTCTATAAAAATCTGTTTTAAGGCATAATTTAAGTCCCCTTGGTCGAATATTACAGGGGTCCTTTAGCATGGATTCCACAAATTTTCATGGCCTAAAACATTTATATAGCAAGGAAACAATCATTAGAACAATAGCCTACTTCATGCATCAGTATTTATCCATTTCATGACTTGGTCGAATTCTTCCAAGTCCTTTACATCATGGAGGGCATTCAAATACCATGTATCCATCATATATTCATTACAAAAAGGTAGTAACAATTTCATAAACTCTTCCTTTAAGTTTTTGGACATAGAAAAGGGGGGTATCCCTTTAGGGCCGAAACTTCCCTCAAGGTTTTCTTCCATTCTCTTTCACCCAACATCACAAGCAACATAAAAATCATAAAAAAATACATAAAAAAGCCATTATGTTGCAGGTGAGGGAGTCTTACCACTTGTTCTTATGTTCCCAAAAGATCTCCAAATTTTGTAGAAGAAAAGACCTCTTAAACTTTAGCACTCCTCTTCTTTTGGTCCGATTTTCTCTAGGAGGTGAAGGACTTGAAAATGGTAGCAAGGGGACCAAGGATTTTGGTGAGGAAGAGGAGGAAGGAGAAGAGTTTGGTGGAGAGAAAAGGGGAAGGTTTCTTGGTCGAAATGCATTAGGCATTTCCTCCTCTTCATGGCCTTTTATGATGAGTAAAGAGGCAAGCACCTCTTTAATGGTGTCTCTTCATCTTCTTTGTGTCTCTTCATCTTCTTTCCCACTTATCTACAATTCCCCATCCTCTTCTAATAGCACTCCCTTGCTAGGTGACTTGGTTACATGAATATTCTTAAGGCTTTGCTTTCCTTTGAGGTCCAAGGTTCAATCCTTGGCACCCCCCTCTTCTTTTTGCTTTCTCTTCCTTTTATTATTTCTTTTTTTTTCCAAGCCCGCATAACCAAAGCCCACCTAGAGAATGCTACTTATTTAATTCATACACATGCATATTTATATCATTATTCATTCATACATGTGCATGATGTCAAGCATAATATTAATGTAGCATATAAACATAATTATCACACATCCACTACATGTCAAGATAATGTCTAACATTTCTTTATTCACAACTTTTCTCCCAAAATTCATAATATTATTCTTGGCCATATGTTCCATTATTACTACGCTAGAGTGGAAAATTTGGGGCGTTACATAACTAGTGGCCCCAGCAGGGGTGTTCTGTTAGAAAGGAGAGGAAAATTATAGTTAAGGGTAGGGGATGTGAAGAGGCACCATATGAAAGGCACAAGGTGAAGAGGCACTTGTGAAGAGGCAACTTGCCCTTTCACTTACTATAAGTATGGATAAGTGAAGAAACAAAAGGCATTAAAAATTGTTCTCTTCTTCCTCCTTCTTCCACCCCCCACCGAATCTCCCTCACCCTCTCCCATTTCCAAAAATCTCATCTAGGGTCACCCCTCTAGAACGCTTCACAAGGTAGATCTCTTGAAGACATAAGACCCCTTATATGGCGAGAAGAACAAAGGAGATTCTAAGAGCAAGGAGGTCTTCATCACTCTCAATTTAAGGGTATATAGATTGGTGGTAACCAAGCAAAAGAGATAAATCTCCCCTCACCTGTAGTATAATTGCTTTGGGTGTTATGTTGCTTAAATCATAGAGTAGGCCCCTTGAAGCTTTCGGCCAAGCCCCTAAAACTATGATTAGGATCAAGGTAAACCCCCCAACTATGCTTGCTAATGATTTTCCTATGATATGATATGTGTTATGAATGTTATATGATTTTTATGTCACTTATGGTTGCTTGAAAATGGGACAAGGGTTCGGCCATGTCATGGTTTTAGGCCTAGGAGGAGGCTAAAAACCCTAAGTATGCTTTCTATTGGCTTAAGAGATCAAGAACATATTTCCATGATTCATTAAATGACATAATAATGTTGGCATGCTTCTATGTTATATTATGATTATGTTAGGCCTTATTCATGTATGCTTTATGTTATGTTTCATGTATCATGATTATGTTTAGGCACTTTAGGGCATACCTATGTTATGCATGTCTTATGAATGATGGAATGCCTAAAAGATGCTAAGAGCATTCTTTATGAAAAGAAAGGAAACATGATAAGCTATTTTACTTTTGTATGGGCTTGTACCGATCCCTAAAAGGGTCCTTAGGATGGGCTCGTACATTGCCCCTAGGCCGAAGGTTTCCTAGTTCTCTAGTAGGTCAGGATTAGCTACCTCGTATCTACTTAAGGGATGCGCATAAATTATAAATGTGGTACAATGTCGGGCCCTTATGTTGAGAGTTATGTTCAAGTACTTATATATATATGTTTTCAAAGAAACATCCCTCATGCATAAAGACATTTATCTCACATTATGTGCCAACTTAAATTACCATACTTGAAGTTGAAGTACTCTTGTGATATGAATATTCTTTCCATATGTTATTGTTTAACTATCTCTATGTCCAATTAATGACGCATGATTTTTGTGAGTAGGAAAGGATCTTACTAAGCTTATATGCTTATAGTTTAGTGTTTTCCTTATACTGTAGGAAAGGGTAAAGGCATGCTAAACTAAAAGGATCAGCAAGAGGGGCAAAGATGTATGTGGTAGTGGCATGGTGGAAGAAATCCTGTTACTTATGCTTGCTTATGAATCAAGAATTTATCCATGTCTTAAGTTTCCGCATTATTGAACTTGTTGATGTTAGATTATCATACTAATATGTCATACTATGTTTTATGTTTGTTCGTATAATACAACATGCTATGCTATGTTTTGTTTTCATTCCTGAAATATGATATTTCTACAACTAGCACTTGTCATGGAAATTCATGATTAGAGCTTGCTTGTTTAAAGACCCAATATGAATTATGTAACATGCTCTACGGTGATAGAGTTTGATGCCTATGTAGTTCGATTCATACCTTTAAATTCCATGTGTAAACTCTAAAACCTATGTTAATGCTCACATGCTTTTGTGTGATGTTCGTACTCACATGCCAGAGGTTAGGCCGTAGGTTGTAGTTGAGCCTAGAGTTCTTCTCATATAATGCCATGCTTGCTTAGTATCTCATTCCCCATCTAGAGTCTTATATGTCGTAAGTTCACATGATTGCATAATGTACTTCTTGAATTAAAAGTATGAACTAAGTTGTGCACATGAATACCAAGCATGCTCCCATGTTTTAAGATGTGTTTACATATTTTAAATTGTTCCATTGAATTAAGGTTTATATATATGTATGTATGTTCGCGTAGCGCCGCCTTTCCCTTTTTATAAGGTGAGGAGGGGCGGGTGCTACACGAATGCCCGACCAGGAGCAGCAAAAACCCTACCTTCTCGTGGTGCTTCGGTTGTCCGAGATGAGTAGGCCTGGTCGTGGTCCTGCGGATGCCCGACCAGGAGGAGCAAAAACCCTATTATCTCGTGGTGCCGCAGATGCCCCAAATGAGAAGGCCTAGTTGTGGTGCTGCGGATGTTCGACCAGGAGCAGCAAAAACCCCTACTATCTCATGGTGTTGTGGATGCCCGAGATGAGTAGGCCTGGTCATGGTATTGCGGATGCCCGACCAGGAGGTGCAAAAACCCTACCATGTCGTAGTGTTGCGAATGCCCGAGATGAGTAGGATTGGTCGTGGTGATGTGGATGCCTGAGATGAGTAGGTGTGGTCGTGGTGTTGCGAATGCTTGACTACGAGTAGCAAAAACCATACCATCTCGTGGTGCTGTGGATGTCCGAGATGAGTACGCCTGGTCATGGTGCTACGGATGTCCGACCAGGAGCAGCAAAAGCCCTAGCATCTCGTGCTGCTGCAGATGTCCGGATGAGTAGGCCTGGTCCTCGTGCTATGTATGCCCGACCAGGAGCAGCAAAAACCCTACCATCTCGTGGTGCTGCGGATGCCCAAGATGAGTTGGCCTGGTCGTGGTGCTGCGGATGCCCAACCAGGAGCAGTAAAAACCCTACCATCTCATACTGCTGCGGATGCCCGAGATGAGTAGGCCTGGTCGTTGTGTTGCGGATGCCTGACCAGGAGCAGCAAAAACCCTACCATCTCTGGTGTTGCGGATGCCCGAGATGAGTAGGTCTGGTCGTGGTGTTGTGGATGCCCAACCAGGAGGAGCAAAAACTCTACTATCTCGTGGTGCTGCGGATGCCCGAGATGAGTAGGCTTGGTCATGGTGCTGAGGATGCCCAACCAGGAGAAGCATAACGCTCGTACCATCCCGAGGTGCTGCGGATGCCCGGGGTGATTAGTCCTTGTCGTGGTGTCGTGGATACCCAACCAAGGATTACTAAGCTTAAGACGGGCATTGAAGAAGGGTTTTCGACATCAGAGACAGATCGGCCTTGGTGAGCTATTTAACAGATCGAGCCTGATCCTTACCCACACAGACGATTAGCCATATATTAAATTCTCATCTCTCCCCTGATGCTGGATATCATATGGGTGATGAAGCCTATCTAGGGGAAGAAGCTAGCAGATTGGCAACGTGCCATAGAGGGGTTGTGCATCTTATTTATTCATAAAGGTTATATTCAGCATCCCTCCCGTCAAACATAGAAGACAAACATAAGCCAGAAGCATTGAAAAAGAAGAACACACACCGCACAAACAACAATGTATATTTTATTTATGAATAAAGATTACATCGGAGATTACATTGATAGAAAATATAGAAAACAAGTACCATAGGAAGTACAATCATTCAAGAAAAGGAACAGAGGAGAAATGCATATTCCTATGTTGGGTACACTAACTAAAGAAGGCTCAGCTCAGCTGGGGATGATGGAACTTAGTCCTCTCCTTCGCCCGAGCTCTCTTCCATTGTTAGGATCCTCCTTAGCCCCATCTCCTCCTGGTAGTTGCCGAGCTAGCATCACCTCCTCGTAGACATGGTCGTTTGTCCCTTCGCTGATAGGGATTATTTGACAAAGGCTGTGAAATACTAGACAGAGACTACTAGAGATAAGAAAAATATTTCTGATTCACACTTGAAGACATACAGAAGAAAATGCTGTTAGTGTGTGCATATATGTGCCAAGACACTTTTATGTATTTATGGATAATTATTTTAATAAAGGCAAGTATTTGAAGTTAATCATTTACTTTTCTATTGTATATCATTAATGATAAAGTCCCACAGATTAATGGTTATATTATTCTGAAAATCGTCCTTGATCGGATAGATATCTAGAGGGGATATAGATATCTAGATCAACGCTAAGTATGACTAGGTCAAGATAGACCGGAGGGATGGATATCCAAGTTGTACTTGGGGTGCCTTGAGTTTAGAGGTACACTGGACACGACCCGCTTAAGAGAACACCACATATTAAGCATCATTGGTAGTTCGTCTTAATGAACGAGTGTAACAGATCTTTTGACTTGAGACCTTCATATATTCTATGCGTGGAGTTATGTACTTTGATGCTGTTAAAAGCAATCTTTAATCGGATTGTGATTAATATGGTAATTGGGTGCATGACAAAACGTAGAGAGAATAGTGTTGAGTCAATAAAGGATTCATCGCTCTCTTGGATTTGGGAGTTAACATCTTGGCCGCTTGATAGAGATATTAGTGACTCAAAATCCATGGGCATGGGAGGAATGATTATCATTCAAGATGAGTCTATTATATCTTAGAAATCAAGTAAAACAATTAATTGGTGATGATACATACTGCACCGAATTAATTGGGATGTAGGATAAAGATGAAGAGATTGAATTACACAGTAATCGGTTCATGGAGGTTTTATTTTATAACTAATATTCTATCATGTTGGGTGGCTAAAAACTATTGCTAGATAGTTACCTTAGTTTGTGTATGGATTTACACTGCCTTCGTTTATAGAACCTAGAGGGTCGCACGCATAGCACATAGACGCGAACAGTATCTGTAGTTGATTATTTTAGTGGATACTAAAATTAATCAATTTATTATTTCTGAATAAGAATTAATTGGATTATTAATTATTTCTGTAATATCGGAAGCGAAAACGGATCAAGATCAAATATGGATTTATTTGATGTAGAGAAGAGAGAGTAGATTTATCTCTTATTCTCTTTGGAGAATTTGAAGGGTCACAATTATTGTGGCAATAATGGAGAAGATGAAGAGTCTCTATTAATGATTATTAATGAAGAATTTCAAAAGTCATAATTATGATTACTTAATGAAGAATATGAAGAGTCATGTCTCTTCATCTTCCTTGGAGGCTATATATAGCGATCCTTGGAAGAAGACCTATGCGGCTATAAGGTCTTCTCTGTGGGCTCTCTTGTGCGAGCTCTCTTCATCTCTCCCAGGAAGCCTTCGGCAACCTACTTCTTCTCTAGTTGGAGACGCATCTCCAGATCCGTAGTGCATCAGAAAGAATTTTGTCGATCCAAGTGGCTAGCACCTAACGGATCATCTAGTTTGTGATCTTGTGCACGTGGATACCGCTAGAGGAGTCACACGTGGGTCTCTCAACTGTTCGTGATATTATTCACAAATAAGCAAAGGATTACAAGGTATGTTTTTAGTTTATGCTTGTTTTCGCATCATTTTGTTTAGAACTATATGTACCACGAAAAGATCCATGATTTAAGAGCAAATTTTTGCTTTATTATAAATATTCCACTGCGCTCAGAACCCAACAGTGGTATCAGAGCCAATCGTGGTTGGATCATATAGTTCAAAACCTCTTCTTCAAATTTTGAAGATTAGTGCTTCGAGAGATTTCGAAGAAGTTTTTTATTTATCTCATGTATTATGATTTAACATTTCAAGATAGAAATGTAGAAATGAATTTTATCTATCGAACCTATAGAGAAATACATGTTACAGTTTAGATATAAATCTCGTAATGATATTGTGTGGACACACAAGAAGTGAATTAATGGTGAGACATTTTATTAATTATAAAATCCCTTAAATATTATGTCAAGATTTGTTGAAAGCCCTCCATTAATAACTGTGAGATTGTTAGAGTTTTTACATGAGTCGGTACAGCTCAGCTGTGGGCTTGTGTCAAAACATCTATAATTTATCATAATTATTAGTGGGCCGATTTATATAAAATTCGTTGACTTGTTAAGCTCAGCTAAGGTCAATTGATTTCAGGGGCAAGTGTTGAGAATATAAGGCTCGACAAAAGTATATCGAAAGTCACAGAGAATGGTGATTGGCAAGTTAAGGCCTACTTGATGACTATAGCATGTAGGTACAGCTCAGCTGTGTGCATACTATATGATTCAGGATTTCGATGCTATTAGGAATTGTTACCAACCAATTCCTGATTCTAACAGTGGGGGTTGTTGGACCTGAATAAAATAATAGGAGTTATAAAGTCCTTTATTAAATATATTCCATAAATAATAAAACTCTGCTTTAAATTTTAGATGGCAAACACAAGTACCCTTTTGTGGCGAAGTATTCTCGAGAAAGAGAATGTCCTCCTCGGTTCAAACTACCTGGAATGGTATAGGAAATTGAAAATTGTCTTGAGACACGAGAGAAAAATTTACGTCCTCGAAGACGAACTTATGAATGAGCCTGCGCTAAACGCATCGGAGGAAGATCAGTCATATTACTCTTAGTACTTGGAAGATGCAATGGATATGCAATGCATCTTGCTGTCATCTATGTCTCCCGAGTTGCAGAGACAGCATGAGAACATGAGTGCTAGGGAGATTGATTAGCACTTGCGTGAGCTCTTCCAATAGAGTGCGAGAGTAGAGAGGTATGATACCTCTTGAGAATTGTTTCGTACCATGCTGGAGGAAGGAAATCAAGTTGGGCCCCATGTACTCAAGATGATCGGGTACATAGAAAGGCTCGAGAGCTTGGGTTTCAAGTTGGACCAGGACTTGGCCATTGGCTTGGTCTTGTCGTCGCTACCTCTATCTTTTTCCCAGTTCGTGTTGATCTTCAACATGAACAGTATGGAGAAGAGTTTGACTGATCTAATGACAATGCTAAAAACTGCTAAGAAGGATATGAAGGTAAATCCTTCACTGCATACAATGATGGTAAGAAAGACCAACAAGCGCCCTGGCACCGGGAAATCTAATCCCAACGCTAATGTAGTGAAGAATCCCGAATATCAAGCTCAGAAGAAACTCAAAATGGGGGCGGAGGTTCCCAAATCTAATGAGAAGGAGTTCATGTGCTTCTACTGTGGCAAGAAAGGTCACTGGCAGAAAAACTACTACATTTTCATGAAGAAGAATGCCAGTGGAGCGGATGCTTTAAGTATCTTTATGATAGAGTGCAATCTTTCTGTTTCATCATCATGGGCTATAGATTCTGGAAGTAGTTCTCACATTTGTGCGAACATGCAGGGTCTAAGTGACTGAAGATGACTGTCTAAAGGCGAGATGGACCTACGAGTGGCTAATGGGGCTAGAGTTGCTGCATTAGCTGTAGGAACTTATTCAATAAATTTGCCTAGTGGACTAGTTTTGAATTTAGAAAACTGTTATTTTGTTCCTAGTTTCTCAAAGAATATCATTTTGGTGTCAGGTTTGGGCGCCAAGGGATTTGTATTTCAATTCAAGGACAAGTTATGCTCCTTTTATTTGAATAATATATTCTATGGGAATGGTTCAATGAATAACGATCTTTATGTTCTTAACTTAGATGAACCGATTTATTGTGTTGAAAGCAAGAAACAAAAATTGCATGACTAAAACTTGTCATATCTCTGGCACTGTAGACTTGGTCATGTAACCCAAAAATGCATTGCTAAATTACTCAGTAATGGGTATTTGGACTCTTTTGAGTTAGAGCCCATAGATACATGCGTAGCATGTTTACAAGGTAAAATGGCCAAGAAACCTTTCACCAAGATAGGTGAACGAGCAAAGGAACTACTAGAACTCATACATAGTGATGTGTGTGGTCCATTGCAAGTTCAGGCTAGAAGAGCTTATACCTACTTCATGACTTTTACTGATGATATAAGCAGATATGGATATATCTACTTAATGAGGCATATGGCTGAAACTCTAGATAAGTTTAAGGAGTTCAAGAACGAGGTAGAAAATCAAAGTGGCAAGAAGATTAAAGCTCTTCGAAGTGATCGAGATGGCGAGTATCTAAGCCAAGAGTTCATTGATTACCTAAAAGAGTGTGACATAGTTTCCTAACTTACACCTCCTAGAACGCCGGAGTAGAATGGTGTTTAGGAAAGGAGAAATCGCACACTCATGGAAATGGTTAGATCAATGATGAGTCATGCAAGTCTTCCAATGTCGTTCTGGGGCTATGCCTTAGAAACAACGGCATACATACTTAACCGAGTTCCAACCAAGTCAGTAGACAAGACTCCTTATGAATTATGGTTTGGAAAGAAACCAAATTTGTCTTATCTTAAGATATGGGGTTGTGATGCTTATGTGAAGAATGAAAATTCTAATAAGCATGCAGCAAGATCCATAAAGTGCATGTTTGTAGGTTATCCCAAGGCTACAATGGGATACCATTTTTATCTCCCAAGTGAGCACAAATTTATTGTTGCTCAATATGCCACTTTCATGGAAAGAGAGTTTATATCTAAAGAAAGTAGTGGGAGTAAAGAATGTCTTAAAGAAATTACAGACTCTACTAACAGGTTGGAAGATGAACAGTTGGACGGAGAGACAGTACCACAAGTACAAGTCTCCTTTATCCGAGACTGACCCAGAATGCGAGATTAACGTAGGTCTACAAGAATACACCGACAGCCAGATAGAAATGGTTGGTTGGTAACCCAAGATGAGGAAGTGCTACTCATCGAGGAAGATGAATCGTCGACTTACGAGGAAGCAATTACTTCAAATGATTCTGAGAAATGGCTAGAAGCCATGAAATCTAAAATGGACTCCATGTATGCCAACCAAGTTTGGGAGTTGGTTGATGTGCCAGTTGGGGTAAAACCCATAGGGTGCAAGTGGATCTTCAAGAAAAAGATTGACATGGATGGGAACGTAAGTACCTATAAAGCAAGTTTTGTGGCAAAGGGTTTCAATCAACATCAAGGAATTGACTATGATGAATCATTCTCGCCCGTTGCAATGCTTATGTCCATTAGGATTTTGCTAGCTATAGCAGCTTACAAGGATTATGCGATTTGACAAATGGATGTTAAAACTGCTTTTCTAAATGGAAGGTTACACGAGGAAGTATATATGACACAACCTCCCGGTTTTATAACATCTAAGAATGCCAATAAATTATGTAAGCTCAAGAAGTCCATTTATGGACTAAAGCAAGCATCTCGGAGATGGAATCTGCGATTTGACGAAGCAATTAATGATTTTTCCTTTGTCAAGAATCCAGAAGAATCTTGCGTTTACAAGAAGGTTAGTGGGAGCAAGATTACGTTCCTAATATTGTATGTTGATGATATATTTCTCATAGGAAATGATATCCCAAGCCTAGAATCTACCATGAATTGGCTGGGAGAGTATTTTCGATAAATGATCTTGGGGATGCAACCTATGTCTTAGGTATTAGAATATAACAAGATAGACAAAGAAGGTTCCTAGGGTTGAGTCAAGGTACATATATTGACAAAATGTTGAATAGGTTCAGCATGCAAGACTCCAAGAGAGGATTTTTGCTAGTGTCATATGGTGTACATCTCTCCAAGGCTATGTGTCCAAGGACACAAGAGGAGAGAAGTAGAATGGGCAAGATACTTTATGCTTTGGCTATAGGGTCCATAATGTATGCTATGATATGCACTCGACCAGATGTCTCGTATGCTTTAAGCATGACAAGTAGATATCAGTCAGATCCTGGAGAGGGTCATTGGACTGCAGTAAAGACTATTCTCAAGTATCTTAGAAGAATAAAGAACATGTTCTTAGTTTTTGGAGGAGACGAGGAATTGGTCGTTAGAGGATATACTGACACCAGTTTCCAGACAGATCGGGATGATTTGAAGTCGCAACAAGGATATGTGTTTTGTCTGAATGGTGCAGCTATCTGCTGGAGGAGCTCCAAGCAGGAAATAGTTGCATATTCAACAGTTGAGTCCGAGTACATAGCAGCTTTGGAGGCAGCAAAGGAAGCTGTGCGGATCAAGAACTTCATAGCGGAGCTTGAAGTGGATCCTAGCATTATTGATCCAATTGTGTTATATTGTGACAATAATGCGGCTATAGCGCAAGCAAAGGAGCCAAGGTCTCACCAACGATCCAAGCACGTGCTAAGGAAGTATCACCTCCTCAGAGAGATTGTTCAGAGGGGTGACGTGTTGGTTAGCTGAGTAGATACTAGCAAGAACATCGCAGACCCACCCACTCACCAAGGCCTTACCTCTACAGAAACATGAGACCCATGTGAGGAACCTAGGACTGAGAGTCCATAGTGTTTGGCAATAGTGCAAGTGGGAGATTGTTATTGTGTGCACTTATGTGCCAAGACACTTTTATGTATTTATGGATAATTATTTTAAAAGGCAAGTATTTGGCATTAATCATTTACTTTTCTGTACGTATATGATTAATGATAAAATCTCATAGATTAATGGTTATATTAGTCTGAAAATTGTCCTTGATCGGATAGATATCTAGAGGGGACATAGATATCTAGATCAACGCTAAGTATGACTAGGTCAAGATAGACCAGAGGGATGGTTATCCAAGTTGTACTTGGGGTACCTTGAGTTTAGAGGTACACCGGACACGACTCGCTTAAGAGAACACCACATATTAAGCATCACTGGTAGTTCGTCTTAATGAACGAGTGTAACTGATCTTTTGACTTGAGACCTTCATATATTCTATACGTGGAGTTATGTACTTTGATGCTGTTAAAAGCAATCATTAATCGGATTGTGATTAATACGGTAACTGGGTACATGACAAAACGTAGAGAGAATTGTGTTGAGTCAATAGAGGATTCATTGCTCTCTTGGATTTGAGAGTTAACATCCTGGCCGCTTGATAGAGATATTAGTGACTCAAAATCTATGGCCATGGGAGGAATGATTATCATTCAAGATGAGTCTATTATATCTTCGAAATTAAGTAAAACAATTAATTGGTGATGATGCATACTGCACTGAATTAATTGTGATGTAGGATAAAGATGAAGAGATTGAATTACACAGTAATCGGTTCATGGAGGTTTTAGTTTATTACTAATATTCTATCACATTGGGTGGCTAAAAACTATTGCTAGATGGTTACCTTAGTCTGTGTATGGATTTACACTGCCTTCGTGTATAGAACATAGAGGGTCACACGCATAGCATATAGACGCGAACAATATTTGAAGTTGATTATTTTAGTGGATACTAAAATTAATCAATTTATTATTTCTGAATAAGAATTAATTGGATTATTAATTATTTTTGAAATATCGAAATCGAGAACGGATCAAGATCAAATATGGATTTATTTGATGTAGAGAAGAGAGAGTAGATTTATCTCTTATTCTCTTTGGTGAATTTGAAGGGTCACAATTATTGTGACAATAATGGACAAAGATAAAGAGTCTCTATGATTATTAATAGAGAATTTCAAAAGTCATAATTATGATTACTTAATGAAGAATATGAAGAGTCATGTCTCTTCATCTTCCTTGGAGGCTATATATAGCGATCCTTGGAAGAAGACCTAAGCGGCTCTAAGGTCTTCTCTATGGTCTCTCTTGTGCGAGCTCTCTTCGTCTCTCCTGGGAAGCCTTCGGCCGCCTACTTCTTCTCTAGTTGGAGACGCATCTCCAGATCCGTAGTGCATCAGAAAGAATTTTGTCGATCCTAGTGGCTAGCACCTAACGGATCATCTAGTTCGTGATATTGTGCACGTGGATACCGCTAGAGGAATCACACATGGGGCTCTCATCTGTTCGTGATATTATTCACAAATATGCAAAGGATTACAAGGTATGTTTTTAGTTTATGCTTGCTTTTGCATCATTTTGTTTAGAACTATATGTACCATGAAAAGATCTATGATTTAAGAGCAGATTTTTGCTTTATTATAAATATTCCGCTGCGCTCAGAACCCAACAAATGCCACGGAAGATAAATACATTCCATTTCAAAAGCAGAAGTTACATGTTTCAAAAAGTATAAGAGGCAAGATGAAA
>JAGFNQ010004309.1:217827-239045 GCA_024364735.1 Boesenbergia rotunda
ATGAGAAGGAGGCCATGTGCTTCTACTGTGGCAAGAAAGGTCACTGGAAGAAAAACTGCTACATTTTCATGAAGAAGAATACCAGTGGAGCGGATGCTTCAGGTATCTTTATGATAGAGTGCAATCTTTCTGTTTCTTCATCATGGGTTATAGATTCTGGAAGTAGTTCTCACATTTGTGCGAACATGCAGGGTCTAAGTGATTGCAGATGGTTGTCCAAAGGCGAGATGGACCTACGAGTGGCTAATGGGGCTAGAGTTGTTGCATTAGCTGTAGGAACTTATTCAATAAATTTGCCTAGTGGACTAGTTTTGAATTTAGAAAACTGTTATTTTATTCCTAGTTTCTTAAAGAATATCATTTCGGTGTCATGTTTGGGCGCCAAGGGATTTGTATTTCAATTCAAGGACAAGTTATGCTCCTTTTATTTGAATAATATATTCTATGGGAATGGTTCAATGAATAACGGTCTTTATGTTCTTAACTTAGATGAACCGATTTATTTGTGTTGAAAGAAAGAAACAGAAATTGCATGACTCAAACTTGACATATCTCTGGCACTGTAGACTTGGTCATGTAACCCAAAAACGCAATTGCTAAATTACTCAGTAATGGGTATTGGGACTCTTTTGAGTTAGAGCCCATAGATACATGCGTAGCATGTTCACAAGGTAAAATGACCAAGAAACCTTTCACCAAGATAGGTGAACGGGCAAAGGAACTACTAGAACTCATACATAGTGATGTGTGTGGTCCATTGCAAGTTCAAGCTAGAGGAGCTTATACCTACTTCGTGACTTTTACTGATGATTTAAGCAGATATGGATATATCTACTTAATGAGGCATAAGTCTGAAACTCTAGATAAGTTCAAGGAGTTCAAGAACGACGTAGAAAATCATAGTGGCAAGAAGATTAAAGCTCTTCGAAGTGATCGAGGTGGCGAGTATCTAAGCCAAGAGTTCATTGATTACCTAAAAGAGTGTGGCATAGTTTCCCAACTTACACCTCCTAGAACACCGGAGTGGAATGGTGTTTCGGAAAGGAGAAATCGCACACTCATGGAAATGGTTAGATCAATGATGAGTCATGCAAGTCTTCCAATGTCCTTTTGGGGCTATGCCTTAGAAACAACGGCATACATACTTAACCGAGTTCCAACCAAGGCAGTAGACAAGACTCCTTATGAATTATGGTTTGGAAAGAAACCAAATTTGTCTTATCTTAAGATATGGGGTTGTGATGCTTATGTGAAGAATGAAAATTCTAATAAGCTTGCAGCAAGATCCATAAAGTGCATGTTTGTAGGTTATCCCAAGGCTATAATGGGATACCAATTTTATCTCCCAAGTGAGCACAAAGTTATTGTTGCTCGATATGCCACTTTCTTGGAAAGAGAGTTTATATCTAAAGAAAGTAGTGGGAGTGAAGAATGTCTTGAAGAAATTACAGACTCTACAAACAGGTTGGAAAATGAACAGTTGGACGAAGAGACAGTACCACAAGTGCAAGTGTCTCCTTTATCCGAGACTGATCCAGAAACGCGAGATCAACGTAAGTCTACAAGAATACACCGACAGCCAGATAGATATGGTTGGTTGGTAACCCAATATGAGGAAGTGCTACTCATCGAGGAAGATGAACCGTCGACTTACGAGGAAGCAATTACTTCAAATGATTCTGAGAAATGGCTAGAAGCCATGAAATCTGAAATGGAATCCATGTATGCCAACCAAGTTTGGGAGTTGGTTGATGTGCCAGTTGGGGTAAAACCCATAGGGTGCAAGTGGATCTTCAAGAAGAAGATTGACATGGATGGAAACGTAAGTACCTATAAAGCAAGGCTTGTGGCAAAGGGTTTCAATCAACGTCAAGGAATTGACTATGATGAAACATTCTCGCCCGTTGCAATGCTTAAGTCCATTGGGATTTTGCTAGCTATAGCAGCTTACAAGGATTATGAAATTTGGCAAATGGATGTTAAAACTGCTTTTCTAAATGGAAGGTTACAGGAGGAAGTATATATGACACAACCTCCCGGTTTTATAACATCTAAGAATGCCAATAAATTATGTAAGCTCAAGAAGTCCATTTATGGATTAAAGCAAGCATCTCGGAGTTGGAATCTGCGATTTGACGAAGCAATTAAGGATTTTTCCTTTGTCAAGAATCCAGAAGAACCTTGCGTTTACAAGAAGGTTAGTGGGAGCAAGATTACGTTCCTAATATTGTATGTTGATGATATACTTCTCATAGGGAATGATATCCCTAGCCTAGAATTTACCAAGAATTGGCTGGGAGAGTATTTTTTGATGAAAGATCTTGGGGATGCAACCTATGTCTTAGGTATTAGAATATACCGAGATAGACAAAGAAGGTTACTAGGGTTGAGTCAAGGTACATATATTGACAAAATGTTGAATAGATTCAGCATGCAAGACTCCAAGAGAGGATTTTTGCCAGTATCACATGGTGTACATCTCTCTAAGGCTATGTGTCCAAGGACACAAGAGGAGAGAAGTAGAATGGGCAAGATACCTTATGCTTCGGCTATAGGGTCCATAATGTATGCTATGATATGCACTCGACCAGATGTCTCGTATGCTTTAAGCATGACAAGTAGATATCAGTCAGATCCTGGAGAGGGTCATTGGACTGCAGTAAAGACTATTCTCAAGTATCTTAGAAGAACAAAGAACATGTTCTTAGTTTTTGGAGGAGACGAGGAATTGGTCGTTAGAGGATATACTGACGCCAGTTTCCAGACAGATCGGGATGATCTGAAGTCGCAACAAGGATATGTGTTTTGTCTGAATGGTGCAGCTATCTGCTGGAGGAGCTCCAAGCAGGAGACAGTTACAGATTCAACAGCTGAGTCCGAGTACATAGCAGCATCGGAGGCAGCAAAGGAAGCTGTGTGGATCAAGAACTTCATAGCGGAGCTTGAAGTGGTTCCTAGCATTATTGATCCAGTTGTGTTATATTGTGACAATAATGCGGCTATAGCGCAAGCAAAGGAGCCAAGGTTTCACCAACGATCCAAGCACGTGCTAAGGAAGTATCACCTCCTCAGAGAGATTGTTCAGAGGGGTGACGTGTTGGTTAGCAGAGTAGATACTAGCGAGAACATCGCAGACCCACTCACCAAGGCCTTACCTCTACAGAAACATGAGACCCATGTGAGGAACCTAGGACTGAGAGTCCATAGTGTTTGGCAATAGTGCAAGTGGGAGATTGTTAGTGTGTGCACTTATGTGCCAAGACACTTTTATATATTTATGGATAATTATTTTAATAAAGGTAAGTATTTAGCGTTAATCATTTACTTTTCTGTACGTATATGATTAATGATAAAGTTCCACAGATTAATGGTTATATTATTCTGAAAATCGTCCTTAATCGGATAGATATCTAGAGGGGACATAGATATCTAGATCAACGCTAAGTATGACTAGGTCAAGATAGACCGGAGGGATAGATATCCAAGTTGTACTTGGGGTGCCTTGAGTTTAGAGGTACACTGGACACGACCCGCTTAAGAGAACACCACATATTAAGCATCATTGGTAGTTCGTCTTAATGAACGAGTGTAACTGATCTTTTGACTTGAGACCTTCATATATTCTATGCGTGGAGTTATATACTTTGATGTCGTTAAAAGCAATCTTTAATCGGATTGTGATTAATACGATAATTGGGTGTATGACAAAACGTAGAGAGAATAGTGTTGAGTCAATAAAGGATTCATCGCTCTCTTGGATTAGAGAGTTAACATCCTAGCCGCTTGATAGAGATATTAGTGACTCGAAATCCATGGCCATGGGAGGAATGATTATCATTCAAGATGAGTCTATTATATCTTGGAAATCAAGTAAAACAATTAATTGGTGATGATGCATACTGCACCGAATTAATTGGGATGTAGGACAAAGATGAAGAGATTGAATTACACAGTAATCGGTTCATGGAAGTTTTAGTTTATAACTAATATTCTATCATGTTGGGTGGCTAAAAACTGTTGCTAGACGGTTACCTTAGTCTGTGTATAGATTTACATTGCCTTCGTGTATAGAACCTAGAGGGTCGCACGCATAGCACATAGACGCGAACAGTATCTGTAGTTGATTATTTTAGTGGATACTAAAATTAATCAATTTATTATTTCTGAATAAGAATTAATTGGATTATTAATTATTTCTGAAATATTGGAAGCGAGAACGGATCAAGATCAAATATGGATTTATTTGATATAGAGAAGAGAGAGTAGAATTTATCTCTTATTCTCTTTGGAGAATTTGAAAGGTCACAATTATTGTGGCAATAATGGAGAAGATGAAGAGTCTCTATTAATGATTATTAATGGGGAAGATGAAGAGTCTCTATTGATGATTATTAATGGAGAATTTCAAAAGTCGCAATTATGATAAATTAATGAAGAATATGAAGAGTCATGTCTCTTCATCTTCCTTGGAGGCTATATATATCCGCCCTTGGAAGAAGAGGATGACACACTTCTCCTTTGCCTCTCTTGTGCGATTTCTCTCCATCTCTCTCGGGAAGCCTTCGGCAGCCTACTTCTCTAGTTGGAGACACATCTCCAGATCTGTAGTTCATCCGAAAGAATTCTGTCGATCCAAGTGGCTAGCACCTAACGGATCATCTAGTTCGTGATCTTGTGCGCGTGGATACCGCTAGAGGAGTCACACGTGGGGCTCTCATCTGTTCGTGATATTAATCACAAATAAGCAAAGGATTACAAGGTATGTTTTCAGTTTATGCTTGTTTTTCATCATTTTTGTTTAGAACTATATGTACCACGAAAAGATCCATGATTTAAGAGCAGATTTTGCTTTATTATAAATATTCCGCTGCGCTCAGAACCTAACATGTAATAAATCATGTTTGTCAGTTCATGCATGCTCTCATTGAACAAAATTGGGAATGTATGAAAAGAATATTTCACTATCTCAAATATACTATTCCACATGATCTTCTTTTATATCGTCACTCATCTCGAGATTTTCATGCCTATAGTGATATGGATTGGGCGAGTTTTTCTGAAGATAGACGCTTTACAAGCGGATATGTAATATTTCTTAGACAAAATCTTATCTCTTGGAATTCGAAAAAGCAACCTACAATATCTCATTTAAGCACTAAGGCTAAATATAAAGCTATAGTCAATGTAACATTAGAAATTATTTGGCTTCAATCTCTTCTTTCTGAACTCCATCTTACGTCAAATATTACATTAAAAATTTGGTGTGACAATATTGGTACAACATATCTTACAACAAATCTAGTATTTCATGCTCGTACAAAATATGTTGAAATTGATTTTCATTTTGATCGAGAACGCGTGACAGCTAAACAGTTATCCGTCACTTATATTTCTGCAGAAGATCAAATCGCTAATATCTTTACTAAACCATTATTGAAGCAACATTTCACCAAGCTGGCTAACAAACTCAATGTCAGATATCTCCCGTTAAATTTGTCGAAGGGTAAAAGAGATTTATTCAAGTCATTAGAAAAATAAGACCCAATCAATATTTCTTAAGACACAATCATTTTCTTATTAATTTGTCTTTGTAATTCGTCAATTTAAAATTGGTCAATTTATCGAGTTTTTATAAACATGTATATATTATATTCTTTATGATTACATCAATAATAAAATTTTATTATTGTTTATATCTCTTCCTTTCTCTGACACTCATGACTCGTGTTTCTCACCTGATTGAGGTCTACCGTCGTATGTCTATGCGAGATGTTGGCCATCATGCACTAGTAGAGCACCAAACCTATGAATTCACGGAGGTCGAGGATGAGGCCGAGACAATCCATTTTAATCGGACAACCGAATAGCATCTCCATGCAATTGACCATCATCCGAGCTAAATTGGAGGTTGTTAAGGTAAAAATTCAGATATCGAAGATGAAGGCATTCGAGGAGATCTAGGAGTGGGAGTGAGTTGCTGATGGTTGAACTACAATGCAGCAAAGAAGAATTGGCCAACTATAAGGCTGAAGAAGAAGTGCATTGGTCGAATAGAAAGAAAACTATCACGAGCTTGCCAGAATTCTTTGATTTGCTCGGTGCTTGTTTTACCTCTTTGTTCGAGAATGGTTATAAAGGAGTCGTTCAACAATTCAAAGATGTTGGCTATTCTCCTTAGGGAACCTTCCCGAGCTTCATGGATCCTCAAAAGATCCTCGCCAACATCCCTAATGATCACTTCATAGATTGATCCATGCTTGATCTAGTTTGAGAACGGTTGACTCTTGTTCAAATGTCTCCTATCGGGTTGAACTCGATCTGGTGGGTCGTCTCTTGTCAGGCCAGCTTTTGGTGAGTCGATTCCTGCTGAGTCTGCTCCTACAGGGTCGGCTTCAGGTGACAACGACTAAAATGACTCAGAAAGATATTTGAAGGGGCTGGGGGGCCAAGTCGTTCTTTAGGTTGGCTCCTTAATTCCACGCTTGTGTTAGATACAGATCATAAAAGGAGTTGAAGGAGAAGGTATAAAATAAAAAATGATGAGGCTTCAAGATTCGTTTTGCTTCTGTGTTGGCACTATTATCTTTATATAGAAAAAAAAAATGATGAACCAGGCAGCAGACAAATTGAGCCTGGGGTGACCGGCCCGGCCCCACGGATATTATCTTTATATAGAGAGGGAGGAGGGAGGAGATTCACAATGTCTCTAATGGGCATACCTTTGTAATAGGCGTTCCTCCTTTAATTGGTGGCATTATTAATGGTTACGCCAGCTTATAACATGAGCCTCTGGGCATTCATTGCCTTCCCTTTAACCAGTGCCACTTCGATTTGGTAATTAATATTGAGAGCTCAGCCATCTTGTTGAGTTTGCTCATCGAGAACAATCTGACCTGATCCGAGCTCCTCATGAGGTAGATTGACCACTACCAAAAAATTAGTATTCTGCGACGAATTTTTGCGAAAAATATTTTTCGTCGCCGATTAGCGATAAATTTTACAACAAAATGTATATTCGTTGCTAATATGCGACAACTTCTGTGAAGAAAACTTTTTTGTCACTAATTAGCGACAAAAAATTTTCGTCGCAAAATTTGTTGCACTTTTGCAACGAAAATAAATATTTGTCGCAAAATTTGCAACAAAATTTTTTTAATTAGTTGCAAAATTTATGACGAATTTGAAATTTGTAGCAAATTTGCTACAATTATTTAATTTGTCATACAAATATAATACAATACTACAGTAGATTTTGCGACAAATTCAAATTCGTCCCAAAATTTGTAACGATTTTGGAAATTCATTGCAAATTTGGGATGAATTTTAAAATTCGTTGCAAATAATAGAAATTTAAAAAAATCGAAACACATTCGAAATGTCCTAGATAGAGCTACAAAACTCGGAATGATATGACACAAGTTTTTACGAGTTCGTATCGACGTCCTCATGACATAAATGACCTTAAACATGAATATCAATAAAAATTCTAGAGATCAATGAAGGATTAACATCAAATTACTTTTAACATTTTAGATTTAGAAAATTTTAACTATTTGGAAATTCTATAAAATTAGTCTCCAATCTGCGATGAATTTGGAAATTCTAGAAAATTCGACCCTAATTTGTGACGAATTTAGAAATTCATCATAAACTCTTAATTTAAAAAAAAAACCCTAAATACCTTTAAAAAATCATAAATAAACGTACGAAACTTCGAATTTCATGAAATAAGTTTCTATTTGCTCGTAGCAATTTCCTCATGAAATAAATGATGTCAAACATAAATTTAACCTAATATATTTATATTAAAAAAATTTAAAGGCACAAAATTATATTTTCCAAGTAAATAAAATAAAAAAAATAAAATATAAAAATATATTATGCCAAATTTATCTTTGAGGTCATTTATATCATGAGCAAATCGATATGAGCATGTTGATATTGGATCGGTGGCGTCGATAGAGGGGGGTGAATATCGACTCCTACTTCGTTTTGTCTTTGAGTCTTTCATTCATTCAACTTCATAATTAAATTGACAGTAGCACAGTGAAATAATAAAAGTAAAAGATAATAATCATAGCAGACACGCGAGATTTATTTACTTGGTTCCCATCCCCCAGGGTCAGTACGTCCAAGGTCTATGTACTCCGTGTGAGTCCACTAGTGGTCTCCTTTCTGGAATTCCCGGAGATGGAGAAAACCCGTCATACAGTATGATTTTACAAGTACAAAAAGATAAACTGAAAAACAACTTGTAAACTAAAAGCAAACCAACAGAAACGAAGATCCGGCCAATCCGGAAGTCCGAAGTGCAGCGCACTTCCTCCTAGAGCCTCCTTGGTCGCAGAGCTTTGACTTAGCGATTTTGCTTTGCAAAGAATGAATAAGCAAATCTGAACTTGATATTCAACTTGGGGTTTGGAACTCCTATTTATACACAGTATTAGGGCACCATGGAGCCCATTGAGGTGCCTAATAACTGGTCCAAGCTGATCCAAATGGCGAACTCGACACAGGGATAAGTTTCCCATCCTAGGCGCCTAAATTGCTTTCATGCGCTTGGGTTCCAACCGCCTAAATCCATTCAGGCGCATGGGAACCTTTTTCCCAACCTCTGTTTGTTTTGCATTTGTTCTCCTATCTTGCCTCCAACTCCAGGTACCTACAAGTCAACAGAACACACAACAAACAGGCAAACAATCTTATGCCTTAGTTGATTGACAACCAGAGCTGTCTAGTTCTGACTTTCGGATTTCAACTGAAATCCTAGGTCGAACTGACGCCTACTATTCCACTTTCCGAGGAACGCGTCTTTCACCTACTCCAATCTGGAAAAGCTACCTTTTGCCAACTGGGACCTCCGGTTGGACTTTTGCTCGACCTTTGAGAACCCGGATCTTGAGATGTCTGATCCTCGACCTGTCTCTACTTCTATCTGCGATGTCCGCTCGGTAAAGTCTTCTACTCGGTCCACCAGACCAAGACTTCATGCTTGGCCTTCGAGACTCCCGGATCTCGAGACGTCTGATCCTCGACCCGTCTCTACTTCTGTCCGTAGTCCTTGCTTGGCAAAGTCTTCGTTGCCCGATCCCCAACCAGGACTTCATTCCCAACTCTGCAGGTCAAGACTTCTTGCCCAGCTTCACTCACCAGGACATCGTCCACCTAGCTTCACTCACTAGGACTCAGCTTTACTCACCAGGATTTCGTGCCTCGATAAGGACATCTGTGCTAGTCATCTTAATCATGACTAGACTTCATTCTTCCAAACTTCAGGTACTGTTTGGCTTAATACAGATAAGTATACTCTCTCTATCAAACATCAAGTCCTGTTTGGCTT
The DNA here is from genome assembly GCA_024364735.1 of Boesenbergia rotunda. Taxonomy (NCBI): domain Eukaryota; kingdom Viridiplantae; phylum Streptophyta; class Magnoliopsida; order Zingiberales; family Zingiberaceae; genus Boesenbergia; species Boesenbergia rotunda. The sequence goes on from JAGFNQ010004309.1 coordinate 227,168, forward strand.
ATCCCTTAGTCAACTGACCAACCTTGGGTACTATTCTCTCTGCCAAATATCAGATCCTATTTGGCTGACCCTTTGGTCAAACTGTTCAAACCTGGGTCTACCCTACCAAACATCAAGTCTTGTTTGGTTTAACCCATGATCACTATGACCAGACCTTGGCATATTGTCAAACATCGAAACACTGGAGGTTGACTGTTCAGGTCTGATGCTTTTTGCACCAAAGATCTCCCCCTTTTTGATGTTTGACAATAATCTTAACTTAGGTTCTGGTCTACGGGTTTTAGGTTAATCCTTGGGAGAAATAGAAAAAATCTAACTTGAGATACTCTCTCCCCCTTTGGCAGACATCAAAAAAAAATGTAAGGTAATAATAACGAGAATGAGTTTACACCAACAATATATTAACATGATTTTTGAAAAGACATATGGTTTTTGATAAAAAGAACATGACTTTTAAAATTCTCCAATTTTTTGAAAAAAAACTAAGTACTCGAAAAGAGTTTGAATAGATAAACACTTTATTGATTTGAATTTCCCTAAATATGACACAATCCTAGGAATCTTATTGACCACAAGAAAATTTTCTATATGTCTTAGAGATTTTCTAATCAAAATAAGGTATTTTCAATATGTGTTTTTAATTTTTGAAAAATAATAAATTTCTGGATTTGGATTCCTCCCCAATCTAACACAATCTTAGGAAACCATGTTAACTATAAGGAAAACTTTTCTATGTATCTTGAAGATTTTTCCAAACTTAAGTAATTTTTTCAAAGATTTTCAACGATGTTCAAAGATGAGAAAAGTTTTTCAAAATTGTTTAAAAAAAAATTCAATACATGTTTTAGAAAAAGAATGAATATTGTACATACAAAGATAGAGTATTTTTGAAAATATAGTATTTCTGAAACTTTTAATAATTCTTTTAATTTGAACTCCCCCTAAATATGACACAGTCCTAGGAAACTTTTCAACGATAAGTTAATCTTCCTCTGAGTCTTAGGGTTTTGATTCAAAAAAGAATTACATAATAATTTTATTTCAAATTTAAAGTAATCAAAAGAAGAGATACATAAATTTGTTTTGATTAGGAATTCCTCTAAGTCTGACACAATTTTAGGAATCCTTGTAGATTATAAGAAAAATTCTTATGTGTCTTTAGAGTTTATCCAAATCATAAGAGCATTTTTGAAGGATATAATCAAAAGTGAAGAAGTATTTTTTTAAAGCATTTTTATGCTTTCTTTTGAAAAATATAACAACTTTTGAAGAAGTATTTTTTGAAAAATATTTTGAAAGACATAATAAAATTTGGAAAACTATTTTTCGAAAAGTACTTTGAAAGGAGTAAAATTTTTAAGCAAATCATTTTGAAGTAATTTTTGAAAGATTAGATTTTAAAAAAAACGATAAGCAATGACTCCCCCTGAACTTGATACTCTCTAGATACCCTTGTTAACTGCAAGAAACTCTACCTAAGTATCTTAAGGGACTTTAGTGTTGACTTAGAGGATTTATGTCTATGTGCAGGTCAAACAACTTTCAAAGATATATTTTTGAAATGTATTTATAGGTACACACAATTAAGCATGAAATTCATTAAAACATTATTATGTTTAATCATTATTTTGAAAAAAGTTTTTAAGAAAATATTTTAAGTATTTTGAAAACATTTTGAGAATATTTATCAATTGATTAGTCCTTATCATCTCACCCATTCTAAATGTCGTAGTACAAACAAGCATGGTTGCCTTATAGGTTGCGAGATGCTTGAATAATTTTTCTCAATTTAATTTTATAGATTGCTTGACCTTGAATTAGATTCATGTTTAACAATTAGTAACTCAATAATTGGCTTCTAGGACTTGGCGAGGCACAGAGGCCTTCTTTGGCCTAAGCCTTATTGGATCGACAACTTATTCCTTAGACAAAGCCTTTTAAAGAAATAATACTTTTAATTTACTTTTTGTGAACTCTAGTCTAACTAGTCTAGGATGTAGTGAGGTAGCTTCGGCTAGTTCGACTTAGCTAGGTCGACCATGTCGAGTACTCCTTACCCTTCTTGACTTCCTAGACCAAGCTTCCCTAACGTACTATCATCTTGTCCCACCCTGGTACTATGTTAGGCAAGTGTCAAACTATCTTTTTCCTATCTAGTCATTCTATGTTAAGCACAAAAGCAAGCTAACATGAATGACATGACATATATATATGAACAAAATAAACAGATGCATGAGCATGACAGTTATGCATATATCAATCATGTCAAATCATTTTAATTAAATTTCTAATAAATTATCAAATTCTTGATTTGATACAGAACGTATGAACCCGCGAATATGTCAACCCACTTTGACATATTTATTATCATTGATTGTTACAGTTTGATAGAATTTTATTTAGTTTAATAATTAGAGGTAATTAATTGGAATTTAGTTCGTGAATTTTGTATAAATTTTGAATTTTGAATTAAGGATTGAGTTTGTTATTAAAGTTGAATTGTTAATAATTAATTAGATTTATGTTGTTAAGAATTAATTAAGATTCAAGTTATTAAGAATTGATTATGATTTAAGTTGTTAAGAAATAATTAAGATTTAAGTTGTTAAGAATTAAATTAAGATTTAAGTTGTTAAGAATTAATTAAGAATTAAATTAAGATTTAAGTTGTTAAAAATTAATTAAGATTTAAGTTGTTAAGAATTAAATTAAGATTTATGTTGTTAAGAATTTATTAAGAATTAAGTTGATAAGAATTAATTAAGAATTAAGTTGTTAAGAATTAATTAAGATTTAAGTTTTTAAGAATTAAATTAAGATTTAAGTTGTTAAGAATTAAGTTGTTAAGAATTAATTAAGAATTAAGTTTTTAAGAATTAAATTAAGATTTAAGTTGTTAAATTTGTAATTAATTTTGGATCTAATTGCATCATTTCCATTAATTCAAAAATTTATGATTCATTTATTATTTCTTTTTTTTAAGTTTTCAATTTTATTTAATTCTCTGTTTTATTTGAATTCTTATAAGCCTTTTTAATTATAGCTTTAATTTTAATAAATTCATCTTCATCTTCATCTTTGAAGTTATATTCAAAATTATTAATTAAATTATATTATTATCTTCAAAGCAAGTAGAATAATTTTCAGGATTATTAATTAAGGTCATAGTATAATATTCAAAATGAGTAGAATTATTAGTTAAGGTTTCATAATTATCTTCAAAATTATTAAGATTATCTTCAGAATTACTAATAAAGAGTTGAGTATTATCATCAGAATTATCTGTTAGATGTATACTAAAAGACTTGTCATTTTATATGATCATCTACATTTTGAAAGAGAATCACAACAACACAGTTGCGTGGTTATATTAGTATATGCATAACAGTCTCATACTCTGCATTGTAGATAACATGGTGTGTGGTGACGCATAGAAGATCATGTTATCAGTACCTTGCATAGTATAAGTAGAGGCTCACAACCGAGATGGAGTTGGACAAACCATCGGGATGGTTGTAGTGTAATTAGGTGTGATTTATCTTAACCATATAATTACACTAGTGTGCTTTGTGTACATTGAGCAGGACCAAAATAGAGGTCATCCAATTTGTACTAACTTAATAATTGGATTAGACCTTGGATTATTATAAAGTACAATCTCTAAATCTCGATATAATAACTGGCACATATATTTAGTATTTTATTTCATTGATTTACCAATAGGCGAGATTTATTTCGCTAAATCGATAGGCCCGGTAAGTTGGGAAATAATATTAATTATATGGTTTGTCATTGATTATTGACGAAATTCGTGTCCTGGTGAATCGGGATGATGATGTCCCCTTGATGAGCTCATAAGGTTCATCATGTTAACCCCTGCAGGTGGATTTGATCCGACATGATGATAAAGTTGAGTGGTACTAGTCAAGGAGTTAGAAGTTGATTAATTAAAATTGTCAGTAATTTAAATTAATCAATAGGCATTCGATATCATAAACATGGGGAGATGGATGCACTCATAATAGCTGGAGCCCATATGAAAATATAGGATTGGTGAGGAAGTTCAATGGAGATCCTTTAGTGGAATGAATCTTCATTAATGGATCGAATTTGGATCCATTAGTGGGCTAAGACCCAAATCCTCCTAATGGTCCCTACCTTAGCCCTATATATACCCCATGGAGTCAAGAAACCAAGGCTAATCCACCACACAACAAACCCGGGGTCTCTCTCTCTTATTCTCTCTTCCACTCTCTCTCTCCTAGGGTTGGGCGGCGCCGGTAGAGAAGAAGAAGATGTTGGGTATGGCTTGGCGGGTTTCCTAAACGAATATTCGGTCGATCCGACAGACCTCTCCATGTCTACGGATTAAAATATTAATCTGAATGGAGACCCGTCTCCCTAAGACCATCTTGTGTCGTACCGAACGATCCAAATCACAACTCGACCAATTACCAAAATCAGCATTATGATTTGCTTGACCGTTCGATCGCGGAAAAGGCGACGAGTTAATCACCAGCTTTTGTGTTAATGGTCGTGGTCCAGTTAGTGAATTAATAACTATGATACAAAATCAAATTAATAAACTAACACACATAAAATGACGAGGCAAATGAATATGGCACAAAAAGAACGAAAGGAGCCAAAGGAAGAATTATACCTTCCATTACCTTACGATCTTCTACCGTATGACCCTTCCCTCTTGGACGTCACGTGGGCAACGATCTACCTAGACCCGTCGTCACCAAGTCAATCCCTTCTCCTTGCGCCAACCAATCCCTAACATAGGGATGCCACCGGCCACTCTGAGGAAGAAGATAATCCAAACACAAAAACCCAATTAATTCCCTCCTCCGCCAACTAACAAGTTGCATTCTCCCTCAACCATCTGATTTGTTTCCTTCGGCCAAAAAACAAATTGCGTGAAGCAATTGTTTTCCCTCAGCCAACAACAAATCAATTTATCTCTCAGCCAGCCTATTTGCAACCTGCAGCCGAGGAGATCCTGTTTGCATCCTACAACCGAAAAATGAATTGCGTGAAGCAATTCGTTTTCTCCTCAGCCAACAGCAAACTGCAATTGCAATTCCCTCAACCGTTTGCATCCTTCAGCCAAGAACAAGTTGCATAAGCAACCTGTTCTCTCTGAGCCAATAGCAAACCCGACGGTGCAACCCTTCCTCAACCGTTTGCAAGCAGCTTGAATGGAATGGTGTGCAGTCAACTTGCTTCCCGTTGCATGCATAGCCTCTGCGTGGAGAAGAAACAGTAGGACACCTGCTGTTTTGCCGCCGTACACCGTGAGGGAGAGGGAGAGGGAGACAGAGAGAGGGAGAGGGGAGAGAATAGACTAGTGTTTTCCTTGTGATTCTATTGGATTAATCCATTGGATCGATTAACCTCTTGGTTTCATGCCACCATGGGGTATATATAGGGCTACGGTAGGGACCATGAGGAGGAGTTGGATCTTGGCCTGCTAATGGACTCGGTCCATTAATGAGGATCTATTCCACTAAAGGACCCCCATTGAATTACCTCACCAACCCTCATAATTACATATGAGCTCCACATATTACGAGTCGTCCATCCCCCCGTGTTTAAGATCTTGAATGCCCGTTAATTAATTTAAATTATTGATAATTCAAATTAATTAACTTCTGATCCTTGACTAGTACCACTCAACCTTATCATCATGCCGGATCAAAATCCACCAACAGGATTTAGCACGATAAACCTTTTGAGCTCATCAAGGGGGCATCATCATCCTGACTAACCAAGACACGAATTCCGTCAATAATCAACAGCACATCATATTATTAATATTATCTCCCAACTTACCGGGCATATCGATCTAACAGAATAAATCTCGCCCATTGGTAAATCAAAGAAATAATAATTAATTATATATATCCGTTATTATTTCGGAATTAAGGGATCGTACTCCATAATATAAACTGAGATCCTATCCAATTATTGAGTCAGTACAAATTGGATAACCTTCGGTTTCGGTCCTGCTCAATGTACTCAAAGAATACTAGTGTAATTCTATGGTCAAGACCAACCACACCTAATTACACTACAACCATTCAGATGGGTTGTACAATTCCATCTCGATTATGAGCCTCTTATTTATACTAAGCAAGGAACCGATAACATGATCTTCCGTGTGACACCACACACCATGTTATCTACAACGCAAAGTAATTGGACTTCGTGTATGTACTAATGTAAACAAGCACCTAGTGTAGTTGTGATTCTCTTTTCAAAATTTAGATGATCTCATAAAAAGAGAAACGTCTTTCAGTATACACATCTAACAATCTCCCACTTATACTCAAAGACTTTGTTATTCTCAAAATGTCATACATCTGACTCCCTGATCATCCACATGCCTAAAGCTCTCGCTATCAAGGCTTCAGTGACAAGATCTCCCAGGTTGTCCTTTGATGAAATCTAGGCAACAACAACCTTTCCTCTCCTGGGTGGTACTTGCGATCTATGTGTTTACTCGCCTTATGGGCTCGTGATTCCTTCGAGTTTGCAACTCCACCATTGTTTATCACAACAAAATGTGATATCTTTGAGCAAACCAGGAATCACATCGAAGTTCATATTGAGGTTCTTGAACCATGTAACTTTCTTGGCTGTCATAGAGACTGCCATCCATCCAGCTTCCATGGTGGAGTCCATCACGCAGCCACTGCGCGACACTCCTCCAACCTATGGTTCCATCTCCTTAAGTAAACACAAAACCCCGAGGAATACTTACGTTTCCCCCTATCCGACTGGAAGTCTGTATCCGTATAACCCATAGAGAATTGGTCTGCCCGGTAAACCAGCTTATAATCCTTAGTCCTTCTCAGGCACTAATATAAGCTTTTACCGCAATCCAATTTCCTTAACCTGGGTTACTTTGATATCTGCTAACCATGCCCACGGCAAAGTAGATATCCGGTCTCGATTTTAGCATACATGAGGCTTCCTATAGCCGATGCTAAAGGAACCTCCATTACCTGCTCTATCTCCTTTGATAATCTAAACATATCTCCTTAGATAGAATATCTCCACAGCTGAAAAGTACAAAACTTTACTTGGAGGTTTCCATGCTAAAATGAGTTAAGACACTGTGTCTATATGAAACATGGGATAAGCACAACATCCTTCTCTGGTGATCCCTTTGAACTTCGATCACCAAGGATGTGTCCTGCTTCTTCCTAAGTTCTTCATATCAATTATTTGGATGACCATATCCTTACGTCTAATAATACTTTGGTATTGCTGCCATCTAACAAACTATTATCTACGTATAGTACAAGAACACCACTACATTTTCGTCACATTTCTTACATACACAAATCTCATCCGTCCTTTGAACAAATCCATATGACTAGATTATGTCTTCAAAGCGGATGTTCCTCGTCATAGGTCAAGGGATCTTGATTCATGGTCGCCAGGGACCGAGTCTGAATACTCTCCCAAGAGCATGAATCCTTCTTGTTGACTAAAAACCTTCCCACTACGATGAGGTACCACCTGTGTATCTTCTGTGACACGTGGTGCAGTGACTTGTGGTGTATCCTATTGTATAGTTGGTATTAAGGTCAGAACATCCCCTCTTAATTCTTCAAGAACTAGTATACTCATGAGCTTGTGATTCATCACATAGTCTTCTTCTAAGACTCTGGTATTCGTGCCAATGATTACCCTATGATTCTTTAGGACTATAGAACTACCTTTCGTTCCTCTAGGATAGCCTACAAACAAGCGCACGAGATTCCAATCTTATCACTATCCCCTCTCAGCACACGTGCTGAGCTATCCCATGTCCGAATATGTCTTAGACTAGGCTTTCGCTCAGTCCAGACTTCTATGGGTAGAAGGTACTGACCTAGATCGTATCAAGTATATACGCTGTCGTTTCCAGAGCATATCCCCAGAACGAATTTGGCAACTCGGAGCTGCTCATCATTGTCCTAACCATCTCCATAAGAGTCCTTTTCCTTTGCTCTGCTGCACCATTCTATTGGGGTGTACCGGGTGCGGTCAATTGGGATTGACTCCCTACCTCTGATAAGTATGTCCTAAATTCATCCAAGAGATACCCATCACTATGATCCGATCGTAGTGTTTTGATACCTTTACCTTGATGTTTCTCCACAACCGTCTTGAATTCATTGAACCAATCAAAGATTCAGACTTGCGGCCATCAAGGAAATGTATCCCTAACTTTGAATATTCGTCTCACGAAGTATTCAAAGCTACCTCTATCCGGGATAGGCATAGGACCACACAAATCAGAATGAACTGATTCTAACATATCTTTGGCTCAATACCCCTCGGCCTTGAAAGGCCTCTTGGTCGTCTTACCTTCCAAGTAAGATTCAAAGGTTAGGAAGTCTCCCACTACCAATGAACCCAAGGGTCCATCGGCTATCGTCCTTTGAATCCTACTAAGGTTAATATGGCCAAGCCCAAGATGCCAAGGACATGTTTGGTTCATCTTGGAAGGAACCTTTCTCTTACTTTGATTAAATGATGAGCTATTAGCTACTATTTGCATCATGGGAGACTTTGGTTTTAATTACTTAAATTGCTTATCCATGTTCTTAAATAGATAATCTTTCTATTCCACTTTTCATAATAAAAAACAATAGAATATCCATTATTTCAGAAACTGAACCAGAGTTCTTTCTAAAATTAGGTACATAAAAGCAATTTTCATAAAACCAAAACTTTACTTCCTATCTAAAGACAAATAGATAACTCTCACTGCAATAGTTGTCACCTCCGTAGCATATCCCATGTAGATGGTAATCTCTTGCTTAGCTAGTCGTCGGGTTTCCTGGAACCCCTGCAAAGAATTGCAGACATGTATAGTGGCATCCGTATCTACCCACCATTTACTGGTAGATAACATCGCTAAACATGTTACAACGACAAAAGAAAGAGATATACCTCTCTTTTGATAACGGGGGCAGTTCGCCTTTCAATGTCCAATTTTCTGGCTCGTGAAGCACTTGCCTTTCGGCTTCTTCACACCAGCCTGAGGTCCCTGCGATTCTGCTGCCTTCTTGGACTCACCCCGTTTCTTCTTCTTCCTGCTTTTCGGCACAGAAGTAGAAACCTTCTGAGTGACCAAGGCCTGCGAATCCGGACGAAAGAGCCCCTCTGCCGCCTGGAGTTCTCCTAGTAGTTCTCTCAACGTATACTCATGCTTATTCATGTTATAGTTAAGCCGAAACTGCTCAAAACTCCTAGGCAGAGATTGGAGTGTAATATCGACCTGGGTTTCCCCGTCGATTTCTCCTCCCAAAACCTCAATCTCATTGAGGTGGGGCATCATCTTTAGGGCGTTCCTCGAAGAGTACCTATTTGTACTCCTCTGCGGAAAGGACAATGTCTAGACTTATTTTCCAGTCTATGTAGTTTGGGGCTAGTAAGTCTATTTTCCTTAAGTATGGTTTCTAGTGGTTTAAAGGTCATTTTAAAAATCCTAAGAATCACAACATACACTACTTTAGAAATTGAAAATAAATTGATTCCTCAAAATAATTAATTTTCAAAATCAACCAACACCCCTATACACCGAAAAATTCACATGCCATGATGGTGTGGACGTATCTAAATCCCTACATTCGTAAGAGGAGGTTTTACCCATTAATCTTACTATCATGCCAACCTAACTTTTTGACAAGTAAGATCAACAGTTGGTTTACTTCGGCTTTGCAAAATAATATTCGCATCTAAGTGTGCACCATTACACGATACTAAAAAAATTATTTTCAATTATGTGCCTTCCAATGGGGAAGTACACACGTTCTTTAATAATTTTCTATAATCTTTTTCGACCCAGTGATCCACAGAACAAGTCCATCCGATGGGGAGGAAGGCACTCAGAGCCGACACGTATACTTGTTCGCATCACTTGTCGAATTGTAATGGAAGTCGCGGGACCCTTAGGGTCCCTCTCCCACTTAGTAATTTATCACGAGAAATTTTCTAGCACTACCACACAACCAAGCACATAACCAATAACATGAAAATAAAATAAAGAAAATCCTAGATTTTCCAACTTTCATGGCCCTTGGTCTCTTATGCGCCTCCAGTCGTGTCGTCAACTCGTTCGCTCCTCCCTTCCTTCTGCGCATGCTACCTTGAGGGTGTTGGTGCAGACAGTACTCAAGTCGAACCTGTGTTTTGATAATGGCAAAAGGTTCAAAAGTTAAGATGTTATGTTTATCTAACATGCTACTATAGTGTGTAGATTGAAGTCCTAGCGAAGGACTGCTAGGCACCTAGCGAAGGACTGCTAGGCATCGGAACCCTAAGACCTAGCGAAGGGCCGCTGGGCACCTAGCGAAGGGCTGCTAAGAGTCAAAGACCTAGCGAAGGACTGCTAGGCACCAGGCGAAGGACTGCATGGAACCGAAGACTTGGCGAAGGACTGCTGGGCACCAGGCGAAGAACTGCTTGGTACTAAAGACCTGGCGAAGGACAGCTGGGCACCTGGCGAAGGACTGCTGGGCAAAAGTCCAACCGGAGGAGCCGGTTGGCAACAAGTAAATTCTCCTGAGAGGAGTAGGTGAGGACGCGTTCCCCGTCGAGGGAGTAGTAGGCATCGGTTCTGTAGGGGTTTTCGGGCCACGAAAACCGCTTTTTCGCGTCGCGAAAACCCCGAAAGCCCCAATAGCAAAGATCCGAGCGAAGAAAGCCATTTCAAAAATTACGAGTGCTCGTTTACATGCTTCAAAACCCGATCTACTCCTAGATCTAAAGAGGGATAAACATTTTACCTTTGATGCGTGCCCCGTTCAATCCCGTTCGCTCCTTTTGGATGTCGGATCTCTAGGACGTCAAGTGTCGTCCCTCTAGAAGTATCCACACAAGCAAGAGAGTGGAGAGGAGAGCCCAAAAGTGTGCTAGCACTTCAAATGGGTCTCGGCAAGATGAGAGGAGAGGGAGAGCAAAAACCCAACAAAAACCAAGGAGGGAGAAGAATGAAATCACCCCACACAAAACTTGGTTTTGTGTCTTAAGTGGCCGGCCACAACACTTGTGTAACCCCCATTTGAATTCAAAATTCAAATGGGGAGGTTACTTAGTCTTGATGATGATGCCAAGTCATCACTTGGTCAAGTCAAGTCAAGGTGATGCGGCTTGAGTCAAGTCAAACTTGCCTCTTATGGACTTTCCATATTTAGCCAAAGTCAAATTTTGACTTCATTATTCTCCCATGATTAGATTCATCCAACACTTGGATCAAACTCGAGTCCAACTCAAGTTGTCTAATTTGAGTCAAGTCAAACTTGCCTTTTATGGACTTTCCATATTTAGCCAAAGTCAAACTTTGACTTCATTACTCTCGGTCCATCATATGAACTTGTTCTCCATCTATTGCTCTATTGTGTGGACCCTATAGGTTCTTGTAACATTGGCAATCCCTTAAACCTATTTAAGGACATAAGCAATGAGAGGTATCTAGCAACACATCATTGCTACCCAAGTTACAAGAATGTCGAGATCCAACATCACCATTGTGACTAATAATTGTGACCATCACAATATGTGACAACATCCTTCTATCCTCGATATCTAGATTGATCTTTCATGAGGCATAGACCGTGTCATCCTCAAATCAATCTATATGTCTTGAACTCCAAGTAAGACTCACTATAATCAAATAAGCTCAATATCTAATATTGCCTTATTTGGGCCATGGCCATGCACTTAGTGGTCTTACTCTATCAAGAACGAAGATATCACTCCGTCATATAGAGGGATAGATCCCATCTACGTTACTCACATCCCTCGATAATTTGTTACAAACCCAGTAATCGCCTTTATAGTCCACCAGTTACGGGTGACGTTTGACGAAGCC
>JAGFNQ010004310.1:0-16442 GCA_024364735.1 Boesenbergia rotunda
AAATGAGCAAAAAATTTGTGCACATGTTGCTCTACGACCGTCTCAACCTGAACATCAATTGTCATCTCTTCTGTCATCATCTAATTCTTCAATTCTTGATTTTCTTTTCTTAAGGCTTCCACTCAGTAGATGTTGAAGAACCAGGGCGACGGCCCCTAGGAGCCCTCACACACTCAAAAGCAACTGTTGCCTGGGTCCTAAGGCCGTAGATGAAGTTATTTATAATTCCACCAACAACATCATAATAAATCTCATTTGTAGCATCTCCGTGGATAGAGTGTTAGACATCTCTCCCTCTATAGCAGGTGTTGTAGCCTAGTAGTTAATGAGAAATAATACATAACTTTCCATGATAACATTTTGTTCTTCTTCCTTAATATGTGATTGTGCTGCTTATAACGAAAGTGATTACATATTATGCATTCAAACAGTTCTCTATCTTCATATTCCAAAATATCATATAGTTATTAATACATCATTCAATTTTTTTTCATAGGTAAACCTAAACCCTAACCAATTTCTTTGTACTGTAGAATCTATCAGTCAATAGGTTATCAGAAGGGAGCAACTCTGACATCAATTGATAAATGTGAGAAAATAATTAATCCAGACATTAATTATCATCATATTTTATTTTTTATTTTATTCTGATAATTTTATGACTTAGTCTTAGATTAGCCTTTCCTATTTTAATAGGATAACTAGAGAATTAGTCTCCCTATTTTTATTCCTATTTTATTGGGATAAGTCATGACTAAGTTTTGTTCGTGGTGTATTTAAAGGGTCCCAGAGGCATGTGAAACATCGTCTCAGTTTTATTGTAAGTTTGTTTCTTCCAGAAAATAAATTCGTTCGTTCTTCTTTCGTTCTTTCGGGTTTTTCGTTTTCTTTTTGTTCCTCTTGCGTATTGGTGTGGTTCTTGGGTGCGCTATTCTTTGATCTGGGCCAACAATTGGTATCAGAGCTTTGGTAGTAAAGAGCAGCCAAGAATCCTCGCTTCCACAAAAATGTCGAGCATCGTAGCGAAGGAGAACGACGGAGTGTCATTTCCCTATCCGATGCTAAACCCTCACAATTATACTGTGTGGGCAATAAAGACAGAGGCAATTCTCGATGCCCAGGGAGTCTGGGAGGCGGTGGAGCCAGAGAAAGAAGCCCAGGTGGATGCAAAGAAGGACAAGAAGGCGCGTGCATACATCTTGCAGTGTGTCCCCGAAGACATCCTTCTCCAGATCGCAAACAAGAAGACGGCGAAGAAAGTCTGGGACAGCCTCAAGATGAGGTACCTTGGTAGTGATCGGGTGAAGAAGGCACGCGTACAAACGTTGAAGAGCGAGTTTGACGCCCTCCAGATGAAGGAGACCGATACTATTGATGAATTTGCTGGCAAACTCAGCGCCCTGAGCAGCAAGTTCTCCACTCTCGGTGCCACGCTTGAAGATTCCTCGTTGGTAAAGAAGTTACTCGATTCTGTCCCTGATAAATTCTTTCCTATTGTTGCTGGTATTGAGCAGTTCCACGACCTTGAGACTATGCCATTTGAGGAGACTATCGGGCGACTAAAGGCGTACGAGGAACGAACACTACGATTATGCGGCAATACCAACGACACTGAAGGTGAACTCCTACTTACTCATGCCGAATGGCAAAAGCGACAAAAAGAGAGCAGCGTGAACACTCCGTCAGAAGGCAAGGGGCGTGGGTCCAGCGGCCCTAATCGTGGCAAGTGGCGTGGGCGAGGGCGCGATCGTGGTCATGGTACGCAGCGCCAAGACAGTGCAGGAGGCACTAGCGACAACAACAGTGGCACCCGTGACAAGAGACACATAAAGTGTTTCAATTGTGAGAAAATGAGGCATTATGCGTCCGAATGCTACAGCAAGCGTCGAGATGATGAGGCTCACCTCACTTGCGACACCGATGAAGAGCCAACACTGATGATGAGCGTGTCCCACTAGGAGTCTCACGATATAATTCTGCTCAGTGAAGAAAGGTTTCTTCCAGAGATGTATCGCAACGTTAAGAAAGGGGAAGATAAAGACGTCTGGTACCTTGACAACGGTGCCAGCAACCACATGACGAGTCATCACGAGAAGTTTCAAGAACTAGATGAAACCATCACCGGGAGGGTGAGGTTTGGCGATGGATCAACCATAGAGATCATGGGCAAAGGGACAGTTGTGTTCGAATGCAAGAACGGCGATCAGAAGGCTCTCCATGAGGTATACTACATTCCAAAACTTTGTAGTAATATCATCAGTCTTGGTCAATTGACAGAAACTGGGAACGAGGTGCACATGGAAGGAGATGCCATGAAGGTGATTGATGGGAGCAGGAAGCTCTTGATGCTGGTAAAGCGAACACAAATCGCTTGTACAAGATAACCTTGAAGACATTCAAGCAAGACTGTCTCCTAGCAAGCCTAGAAGACCCAACTTGGTTGTGGCATGCAAGGCTCGGACATGTAAATTTCCATGACTTGAAGCTACTGGGGGAGAAGAAATTGGCGGTTGATATGCCACTACTGCCTCAGCCGAACAAGCTTTGCGAGGTGTGTGTGATCGCCAAGCATGCAAGATTGCCGTTCCCGTACCAAGCAAACTTTAGAGCAAAGAAGCCGTTAGAACTTCTCCATGCTGATATTTGCGGGCCAATCTCACCATGTACACTTGCCGGTAACAAATATTTTCTTCTAATTGTGGATGATTTCACTAGGTGGATGTGGGTGTTTGCATTGGCAGCAAAGAGTGATACATTCCAGGCATTCAAGAAGTTCAAATTCCTGACAGAGAACAAGACTGAGTACAAGATCAGAACACTCCGGGCAGATCGAGGCGGCGAGTTTCTATCCACGGAGTTTACTCGATTCTGTGAAAATGAAGGAATCGAGCGGCACCTCACGGCTCCCTACACCCCTCAACAGAATGGTGTCGTGGAGCGCCACAACCGTACTATGATGGCCATGGCGAGATCTCTCCTCAAGGGTACACATATGCCGGCAAAGTTCTGGGGAGAAGCGGTTAGGCATACTGTCTATCTGCTAAACCGTCTCCCAACTAAGGCACTAGGAGAGTGTACACCATTTGAAGCTTGGATGGGGAGAAAGCCAAATCTTGCTCACTTGAGAGTGTTCGGTTGTGTTGCATATGTGAAAAACACAACCCCTCATCTGAAGAAACTTGACGACAGAAGCTCACCCATGGTATACTTGGGTGTCGAGGAAGGCTGCAAAGCTCATCGCTTGTTTGATCCAAGCCATGGCAAGCTACAAGTAAGTAGAGATGTCATATTTCAAGAAAATTCTGAATGGACATGGAATGCAGGTGCTAACAATGAAGAAAACTTGCCGAGTTTTATGATGCTGGATCCGCTTTACTGCGACGAGGCGATTGTTGCAACAGACGTTGAGGCAGGGGCGGAAAATGTCATACCATCAGCAGCAGCCATGGTACCCATGACAAGAGCATCAAGTCTATCTACTCCATCGTCGAACTCGAGTCCATCTACACCATCATCGAACTCGAGTCCATCTACACCATCATCGAACGCCCGTGCAACTACCTCGCCTCCGGTAACAAACACTCCCGATTCTTATAAAGGGCCAGTCCGCTATAGGTCCCTTGCCGATATCTACGCCAACACTGAGGAAGTGGTTGGTATTGATGAAGAGCTGATGATGGTGGCGTATGATGAGCCAACAAGTTATCAAGAAGTTGCAACTGAGGCTTGTTGGTACGAAGCAATGGAGGAAGAATTGAAATCAATTGAGATGAACAAGACCTGGACGCTAACTGAACTCCCATTAGGCCGCAAACCTATCGATCTAAATTGGGTGTTCAAATTGAAGAAAGATTCAGATGGGAAAGTTGTTAAGCACAAAGCAAGATTAGTTGCTAAAGGCTATGTACAACGACAAGGCATCGACTTTGAAGAGGTTATGCATTATCGTCATCTTCACATGGTGCTGTGTTGTCTTATCTTCATAAATGTCCCTAGCCAGGTTTGGATTAAGTTGCTGGATTGGTTACATTGGAAGTGGAAGATGGCAACGCTTCACATGATGCTCTTCAGCATCCCAAACTGTCTGGAGAAACTACAATACAAAATACAGTTACAGAGGTTGCTGCCATGGTGGGGGAGAATGCCAGGAGTGAAGTTAGCCACCATGCGACAACTACTCGGTGTCCGTGATTTACAGCCATGTCTGGATTAGGGGGAGTAATGTGAGAAAATAATTAATCCAGACATTAATTATCATCATATTTTATTTTTTATTTTATTCTGATAATTTTATGACTTAGTCTTAGATTAGCCTTTCCTATTTTAATAGGATAACTAGAGAATTAGTCTCCCTATTTTTATTCCTATTTTATTGGGATAAGTCATGACTAAGTTTTGTTCGTGGTGTATTTAAAGGGTCCCAGAGGCATGTGAAACATCGTCTCAGTTTTATTGTAAGTTTGTTTCTTCCAGAAAATAAATTCGTTCGTTCTTCTTTCGTTCTTTCGGGTTTTTCGTTTTCTTTTTGTTCCTCTTGCGTATTGGTGTGGTTCTTGGGTGCGCTATTCTTTGATCTGGGCCAACAATAAATATCATCGTAATATCGTTCTGAGAAATGATATTCTACTTTCATGTTCAATAGCCTTACACTAGCTGATAATTTGTGAATGACTAAAAGGAATCTCTTCCTGCACTTCTCTTTCACTGACCTTTAACATGTCATATCGTTTCTGAACTTCAGGTGTTAGTATTTTAACTATATTTGAATGATCGACTATATTTATCGTGTCATGAACCATTGATTGCATTGCATTATCATTAGCTGATGAGTCTTCTTGCGAAAATGAAAAGTCAAATGATGAAGCAACAGAAGGTCCAATTATCTCAAACACATAAGATCCATGACAATACAAGTTGTAGTAATTTAGAATAAATCCATTTCTACCTAGATGTACTTTCACGGTATCTTCATCACGGAAAATTTTATTTCTATATTTATAATGATTGCACAGACAACATAACTCGTCGTCATTCATATACTTAGGATGACACTTAGCAAAGTTCACAAACTCTTCAATTCAATGAAAATATTATCATATAATAATTCCATTTTTTAACTTATTGTACATCCAAACTTTATTCATATATATTATAACCTAATGAAAAATAAATTTGTAATATTATTAAAATTGTAAAATTAAACATGCATATAGTTTGAACTAATCTTAAGCACTCAAACTTAAACTTAATATTATCAATAACACTTAAACTTAAACCAAATTAACATTGTGTTCAAACCTCAAAGGAAACACAATATCACCGAAAGAGAAAGATCAGAAATGGTAGTGTCACCTCCAGTGCTAAACTCATGTTGATCAGAAAAAATGTAGTATACCTGAAGAGAAATATAAAAATAATAAAAAAAATAGCTAAAATCAATCACATGCATTACATAAAAATACCTGAAGAGAAATATAAAAATAATAAAAAAATAGCTAAAATCAATCACATGCATTACATAAAAATACGTTAAATACAATAAGAGATAATACAACATGAGCTCACAGCTGGCCATGACTAGGATTAGCTGAGGTCGTGGTTAAGCTCGTGCCTAGACAAGCTCAACTCTGCCAAGTTCGTGGTTGGACAAGCTCAACTCTACAAAGTCATGGTCGACCAATCTCGTAGCCGTGAGGTCGGGGCCAACCAGCCTCAGGTCTGCGAGCTTGTGGCTGGCTAAGCTCGCACCATAAACGATTGCGGTCGCGAGCTCGGGCTTGACCAAGCTTGCGGTCGCGAGCAAACAACTTGACCAAGCTCGTCGTCGTCAGCTCTTGGTTGTAAGCTCGTGGCCGGTCAAGCTCCTGGCTACAAGCTCACGGTCGATGAAACTCGCAACAATGGAGAGGAGAAGAGGAGAGGGAAGGGGAGAGGTGTGCACCGACGGTGAGAAGAAGAGGTTGCATGACGGAGAGATCAGAGAAGAGAGAACTTAACCGGAGAACAAAATTTCCCGAGAGATGATTGAGCAAAATTGCTGGAGAGAGGATCCCAAGGAATCAAGAATCGAAATTAAGAATGAAACCCTAATTTTGATCCCTAAACTAGCGACAAAATTTAATTCCGTCACTAAGTAGCGATGGAACAGAGACGGAATTAGGTTTTCTATCGCTAATTAGCGATGGAATTAGGATTCTATCACTAATTTAGTCACTAAAACACATAATTTTTGTTGTGATAAATTCCCTTTTTTCCATATTATAGATTCTAAATATTTTTTAAAAGAATAAAATATAAATAATAATATTGAAATGTGAACCGAACTATGATCGACGATTTTAATTGTGAACTGTAGCCATTTTTGAAAATTTTAATTCGTCAAATCGATGATTCCGAATCACTACACTATCGATCTCAAACCATGGTCGAATCTAAATCTAACAACATCAAAATCCCAACAAAAATGATATTAAATATAGAATAGTTCAATATACTATTCATTAATATTAATAATTCTTTTTTTCCTACCGAGGAGTAAATTATTACATTTGGTTATTTCTAAATATTGGAAAATTATAATTTTATCGTATTTTTTTGTTATTCCATTTAAATAACTCATCCTTTATGATGATGCCCAACGGCTCAGGCTTCCGCCCCTAGTCCGCTAAAGTGGCGGTTCTACCATTTTGGCCAACGGCTCAGGCTTTCGCTCCATCTCCGTGGAGGCGCCGATCATGGCCCCCAGCGGCAGCCCGCACTCCCTGTGGCACTCGCCCGTGCCCTACCTCTTCATTTGCCTCGGGTCGATGTCCGACCTAATCGCCTTCACCATCCTTGTCCTCGCCTACTCTCATCGGAAATTCACCTCCCATTTCGATTCCGCAGCTGGAAGGGACTACGACGAAGAGAATCTTCGCGATGACACAGCCTTGGGCGACGGCCACCGCCTCGTCATCATGGCCGGTGACCGCGTGCCCACCTTCATCGCCGTATCAATTTCCCGTGCCGATGCGAACTCCGATGACGACGTCGAGGGTTCGCCGGAGGAGTCGGCTGTGACTATACAAATTTGCGTACGTGCCGACGTGCCGACGTGGGAGACGATGGAAGACAATTGATAGTTTGATTATTTTCAATACTGCTTTTTATTATTTATTAAGCGTAGTTTTCAATCCTGTTGAATGGTGAAGAAAATTTAAAACATATCAAATAAATTAGGTTGAATGTTTGCCCAACTAATCCGGATCACAGCTTATGACATTCAACCTTATGTCGAGTGTAGTTTTTACTCCTATTTAATATTAATGAATTGAGATTTCCTCTATTTAAAATAAATCAAATAAAGTTTAAATATCATTAATTGGATAATCTTGTCGGAGATAGAGGAGAAATATTCTAAATTTATAAAATTAAATTTAGACTTATATGTTAGATAACTTGAGCTGAAGATTTCAAGCTATTAGTAGGGTTGGTTCGGCTGAGCTTCCGGTGATCCGAGCAGAGTGAAAAACAGAGTGTTGAGTCTGAGTCCAAATTGTTGATGATACAATTAAAGTCTCGCATTGGAAATACATGAAAAAAAAATCATGGATTTAAAAGATAAAAGATATCTCTATTTGTATGAGGTATTTTGTGTAGAACCCAAGAATAAATCCATAAGGGTTTATTCTTAAAGTTGACAATATCATAGCATTGTAAAAATATATATTCTTTTAGTCCTAACAAGCGGTATTAGAGTGAAGTCACTCTTCACTAGACTAACTGTCGAAAGAAGCACTGACCTCTTCACTGGACTAACCATCGGAAGAAGCACAAGCTAGAACCATAGTCTAGACCATATAGCATGAGGGGTGGCCTTAAACGAAGTTGAGGGGATCACTTAGGTCAAGAGTAATCGGATATTTGAGAGGAGACCCAGAATAGGGATTCTGCCCGACTGCTGATTAGCGACTTGTCCAGGTCGCCAAGGGCCAGGCTGGCTGATTGCCAAGTGAGTTGCCGAGTTGTCGAGTCGCCAAGTACACAATCGGGATGTCCAGTCGTTGAATAGCCCGACTTCCAAGTCGGCTTAGTAGAAAACTCGAGTCGACCGAGTGTTCCAAGGGCAAGCAGAATGCTTCCAAGTTGATGCTAAGTCTCCAGAGTGATGCTGAGTCGGAACGCAAGTCACCCAAGTCGCTAGGTGCTGGGGAAGTATTCCTGAGTGGATGTCATAGCTAGGTCAGGAGTATGATAGCCCTCCGGATATACTTCGATGTTGTCATGGGTCATCTACATGTTTCCCAAGATCCAATGGCAAACCGTGATCACCACCAAATATTAGTGGTCACGGCGAACAAAATGCATACCTATCACAAGTGCTGAGTGTAATGAAGATGCACGACAGAGAGGGAAAAACTAGGAGGAAATATATGAAGATTTCTCCTATATTTTCTATTCAAGATCTAGTCTCCTAATATAAGAGCACATCTCTCTTTGGCTACAATAAATGACTGATTAAATGCTATTTATTTTCTTTACTGTCCGAATCAAAATGTTGCTACTGACCCTATTAATAGTTGACTGTTTCACTTGGGTGGTTGCGAATTCTATATTAACTCCAAGTTAGTGCATCCGTTATTACTTTAGCTAGGAAAAGATTTAATCGAATGATAAAATATTAATTCATTTTCTTGGGCAAATTTTTACCTTGACTGGCCTAACATTCTACGCACGTAGGTTATGCTCACACATAAGCTAACTTGGTTCAATATAAATTTGGACCCTGACATTGCATCACCTATACATCCACGCGTGAGAGATAATCTCTCCCCAAGCCTATGTTCACAATCTATACACTTGTAAAACAATATAAACTAACAACAAGGCCATTAAACTTTAATGTGGACTAAAATTTCATCCATTCCATCTCCTTCCCATTCACATTATGAGAAAAAAAAGAAATTGAATTTAAATTTAGAAAATAATATGACTATAAATTCCCATATATTATATAATTTTGATGATCAATATTTTATCGGCAATTTACCAAAGGGCGCCCCTGAGAATTGGTATTTACCAAAAGGTGTACCATGGTTTCACTTTTACCAAAGGGTGTATTCTTTTTAGTGAACTTCCGTTTATATCCCTTCCGCCAAAAAAAAGTCTTTCTCTTTCTTTTTCTCTTTCTCTTTCTCAGTAACAAATCCCGAGGTAACGGAATTTGCTTTTTCAGATTTGTCATTTTAAAATAATATATTTAGGAATCGGCTAAAAACGTAAGGTAAAGAAGGAAAATTTTTCCATTAACGAAAGTTATCTTCCAACTGATTTTAAAAATTTAAAGTGATGAATTTTTATATTTGATTTATATAAATTAATATTTAAATAATATTTGATAAATATATTAATATATAACAAATATTTAAAATTTAAAAAAGTCTGAAATCTTTTATTTCATTTCAGATCAAGCGTGAGCCTGAAATAAAAATATTTCAGGCCCAGCGTGGGCCTGAAATAGAAATATTTCAGGCCCAGCGTGGGCCTGAAACAAAAGATTTCAGGCCCTGTGTCGGCTTGAAATCATGTGTTATGATAGGGTTTTTTATGTAGGCCTGAAACATAAAGAAACATCTCTTTATATTTTTGAAATCACAATAAAAATCACTGAGAAAGATTACTTTACGTGAGAAATTCTAATTAATATAAAACGTACATTATATTAAAAACGAACATATATATATATTATATATATATATATATATATATATATATATATATATATATATATATATATATATATATATAAAATAAAATCAACTTAAGGTATAGGGCCTGAAATCAATTGATTTCAGGCCCTGAGCAGGGCCTGAAATCTTAATTTCAGGCCCTGCTTGATTATATATTATTAATAAATATAAAAAAATAATTAATAGGCATAATAATATATATTGATGGGTAAAATTAAAGATATAAGGATAATTTATTAAAATAAGCTATGATTCTATATTATTGTTATATCATTTTGTGCCAACTGATACAGTATGAGAACATCAGTGGGTTTTGACCAAAACCCACTGATGGACCTCCCATATCTGGATTTCTGAAAACCCTATATCAATAGACAGGGTTGACCTAGGAGAAGATGTTTTAGGTGTCCAAATATCTATACACTCTATATCACCAATGCAATAGGAGTAGTTTAGAAATATAAGTGGGTTTTGACCAAAACCCACTGATGGGTCTCTCATATCTGGATTTCTGAAAACTCCATATGAATAGAGAGGTTAGAGATAGGAGAAGATGTTTTAGGTGTCCAAATATCTATACACTCTATATCACCAATGCAATAGGAGTAGTTTAGAAATATCAGTGGGTTTTGACCAAAACCCACTGATATGGCTAAACTACTCCTATTACATTGGTGATATCTAATATATAGATGTTTGGACACCTAAAACATCATCTCCTACCTCTACCCTCTCTATTCATATGGAGTTTTCAGAAATTCAGATATGGTAGGTCCATCAGTGGATTTTGATCAAAACCCACTGATATTTCTAAACTACTCATATTGCATTGGTGATATAGAGTGTATAGATGTTTGGACACCTAAAACATCTCCTCCTAGGTCAACCCTGTCTATTGATATATGGTTTTCAGAAATCCAGATATGGGAGGTCCATCAGTGGGTTTTGGTCAAAACCCACTGATGTTCTCATACTGTATCAGTTGGCACAAAATGATATAACAATAATATAGAATCATAGCTTATTTTAATAAATTATCCTTATATCTTTAATTTTACCAATCAATATATATTATTATGTCTATTAATTATTTTTTTATATTTATTAATAATATATAATCAAGCAGGACCTGAAATTAAGATTTCAGGCCCTGTACCTTAAGTTGATTTTATTTTATATATATATATATATATATATATATATGTTCGTTTTTAATATAATGTACGCTTTATATTAATTAAAATTTCTCACGTAAAGTAATCTTTCTCAGTGATTTTTATTGTGATTTAAAAAATATAAAGAGATGTTTCTTTATGTTTCAGGCCTACATAAAAAACTCTATCATAACACATGATTTCAAGCCGACACAGGGCCTGAAATCTTTTGTTTCAGGCCCACGCTGGACCTGAAATATTTCTATTTCAGGCCCAACGTGGGCCTGAAATCTTTTATTTCAGGCCCAACGTGTGCCTGAAATCTTTTGATTTCAGGCCCACGCTTGATCTAAAATAAATTAAATCTTTGTTATATATTAATATATTTATTAAATATTATTTAATATACTAATTTATATATATACTGTTTACGTATAATATATATATAATATATATAATTATTATATATATATATATATATATAAATAGGAAAATCAACTTCAGGCTCAGGGCCTGAAATCAATTGATTTCAGGCCCTGTTTGATTATATAAAATTAATAAATATAAAAAAAATAATTAATAGACATAATAATATAAATTAATTGGTAAAATTAAAGATATAAGGATGATTTACAAAAACAAGCTATGATTCTACATTATTGTTATATCGTTCTGTGCCAACTGATACAGTTTGAGAACATTAGTGAGTTTTGACCAAAACCCACTGATGGACCTCCCATATCTGGATTTCTGAAAACCCTATATCAATAGACAGGGTTGACCTAGGAGAAGATGTTTTAGGTGTCCAAACATCTATACACTCTATATCACCAATGCAATATGAGTAGTTTAGAAATATCAGTGGATTTTGATCAAAATCCACTGATGGACCTACCATATCTGAATTTCTGAAAACTCCATATGAATAGAGAGGGTAGAGGTAGGAGATGATGTTTTAGGTGTCCAAACATCTATATATTAGATATCACCAATGTAATAGGAGTAGTTTAGCCATATCAGTGGGTTTTGGTCAAAACCCACTAATATTTCTAAACTACTCATATTGCATTGGTGATATAGAGTGTATAGATATTTGGACACCTAAAACATCTTCTCCTATCTCTAACCTCTCTATTCATATGGAGTTTTCAGAAATCCAGATATGGGAGGCCCATCAGTGGGTTTTGGTCAAAACCCACTGATATTTCTAAACTACTCCGATTGCATTGGTGATATAGAGTGTATAGATATTTGGACACCTAAAACATCTTCTCCTAGGTCAAACCTGTCTATTGATATAGGGTTTTCAGAAATCCAGATATGGGAGGTCCATCAGTGGGTTTTGGTCAAAACTCACTGATGTTCTCAAACTGTATCAGTTGACACAGAACGATATAACAATAATATAGAATCATAGCTTGTTTTTGTAAATCATCCTTATATCTTTAATTTTACCAATTAATTTATATTATTATGTCTATTAATTATTTTTTTTATATTTATTAATTTTATATAATCAAACAGGGCCTGAAATCAAGATTTCAGGCCCTGAGCCAGAAGTTGATTTTCCTATATATATATAATAATAATAATAATAATAATATATATTATATATATATTATACGTAAACAGTATATATATAAATTAGTATATTAAATAATATTTAATAAATATATTAATATATAACAAAGATTTAATTTATTTCAGATCAAGCGTGGGCCCGAAATCAAAAGATTTCAGGCCCACGTTGGGCCTGAAATAAAAGATTTCAGGCCCAGCGTGGGCCTGAAACAAAAGATTTCAGTCCCTGTGTCGGCTTGAAATCATGTGTTATGATAGGGTTTTTTATGTAGGCCTGAAACATAAAGAAACATCTCTTTATATTTTTGAAATCACAATAAAAATCACTGAGAAAGATTACTTTACGTGAGAAATTCTAATTAATATAAAACGTACATTATATTAAAAATGAACTTTTATATATATATATATATATAATATATATATATATATATATATATATATATATATATATATATATATATAATAAAATCAACTTAAGGTACAGGGCCTGAAATCAATTGATTTCAGGCCCTGAGCAGGGCCTGAAATCTTAATTTCAGGCCCTGCTTGATTATATATTATTAATAAATATAAAAAAATAATTAATAGGCATAATAATATATATTGATTGGTAAAATTAAAGATATAAGGATAATTTATTAAAATAAGCTATGATTCTATATTATTGTTATATCATTTTGTGCCAACTGATATAGTATGAGAACATTAGTGGGTTTTGACCAAAACCCACTGATGGACCTCCCATATCTGGATTTCTGAAAACCTTATATCAATAGACAGGGTTGACCTAGGAGAAGATGTTTTAGGTGTCCAAACATCTATACACTCTATATCACCAATGCAATATGAGTAGTTTAGAAATATCAGTGGGTTTTGATCAAAATCCACTAATGGACCTACCATATCTGAATTTCTGAAAACTCCATATGAATAGAGAGGGTAGAGGTAGGAGATGATGTTTTAGGTATCCAAACATCTATATATTAGATATCACCAATGTAATAGGAGTAGTTTAGCCATATCAGTGGATTTTGGTCAAAACCCACTGATATTTCTAAACTACTCCTATTGCATTGGTGATATAGAGTGTATAGATATTTGGACACCTAAAACATCTTCTCCTATCTCTAACCTCTCTATTCATATGGAGTTTTCAGAAATCCAGATATGGGTGGCCCATCAGTGGGTTTTGGTCAAAACCCACTGATATTTCTAAACTACTTCTATTGCATTGGTGATATAGAGTGTATAGATATTTGGACACCTAAAACATCTTCTCCTTGGTCAACCCTGTCTATTGATATAGGGTTTTCAGAAATTTAGATATGGGAGGTCCATCAGTGGGTTTTGGTCAAAAACCACTGATGTTCTCATACTATATCAGTTGACACAAAATGATATAACAATAATATAGAATCATAGCTTATTTTAATAAATTATCCTTATATCTTTAATTTTACCCATCAATATATATTATTATGCCTATTAATTATTTTTTTATATTTATTAATAATATACAATCAAGCAGGGCCTGAAATTAAGATTTCAGGCCCTGCTCAGGGCCTGAAATCAATTGATTTCAGGCCCTGTACCTTAAGTTGATTTTATTATATATATATATATATGTTCGTTTTTAATATAATGTACGTTTTATATTAATTAGAATTTCTCACGTAAATTAATCTTTCTCAGTGATTTTTATTGTGATTTCAAAAATATAAAGAGATGTTTTTTATGTTTCAGGCCTACATAAAAAACCCTATCATAACACATGATTTCAAGCCGACACAGGGTCTGAAATCTTTTGTTTCAGGCCCATGCTGGGCCTGAAATATTTCTATTTCAGGCCCACGCTGGGCCTGAAATATTTTTATTTCAGGCCCAACGTGGGCCTGAAATCTTTTGATTTCAGGCCCACGCTTGATCTGAAATGAAATAAAAGATTTCAGATTTTTTTTAAATTTTAAATATTTGTTATATATTAATATATTTATTAAATATTATTTAAATATTAATTTATATTAATCAAATATAAAAATTCATCATTTTAAATTTTTAAAATCAGTTGGAAGATAACTTTCGTTAATGGAAAAATTTTCCTTCTTTACCTTACGTTTTTAGCCGATTCCTAAATATATTATTTTAAAATGACATATCTGAAAAAGTAGATTCCGTTACCTCGGGATTTGTTACTGAGAAAGAGAAAAAGAAAAAGAAAGAGAAAGACTTTTTTTGGCGGAAGGGGTATAAACGGAAGTTCACTAAAAAGAATACGTCCTTTGGTAAAAGTGAAACCATGGTATACCTTTTGGTAAATACCAATTCTCAGGAGCGCCCTTTGGTAAATTGCCGATATTTTATTCAATTTAGTGATAGATATGAAATAACTAATTAGTGGTAATGTTGTCAAGATAATTAGAAACTTTATTTAACAAGAATATTCTTGTTAGACAATCTTACGAGAGATACAAAGAGTGTGGTCTAAATTGAAATTACAAATTAAATCAGGCGACTTGGGTTGATAATCTCATGTAATCGACCTTGAACGTTAGGCCGACTTGCTAGGTGGTCTGGAAGATAACTGCCTCGTATCACCGAGTTCGAGTTGTAGTCGAGGTCGAGTGGCAGTCAAGTCCGAGTGTCGAGCGCAGAGTCGGTTGAATTCTTTGGGTAGGGAGAACTTGCAGTGTCGCCCGAATGCCAAGTACTTAAGTGTGAAGAATTAGGTGCTTGGGAAAGTAATCTTGAGTGGATTTTCGAATACAGCTGACTGTAGCTGAGTTGGGGCGCAAGTCACCTGAGTAGATATCGATTTCTATAGAGTCAGAAATAGGAGATGTAGAGTTTTCAGGAAGTAATCCCGAGTCGATGTCACAGTCGAGTCGGGAATAAGGTCGCCCGACTACCTGAATCTAGAAGAAGCAATGCTGAGGCTTGCATATGATGAAGTGTTCTTAAAATAGATTGCCGCACCTCTAGCGATGCTTAGAGGTTGTCATGGGTCATTTGTTTGCTTGGATTCAATAGCGAACCATGATCACCATCAAACACCGGTGGTCCCGGTGAACTCAGTTCATACCTGAATGCTCACAATGCCTTTGCCGAGTGATATTCCACGATAGAGAAGAAAGGTTAGAGAACGGAGGTGGAGAAATTTCTATTTATTTTTCTATCGACATTTAGATGACCAATTAATCGCCATTTAATGTCTTTACTCCCCAAATCAAAATGCTGTGAGGTTTCAGATACGCCATTAGCATCAGTAAATGCATCCTTTATGCACTTGAGTAGGTTGCAAAATTAGATTCGAGTGGTAAAATATTAGTTCATTTGCTTAAGAACATTTTATCCCGACCGGTCCAAACACACGAGTCAACTTGATTCAATGCAGTTTAAATGATCAATTAAACATCATTTAATGCCTTTACTCTAGGTTTCGGATATGCCATTAACATCAGTTAATGCATACGTTATACACTTGAGCTTGCTGCAAAATTGGATTTGAGTGGCAAAATATTAATTTAGGCAAATTTTGCTTCGGTCGATCCAACATTCGACATACATAGGTCTTGCTCATATATAAATCAACTTGATTAGTACAATCTGAGCCCTGGATTTGTACTCCCTGCTCACCCACTCGTGAGAGTGAGTTTCTCCCTATATTTATTCACAATTATAATACATGTGCTATAATATAAATTAACAATAAAGTCATAATCTTTCAATATGAAACTAAAAATTCATGTACAATGAAATTTTCTTCATCCTTTCTACCTCATTTAATTCTCATCTCTAACCATTCTAAAATGGAAGAGGTAGTCCTCATGAGATTGACTGATAGTTAGTATGTGAGTATTATTACTTTGAGGTTTAGGGGTCAAAACCTGGCAAAGTTTATATGCCCGTTCTTCCCACATGCTAGCCACAACATCCGGACTAATCATCTCTGTGATTTATCTTCTCTATATTGATCCTA
>JAGFNQ010004310.1:19693-49643 GCA_024364735.1 Boesenbergia rotunda
AAAAAAACTAAAAATTGAAAACCCTTAAGGTTCACATTCCCAATTGGGTTATAATGTTCAAGCTAAAAAAAATTAAAATGTGAAAACCTCTATGGTTCACTTTTCCAATTGGGTTATAGTATTCAATTATAATTTAAAAAAAATGCCTAGGGTTCACCTTCCCAATTGGGTTATAGTGTTCAAACACAATTTTTTTTTAAAAAAAAATTGAGGCGCCTCCATTGTATGATATTAAAATTGTTGCTTTTAAAATTTGGGACAAAAAAAAAAGATAACACACTCAACTTTAGGACTATAAAAGTCTTTGTAAAAATTTGATATCAGAATCGTTAATTTAATATTAAGTTTGGGACATGAAGAATATGCGCCCCATTTTAAATATACTTGGTAGGACATCTGTAGCACCCAGTCCAAGCCTAAGTACCTCGGGCATTCACAGCACCACGAGGCATTAGAGTTTTTATTCTTGGTTGGGAGTTTGTAGCACCCAGATCAAACCTAAGTACCTCGGGCATCCGTAGCACCGCGAGGTATTAGGGTTTTGATTACTTGGTAGGGCATCCATAACAATCAGACCAAGCCTAAGTACCTCGGGCATCCACAACACCACGAGCCATTAGGATTTTTATTCTTGGTTGGGAGTTCGTAACACCCAGACCAAGCCTAAGTACTTCGAGCATCCGCAACATCGCGAGGTATTAGGGTTTGGTTACTTGGTAGGGCATCCATAGCACTCAGACCAAGCATAAGTACCTCGGGCATCCACACCACCACGAGACATTAGGGTTTTTATTCTTGGTTGGGAGTCCGTAGCACCAAGACCAAGCCTAAGTACCTCGGGCATCCGCAGCACCGTGAGGTATTAGTGTTTTGGTTACTTGATAGGACATCCGTAGCACCTAGACCAAGCCTAAGTACCTCGGGCATCCACAACACCACGAGGCATCAAGGTTTTTATTCTTGGTTGGGAGTCCATAGCACCCAGACCAAGCCTAAGTACCTCGGGCATCTGTAGTACCGCGAGGTATTTGGGTTTTAGTTACTTGGTAGGACATCCATAGCACTCAAACCAAACCTAAGTACCTCGGGCATCCACAGCACCACGAGGCATTAGGGTTTTTATTCTGGTTGGGAGTCCGTAGCACCCAGACCAAGCCTAAATACCTCAGGCACCCGCAGCATCGCGAGGTATTAGGGTTTTAGTTACTTAGTAGGGCATCCGTAGCACCCAGACCAAGCCCCAGTACCTCGGGTATCCGCAGCACCATGAGTAGACCCGACCACAGTTTGGAACCGACGGTTCGACGGTTCGTGGGAGGTCGACCCTTAACCTTAACCGCCCAAGACAGTTACAGTTCATGGTTCAGAACCGCTGGTTCACAGTCCGGTTCACGGTTTGCCACAGTTCGCCACGGTTCGCCACGGTTCAATATTATTATATTAAAAAAATTAAAAATTAAAAATTAAAAATTAAAATAAAAAAAATAAATTTTATTAAAAAAAGGGCTTGCACTTATATAAGTTGCCTACGTATCTCCTTAGGGTATAGGGGAATCAAAGCCCACGTAGTTCTTTTACATTTTTACCTTTTTACATTTTTTTACATTTTTACCCTTTCTCACTCACTTGCATTTCCTCCCGTTCCCGTTGTATTTGTTCCTTCGGTATCAAATTCTTCGACTTCGTCTTTTGAAAGTTGTATTCCTTGGATTTGCTTCTCGGCTCTGGTCCAATCATCAAGTAATGCTTGAGCTTCCAATGAGTCGGGAGACATAGTTGATCGTCGTTCATCTAATATGTTGCCGTCGACACTGAACGTCTGCTCCACAGCAATAGTCGACACTGGAGAAGCTAAAATTTCTTTTGCGATCACGGAGAGAACGGGAAAGCTTTGAGCCTTCTGTGACCACCACTTCAAGATGTCGAAGTCTTCGCTATCTGCTTCATTAAAATCAAAAGAAGTCGTAAAATAATCCTCAAGTTCCTGTGTGGAACTTGAGGATCCTCGTGGACGTTTCGTCCGTTCTTTTAATAAAAGTTGAGCTTTTGTAAGTTTTAAATTAGTAGTAGTAGGTTGTTGTGTTTCAGAAATATTAGTTTGTGTTCCATATTTAACATAATATTGATTATAAAGATCATATAAATAATTTTTAATATTATATACAATATTAGCTGGATCCGGAGAGGAAGAATCTTTAATAGGAATTAATGCGTCATAATATAAAGTTAACATTTCTTATAAAACTTCTAATTTAAATCTAGGATCTAAAACAAATGCAATTAAATAAATTTCAAGAATTAAATAAAAATATTTTTCCCATTTAGTTTTCATAGCTATTATACATAAAGTTAAAGCTTCATCATTTAAATGTTCATTTAATATTAATACTATACTACAAAAATTTACTAAAATTAAATGAGCAATAGGATAATAAAAACCAGAAAGTTGTTCAGTTGCATCGTTAAAAACTTTTAAAATTTCACAAATACTACTACAAATATTCTATTATTGTGAAAATAAATATATATTAATATTACTATTTTGTGCAAAAAATAAACATAATAAATCTTTATATTGAAAAGAATCTTGTAATAATTGATATGTTGAATTCCAACGTGTTGGAACATCACGTGGAAATTTTTTTGGTCACATTCCATTAGCTTTACAAAATCTACCCCATTGTTTCATCATAGATGGATGAGACCATAAGTATGAAATTGCGGTTCTAATTGGTTGAATATAATTTTGTAAAAGTTTTAATCTATCTTGAACACATAAATTTAAAATATGGCATACACAACAAATATGGAAAAAAAAAACCTCCAATGACAGGTTGACAAATAAATTTTAGTTCATCTATTGAAGCGGTATTAGAACTAGCATTGTCTAATGATATTGAAAATATTTGATGAGTCAATCCATATTCTTCTAAAACTATGTGTAATAATTGTGCAATGTTATGAGCAGTATGTGATTCATCAAAAACTCTATAAGCTAATAATCTTTTTTGAAGGATCCAGGAGTTATCAATCCAATGGCATGTTATACCCATATAAGAATGAGTTTGCCAATGATCACTCCAAATATCCGAATATAAAAAAACTTTATTATTTAATTTACTAAATTCTTCAATTAAATTCTTTTTTCCTTGTTTTACTAATCTTTTAATTGTACGAATTAATGTAGTCGTAGGTACACGTTTAGCAGCAGGATTAAGAGATTCTTTACAAAAATCTTCAAATGTGCATTTATATCCAAAACTAAAAGAAAGATGTTCTATGGAAACAAATTTAGCTAATGGTTCTCTTAATTTATTATCTGAATATAAAAATAAACCAGAATCAGTACTACTGCCGTTAGAAAATCTAGATAATTGTGTTTGAGAGCGGTCAAGTCCATATTCCGTCGAGTGCTTCGTTTCTACATGTCGTTTCAACGACCCATAGCTGCCGCCGGCTTGGAATTTGTAGGAAGCATTGCAATGCTTACATTTTCCACGCATTTCTCCCGACGGAAGTGTGACCTTCTCAAAATGTTTAGTGAAAATAGACGATTTTAAAGAAGGATTTTTCCGAACCTTAGAAGTAATCGCATCGGTACTTCCTTGCGTTTCGGGGATCGGAGGGCATTGGGGCTGAGCCTCAGTCTCATCATCGGTGGATTGAATTTGAAGGTTGGGATCCTCGTATGCAATTTCTTTTCCCCTCCAAGATCGAGATGATGAAGCTCCGTGACCTCCTTCCATTATCGTCGATGAAGAACGCGGAGAGAAGTTGAGAGTTAAGAATGAGAGATTGAGAGAAGAGAAGTTGTGTTGTGTGTGAAAATGATGAAATGAGCTCCCTATTTATAGAGTTCGGATCATAACGGTCACTAAATCATAGCCATTGATCAAAAAACGGTCAAATGTCTCATCCGTCAAAAAAAAATAAAAAAAAAGCCTCCAACGGCACTGAACCGACGGTTTAATGTCGTTGGACCCGGCGGTTAACCGCCGGTTCACGCGAACCAGCAGTTAACCGCCGGTTCACGGGTTCTGGGCGTTGGAATCGAAACCGGCCCGGCATCCTGCCGGGCCGATTCCAGTTCGGCCTGGCGAACCGGGTCAACGGGCCACCTCGCCCGTTGACCCGGGCCGGTTCCGGGCCGGGTCCGGGCTGGACCCGGCCCGGGGTCGGGTCTAACCATGAGGCATTAGGGTTTTCACTACTTCGGTGGGGCATTGGTATTTTAGAGAGGGTGTCTTCCTTTATTACTTGAATTCGCTGCAAGGCAGCAAAAATACACAAGTGGGTACACAATATGCAAAATAAATCTTACCGAGACCGGAAGTGTCTGAGATAGTTGGCCTGCCCGGGCCTCTTGAGCCATTTGTCCCTCTCCCCCTGTGCATGACCGCCTCCTCCAGCTAGCCTTCTAAAGCCCTTGGGTTCTTCCGGGACTCTAACTTGACTTCCCCACTGTAGCATCGTTGAGACACCAGCTGGTCCCCTTTGACTTCAACCATTCGGTCGCCTACGGGGAATTTTATCTTCTGGTGGTAGACAGAGACCACCGCCAGGAAGACACTGATCCGAGCGACCTAGGATGGCGTTGAGGGAGGAGGGAGCGTCCACAATCAAGAAAGGCGTCCTCCTAGTCATCTCCAGCACGTCGCTACCTAATGAGAGCGATAGGGTGATTTGCCCTATTGGCTGCACTCGATACCCTGTGAAGCCGAACAGTGGGGTCGAGACTGGGAGTAGCTCCTCCTCGTCGATCTACATCTGGTCCAGAGCTGCCTTGTACAGGATGTTCACGGAACTTCCTGTGTCCACGAAGATGTACTTAACCTCGTAGTTGGCGATGCGGGCTAAGATTACTATGACATCTTCATGGGAAGCTTCCACCTCTTCTAGATCTGCTGGACTGAAAGAAATTGTAGGGTCGTGCTCCTCGCTCCGGCCCATCCCAATGGAGTAGTTTTCCAGCCGCTGGGTATAAGACTTCCTTGCCCGGTGGGAATCTCCTCTATGTTGGTGCAATCTTGGTTAGGTCAGGGTTGACCTAGTTTGACTAAGCTTGGGGTGAGCTTATGTCTGGTAAGCTTGGTGAGCTTAAGGTTGGATGTTTCGATGTTTGATAATGATGTTTGAATATCGTGTGAGTCAGTGGGTCAAGGTTGACTAGAGACTTGACTACGTGAAGTTTAGGTGGATCGGAGAGATTGTACGCTAGCATGGGGAAAGACCTAGTGGGACTAGGCACACCTAATGGGACTAGGTGGATCGGAGAGATTGTACGCTGGCATGGGGAAAGACCTAGTGGGACTAGGCACACCTAGTGAGATTAGGTGAAGTCCAGGTGGATCGGAGAGATCGCACGCTGGTATGGGGAAAGACCTAGTGGGACTAGGCACACCTAGTGGGACTAGGTGAAGTCCAGGTGGAACGGGGAGATCGCACGCTGATATGGGGAAAGACCTAGTGAGACTAGGTGAAGTCCAGGTGGATCGGGGAGATCACGCGCTGGTATGGGAAAAGACCTAGTGGGACTAGGTGAAGTCCTGGTGAGTGAAGCTGGGCAAAAGTCCAACCGGATGGATCGGGATGAGTCAGAGAAGGCAAGGGAGCCTGTTCTCTGGACTCAGGGTCGAGGTGATTTGGCTGGATCGGTTTGGTGACCGATCAGAACAGAGGATTGATCACTAGAAGCCCTGATCGGTCAGTGAGACCCATCAGAGCCATCCTGGACCGATCAGGATGGATCCTGATCGGTCAGGAAGTGGACTGATCGGTCACTTGGACCGATCAGCACTTCACTGATCAGTCAGGTGACCGATCAGTTGACTTGCAGGTTAAGCGAGGATCAATTCTCGCAAACAGAAGCTATGCGGATCGATTGGGTAATCGATTGGGAAGAAACAGATTGCGAGAACAGAAGGTGGCTGGATCGATTGGGTAATCAATTCAGCCTTCCCTTAATCGATTGGTCAATCGATTAAGGGTCCTTTGATCGATCAGGGTGATCGATCACTGAAGGTTTGCGTGAGAGAACAGAGAGGTTCTGAATCGATTCAGCAATCGATTCAGGATATTCGTAATCGATTAGCTAATCAATTAGGGTTCGAAAACTAGCCGTTGAACGACTATATTTGACGTGGTAATCGATTGAGTAATCGATTAGGAAACGCTAGACGTCGGGTATATAGGGTTTTCTCGCAGATTCGCTCGGCATCTCTTCACGGGCTCTTCGGCACATCTCCTCCTTCTTCCACGCCATTTCAAGAGAAGCTTTGGGGCTCAGTGTAGCTGCACTTCCAAAGTTCTAGAGGCGATTGCAAGCTTGAAGATAGCAAGGAAAACAAAGCTTGAGCTTATCATTGTAAATCTTGTAAGATTTTATTTTGTATTTGCTTAGATTCTTGTTGTATCTTCTTGGAAGCTTGTAAGAGGTTTCTTCACCTCAAGAAGGAGATTTTTCATAGTGTATGAGAGAGTGAGGAGAGTGGACCCTTGGATTAGTCACCTCAAGGAGGTGGATACCAAGTAAAATAGAGGTGTTAGCATTGCTCAAGTCTTCCGCCGTCACAAATCATTAACGAGCAAAGATCGGAGCTAATCAACCCCCCCTCTAGCTCTCCTACTGGTCCCAACAAGTGGTATCAGAGCGAGGTTGCTCTGCTTTAGACTCATCGCCAAGAGGGTAAGAGCTAGAGGAAGAAGAAGAAGTTGGAAGAAACTCTAATTTCAAGAAGTCATCATCAAGAGGGTTCAATTTCAAAAATGGAGTTCGGCTACGACACTCGGGCACCTCCACCATTCGACAAGGCAAATTTTGATCTTTGAAAGTCAAAGATTGAAAATTACTTGATGATGGAGATAGTGCAATGGTTTACTCTAATGGAGGGTTTTGAGGCTCCAACAAGCATCAAAGGAAAGCTCCTCAAGAAAAGCAAATGGAATGAGGAGCAAATCAAGAGATGCGAGGCCAACGACAAAGTGACCAAGCTATTGGTCAATCTTTTGCCGAGCAACATCTTGGACAAGATTGGAGAATTCAAAGATGCCAAAGAGCTTTGGAGCAAATTGGCAAAGCTTCATGAAGATCCCTCCACTGTACTGTATCAAGGCAAATCCGAAGAGGGTGATTCATCAAATGAAGAGGACTCGGAAGTTGAGAGATGCTCAACATCCGGGGAGGAAATTCAAGAAGAATTGACCGAGGAGGAAAAAGAAGAAGTCTCTACCTCTAGGATTGAGGGGAGCAAAGATCATTAACTTCGGAAAAAGAAGAAGCTTCTACCTCCGGATCGAGTGAAGTGTCATGTGACACCCCTACAAGCAAAGGTATAAATATTTCAAGTTGTAAAAATAAAGATCATATCATTTACTTTGAGTGTAGGGAAAAAGGGCACTATAAGAGTATGTGTCCCAATTTGGTCAAGAAGGTGCAAGTGGCACCAAAGACCAAGGAGAAACCAAAGGAGGTCGGCCCCGTGATAAAGAAGGATAAGAAGCACATTGTGTGCTTCTCATGCAAACAAAAGGGACATTATCGGAACCAATGTCCAAAGGGGAAGGATCCGACCAAAACAAAGAGGAGGAGCTCAAATCAAGGGAGAGCCTCCAAGAACAAGACTAAGGTACCATTAGGTAATGATACTTATTTAAATCATGATAATATGCATGCTAGATATAATTATTATTATTTTAATGCTATTTGTCATGAAAATAGGAGGTATGAAAAACCTAAGGAAAAATATAGAGCCTTCCATGCTAGATCTACCACATCTAAGGATAGGAAGGAGTTTAGATCACTTAAGGGTAGGCCTACCCAAAACAAGGCCAAAAAGAAAAGTCACCAAGGCAATATTAGAAAACCAAGCCTTGATGAGGTAATGATGGAAAATCAAGTTTTGAGATCAAAACTTGATAATTTAGAAAGATCCCTTAAGAAAATAGAAAATCTATTTAACGGATCAAAATTCAAAACCTAGATTTAGGAAATCAAGGACCCTCTAGGGGAAAGAAAGGTTTGGGATACAAACCTAAAATCAAGGATGATGGTCCATCCTATCATAGAGTTCCATATAGGTATGAAACTCAATCTAGGTCAAGGGGTCAAGTCAAGGCCACAAGGGAAGCCATCCCTAGGGTTAACCAAGACAAGATCAATATGACTAAGGCTTCGGAGAAGTCTAAAAGGGACATTAGGAAGGTATCAAGGGAAGTTATCCCTAGTGAATACCTAGAACACCCAAGGAGCACTAATAGATTTTGGGTTCCTAAGAGTGTGTTCGCCACACCCTAGATAAATCTAGGGAGTGTCAACTCAAATTGGAAGGGTAATTAACATAACCTTGATGAAGTTGGCACTTTGGGACATTTTCAAGGAGTTACTATCCTTGAAAATGAAGGGGTCATTTGTTTACTCTAGGAGGAGTAAAATTTGTGCCAAACTATATTTCTAGAAGTTTGAACTTAATAAAGTTGGCACAACTAGGTTAGAATCCAAAGATATGCCAAGTTGGGGAGTTTTGGCATTATCTTGGAAATTAGGGGCAAAGCTAGGATTATCAATGGCTTAGCGATGAGTGATTGATACTTAGATAGGAAATCTAGGTATTCTCTTTTGTGCTACTATGTCATGTTTTGTATGCTCTATTACTTGTCATGACATCATAATCCATCATTCATATTTTATAATGAAAATATTACATGTCATGTCATACATGCATCATCTAGTTATAATTTTGTTTAAAATTCTCATATGATGCATGTCATAGTCATTATCATGCATTAATTTAAATTATTATTGAAATCAAGGACATTGGCATTAATTGACATTCTAGGTGAATGATCAAAGTTTATAATGCCTAGGTAGAAATGCATGAACCCTTAGTTTAGGGAGAACATGACTTTCACATCTCACTAAGACCATAAGTTGACTTGTGTGTGTTTTTTAGATACATTAGAAACAAGTGAGATGTTAGAGTGATGAACAAAACTCAAGGTAGTGATTTGTATGCATCCTATTGAGTTGTAGGTTTATCAAAATATGAATGTAAATGAACTCTAATCATTGGGAAAGCTAATGTACAAGTCATGTGCATTTAGCCCAAGGAACATGGTTGGAAATTGTTTTTGAAACATATTTCAAAACTATCTTGGAAAACCTTGGTGAAGACTATCTTTGGATAGATTTCATCATTGATGAATTGGATACAAAATAGAGTGAAACATTGAATTATTTCAATGGTCTCCACTTTTGTGTCAATCTTTGAAAAAGGGAGGTATTTTCGTATAAAACTATTTTTCCTTGATAGTATATGCCATAAATAATGTGTACACAAAATTTCAAGATTTCTTAAATTTTGTAGAATTATTTAGGAGTTTTTGAAATTCGGATTGAATTTATTTTTAGAAATCAGAAACCTCAATCGATCCGGTGATCGATTAAAGGCAGCTGTAATCGATCGATTGATCGATTAAGGCTTAACTTAATCGATTGGTACCCAACGCCAATCGATTGAAAAGACTGAAACTGTCTGATTTCAATCAGTTAACCAAATTTTGAGTAACCTACCAATCCCTAGACCCTTGGAATACATTTACAAGTACATTTGGGTAAATTTCAGTATGAAATCAAAAAGGGAGATGGTTCGGTGAAAACTATAAGGTTAAGGAGAGACTTTGATTCAAGTTTTGAATCCTAACACCTCATAACCTCAAGTTGAAACTTCCTAAAGTTTTAGGAACTCAAAAATCCTTGTTGGTGCAATGATAGAGGTTTAGAGCATGTTTTGAGGGAGAGGTCTTCCTTAAAAGCATGTGTTTATTAATTTTTGTTAAGAGAAAGGAGGAAGATCGGAAATCTTCATCAAGGGTGAGCATAAGTCTAAATGAAAGGTATGGGACTTTCATTGGGCTTGCCTTTGATCATATAGACTCTGGGAGAGAGTTTTTGATGTGTGTCAAAGGGAGAGAAGATAGAAAGGCTAATAGGGATTAGTCTTTCTCAAACATATTGTCAAATATCAAAAAGGGGGAGATTGTTGGTGTAATCTTGGTTAGGTCAGGGTTGACCTAGTTTGACTAAGCTCGGGGTGAGCTTATGTCTGGTAAGCTTGGTGAGCTTAAGGTTGGATGTTTCGATGATTGATAATGATGTTTGAATATCGTGTGAGTCAAGTGGGTCAAGGTTGACTAGAGACTTGACTACATGAAGTCCAGGTGGATCGAGGAGATTGTACGCTGGCATGGGGAAAGACCTAGTGGGACTAGGCACACCTAGTGGGACTAGGTGGATCGGGGAGATTGTATGCTGGCATAGGGAAAGACCTAGTGGGACTAGGTGAAGTTCAGGTGGATCGGGGAGATCGCATGCTAGTATGGGGAAAGACCTAGTGGGACTAGGCACACCTAGTGGGACTAGGCACACCTAGTGGGACTAGGTGAAGTCCAGGTGGATCGGAGAGATCGCACACTGGTATGGGGAAAGACCTAGTGGGACTAGGTGAAGCCCAGGTGGATTGGGGAGATCGCACGCTGGTATGGGAAAAGACCTAGTGGGACTAGACACACCTAGTGGGACTAGGTGAAGTCCTGGTGAGTGAAGCTAGGCAAAAGTCCAACCGGATGGACTGGGATGAGTCAGAGAAGGCAAGGGAGCCTGTTTTCTGGACTCAGGGTCGAGGTGATTTGGCTGGATCGGTCTGGTGACCGATCACTAGAAGCCCTAATCGGTCGGTGAGACTCATCAGAGCCATCCTGGACCGATCAAGATGGATCCTGATCGGTCAGGAAGTGGACTGATTGGTCACTTGGACCGATCAGCACTTCACTGATCGGTCAGGTGACCGATCAGTTGACTTGCAGGTTAAGCAAGGATCAATTCTCACAAATAGAAGCTGTGTGGATCGATTGGGAAGAAACATATTGCGAGAACAGAAGGTGGCTGGATCGATTGGGTAATCAATTCAGCTTTCCCTTAATCGATTAAGGGTCCTTTGATCGATCAGGGTGATCGATCACTGAAGGTTTGCGCAAGAGAACAGAGAGGTTCTGAATCGATTCAGCAATCGATTCAGGATATTCGTAATCGATTAGCTAATCGATTACGGTTCGAAAACTAGCCGTTGAACGACTATATTTGACATGGTAATCGATTGAGTAATCGATTAGGAAACCCTAGGCGTCGGGTATATAGGGTTTTCTCGCAGATTCGCTCGGCATCTCTTCACGGGCTCTTCGGGACATCTCCTCCTTCTTCCACGCCATTTCAAGAGAAGCTTTGGGGCTCAGTGTGGCTGCACTTTCAAAGTTCTAGAGGCGATTGCAAGCTTGAAGATAGCAAAGAAAGCAAAGTTTGAGCTTATCATTGTAAATCTTGTAAGATTTCATTTTGTATTTGCTTAGATTCTTGTTGTATCTTCTTGGAAGCTTGTAAGAGGTTTCTCCACCTCAAGAAGGAGATCTTTAATAGTGTATGAGAGAGTGAAGAGAGTGGACCCTTGGATTAGTCACCTCAAGGAGGTGGATACCAAGTAAAATAGAGGTGTTAGCATTGCTCAAGTCTTCCGCCGCCACAAATCATCAACGAGCAAAGATCAGAGCTAATCACCCCCCTCTAACTCTCCTACCGGTCCCAACACTCTAGTGGGTCCCCCGGAGATTACTCCAACATGTCCAAGGGCGGGCCACGCATAGGGCCTTGCCCTTCTGGGGATCTCTTTCTAAGGAGAGAGATCTTCGGGGTGCA
The DNA here is from genome assembly GCA_024364735.1 of Boesenbergia rotunda. NCBI lineage: Eukaryota > Viridiplantae > Streptophyta > Magnoliopsida > Zingiberales > Zingiberaceae > Boesenbergia > Boesenbergia rotunda. The sequence goes on from JAGFNQ010004310.1 coordinate 31,437, forward strand.
GGCCCCTGACTCCTTCCTCGCGACTGTGACCGAGACCAATGTCGGATCTTGTTTTCCTCGGCCTGCTGCCGCCGAGGAGAAAGGCTTCGCCATGGAGACCTTCGGTGATACCCCCCTTTATTCCACTTTCTCCGAGGTTTGGTGTCTGCCTCCTCACTGAATTTCTTTTTCAAGGCGTGACACTCCTCGGTGGAGTGTGTTGTACTGCCATGAAAACTGCAGTACTTCGGTAGTGGCTCCGGTTGCTCAGTATCCACCGTCTCAACCAGCCTTTGCCTACCCGCCCATTAGTCCTTCCTGAGGTGAAGGTCTTTTCCTCGAGTTGGAGCCAGGGGCTCCCTCCTCTTAGACCGGGAAACTTCTGGAGGGAGGACTCTGGCTGGTTCCTTGCGACGGGCGTATTGTACCTCCTCCACGTTAACGTGCTTGATAGAACGCCCCAGCAGATCGTCAAAGCTGATGGGGGACTTCTTCACCAGGGATCGAAAAAAATCCCCCTCCGCGAGCCCTTGGGTGCATGCACTGACGAGGATTTCTGACATTGCACTGGGCACGTCTTGTGCCACCTTGTTGAACCACTGGATGTACTCCTTAAGCGGCTCCTTCGGCTTCTGCTTAAGGGCAAACAGATTGAGCGTAGTCTTCTGATAGCGACAGCTGCTGGTGAAGTGGTGGAGGAAGACGGTTCTAAACTACGCGAAGGAGTTGATAGAACCTTGTGGCAGCCTCTGGAACCATCGTTGGGCTGCTCCAGACAGGGTGTTTAGGAACACCCGACACTTCACACCGTCAGTATACTGGTGTAGGAGTGCTGCATTCTCAAACATACAGACGTGATCTTCCAGATCCGTCTTCCCGTCATAATCGGCGATCCCAGGCGCTCGAAACTGCTTCGGCATGGGGTCTTCCACAATTTCAGATGAGAAGGGAGTCGAGGGAACCTTCTAGGAGGCCTTAGGTTCCTCCCTTTTCGCTTGTCCTTCTTCGTGCCTCTGGCGCTGGAGGCTACCGAGTGGGCCTTCTTAATATCTCCGGGAGAGTCTCTTTGGGGACCTGGGGCTGCTCCGTCCCGTCATCCCATTGGTGTGACGGATCTCCGCGAGTGCGAGATGGAGACTCTAGGGATCTCCTCCCGCATAGGAGCCCCTTGCTGCGAGGCGGCTTGTTCGACTTGGTGCTGCTCAAGCACTTCTTTGATGGCGTTGGCCACTAAGCGGTCCAGTTCCTCCCTTGTAAGGACAATGGATTGCCCCTCCGGTCCTGCCATCGGTGCTCCTTCTGGTGCTTTACTGGTTTCTCACAGACGACGCCAAACTTGTTCCGGCAGGAATCTACGTTAATGGCCAGTCACCGAGGTTCAGCCCACGCGGATGCTGACGGGAGGGGAGGAACTCTACGCCCTATGAGATCAACATGAGCGTTAGGAGAACACGCCGAAGGTTGTCCGGCGGAACCCACTCTGACGCTCAAGTCAGTGCCTCGATGGAGAGGAGAAGTATTAAGCAGAAAGAAGTATGAGTAGCAGAGAATGCATAACCCCCTTACCGGCGGGGTTGAACTACCTTTTATACATGTCGCGGCTGCCTTGGCGCGTCCCATGATTTATGTCGCATCCCCGCTCCCTTCGTCGGTTACAGGATAACTTTTGAAATGGTCCACACCGCCATTAAGTGAGACCCGTTGCAATATTCAAGGGTCATGATGACTCTGCGCCAGTGGCAATGCTTATCCATAGATCCGAGAAAAAAGGAGGAGATCGTTACTTGAGGTCGAATGTTGCGTGGACTCCGCTTCCCCGAGGTGATCTCGGGGTCTTCTGGCCCGAGCGATCGCGAGCGCTCTACTTCCCTGAGGTGGTCTCGGAGCCCGACTTCCCGGGGTGATCCCGGGAGGAGTTTTCTGATTTGATCTTCCAGGGCTTGTTTACCGCGAAAGGGGGCCCTAGAGGCTCCTCTTCCCGAGAGTGTCCTGAGAGCTCTGAAAGGGGAGTCGCTCAAACTCGTCACATCTCTCCACGCAGTTGCTTCATCCCACGTGCCCGCCACGGGCTATTCAACCCCATCATCGTCGTTGACCGAAGGGGAGTAGGACGTTGTTTCTTTGGATAGCAAGAACACCAATTCCATGTCGATTTACTTTGTTCCTCCTCTTCCTAGAACCCTGAACGCCAATTCGGATGTCAATCCTGATTTCTGTCATGTTAAAGTTACGAACCCCTAACTCTTAACTTCATTTCTTATGAAAATAAAAAAATATAATGGATCTAATACGTGACTTTCAAATCTCAAATTTAACATTCTTCCAACCATGTTATCCCCACCAATGCTAAAGTTTTCGACTCCAACTATATTTTTAAAAAATATTTATTTAAAATGAATATTTTAAAATATTTTTTTTAAAATTAAAAAATATATTAAAAAATTATGTCAGTGCCAAAGTTTTGAAGTGCTAACTTTATTTTTTATTAAAATATTTATTTGAAATGAATTTTTAAATGATTTTTTGGCTAAGTTAAAAAATATATAAAACAAATATACCATTGCCAATGTTTTTGTCCCCCAAACATTATTTCTTAAAAAATATTTATTTTAAATGATTTAATAAAATTTATTTTATGATGAACGTTAATCAAACACACAACCTTATTTTTAGTCTGATACTCTCCCAATTCAGCTATTCTGATTTCGAAGTTTTGAAACCCTTACTATATTTGTTATAAAATATTTATTAGAAATGAAAATTCTTTTTAAGTATTTTTTGAAAAGGTTAAAAAAAATATATAACAAATACGGCGAGAATGGATTGAAAATGACATTTAGATCTTCAATTTGAGCCTCTCCCAACCGAGCGATCCTTGTTGATGTCAAAATTATGAAGACCTAATTGTGTTTATTAAACAAATATTTATTTAAAATGAAAATATTAGTAAAGATTTTTTGAAATAATTAAAAAAATAAGATCAAAATGGATTGAACACATCAATTTCCTTTCTTCAAGCTTACGCTTCTCAACTGTGATATTTTTATTTACGATAAAGTTAAGATTTTTAATTTGATGCACTCTTAAGACTTTCAATTTGATGCTCGCCCAACTGAATAAACCCTGATGATGAAATTGTTAACCCCTAAATATATTTGATATGAAAATAATTATGTGAGATGAAAATTATTTTAAATTTTTTGCCCAAGTTTACAAAAAATATATAAAAAATGAGATCAATGTGCATCAAACACAATCATCAAATCTTTAGTTTGACACTCTCACAACAAGCAATCACCGTCATGGCAAAAGTCATAAACCCTTAATATTATTTATTATGAAAATATTTTAAAGATTTTTTAACCAAGTTATAAAATTATATTAAAAATGTGGTGTGGTGGGTCTAACGCTCAAATATTCACACTATCCCAACTGAGCTATCTCCGATGGCAAAATTGTATATCCCTAATTGAATTTGTAATGAAAATATTTATTTGAATATTTTTTAAGTAAGTTAACAAAATGAATTAGTTTTAATATTTTTGAAATAAAAAAATTATAAAAAAAATGTGTGAAAGTTCCGATATTCGCAAAGTTATGAATCCTTAACTGTATTTGTTATGAAAATACTTATTTGAAACGAATATCTTTTAATATTTTTAAGCATATAAAATATGCGGTGAACGTGGATCGAACACGTGACCTTCAGATCTTCAGTTTGACGCTCTCCCAATTGAGCTATCCCCGCAAGAAAAGGTTGTCAAGCTCTAACTACATTTTTTTTAAAATATTTATTTCAAATAAAATTGTTTTAAAGTTTTTTAAGCAAGTTAAAAATTATATAAAATATAAAGTGAATGTGGACCAATCACACAACTTTAAAATCATCAATTTGTCTCCTAACTGAGCTATCCCAACCGCCACAAATATTTGAACCCCTAATTTTATTTGTTATGAAAATATTTATTTGACATGATTTTTTAATGTTTTTTTGTGATTGATAAAAAATTATATAATTCTTTTAAGGATTTTTTGTGCAAGCTTAAAAATTATATAAACATATGTGGGTCAACCATGTGATCTTTTGATCTCCACAATCTCTCAGTTTGGATCAACCATTCGACCTTCATCTTTTCGAACTTAAGCTTCTCAACTGTGATATCTTTATTAATGATAAAGTTAAGATTTTTAATTTGATAGATTTTCAATTTGATGCTCGCCCAACTAAATAAACCCAGACGATGAAATTGTTAACCCCTAACTATATTTGATATGAAAATAATTATGTGAGATGAAAATTCTTTTAAATTTTTTTTCCAAGTTTAAAAAAATATATAAAAAATGTGATCAATGTGCATCAAACACACAATCATCAAATCTTCAGTTTGACACTCTCCCAACAAACAATCACCGTCATGGCAAAAGTCATAAACCGTTAATATTATTTATTATGAAAATATTTTAAAGATTTTTTAACCAAGTTATAAAATTATATTAAAAATGTGGTGTGGTGGGTGTGACGCTCAAATATTCACACTCTCCCAACTGAGCTATCCCCGATGGCAAAATTGTAAACCCCAAATTGAATGTGTAATAAAAATATTTATTTGAATATTTTTTAAGTAGTTATCAAAATGAATTAGTTTTAATATTTTTGAAATAAAAAAATTATAAAAAAATGTGTGAAAATTCCGATATTCGTAAAGTTATGAATCCTTAACTGTATTTGTTATGAAAATACATATTTGAAACGAATATCTTTTAATGTTTTTAAGCATATAAAATATGCAGTGAACGTGGATTGAACACGTGACCTTCAATTCTTCGGTCTGACGCTTTCCCAACTGAGCTATCCCCGCAAGACAAAGTTGTCAAGCTCTAACTACATTTTTTTAAAATATTTAATTGAAATGAAATTATTTTAAAGTTTTATAAGCAAGTTAAAAATTATATAAAATATAAAGTGAATGTCGACGAATCACACAACTTTAAAATCATCAATATGTCTCCTAATTGAGCTATCCCCACCGTCAACAAATATTTGTACGCCTAATTTTATTTGTTATGAAAATATTTATTTGACATGATTTTTTAATGAATTTTGTGATTGATAAAAAATTATATAATTCTTTTAAAGATTTTTTGTGCAAGCTTAAAATTTATATAAACATATGTGGGTCAACCATGTGATCTTTTGATCTCCACAATCTCTCAGCTTGGATCAACCATACGACCTTCATCTTTTCGAACTTAAGCTTCTCAACTGTGATATCTTTATTAATGATAAAGTTAAGATTTTTAATTTGATATGATTTTCAATTTGATGCTCCCCCAACTGAATAAAACCTGATGATGAAATTGTTAACCCCTAACTATATTTGATATGAAAATAATTATGTGAGTTTTAAATTTTTTTTTCCAAGTTTAAAAAAATATATAAAAAATGTGATCAATGTGTATCAAACACACAATCATCAAATCTTTAGTTTGACACTCTCCCAGCAAACAATCACCGTCATGGCAAAAGTGATAAACCGTCAATATTATTTATTATGAAAATATTTTAAATATTTTTTAACCAAGTTATAAAAGTATATTAAAAACGTGGTGTGGTGGATCGAAAACGTGACCTTCAGAACTTCACGCTAACGCTCTCCCACCTGAGCTATCCCCGCAAGAAAAATTTATAAAGCTCTAACTAATTTTTTTAAAAAAATTTATTTGAAATGAAATTGTTTTAAAGTTTTTTAAGCAAGTTAAAAATTATATAAAATATAAAGTGAATGTGGACGAATCACACAACTTTAAAATCATCAATCTGTCTCCTAACTGAGCTATCCCCACCGTCAACAAATATTTGAACCCCTAATTTTATTTGTTATGAAAATATGTATTTGACATTATTTTTTAATGTTTTTTTTGTGATTGATAAAAAATTATATAATTCTTTTAAAGATTTTTTGTGCAAGCTTAATCTCTCAGCTTGGATCAACCATACGACCTTCATCTTTTCGAACTTACGCTTCTCAACTGTGATATCTTTAATAATGATAAAATTAAGATTTTTAATTTCATACTCTCCTATGATTTTCAATTTGATGCTCGCCCAACTGAATAAACCCTGATGATGAAATTGTTAACCCCTAACTATATTTGATATGAAAATAATTATGTGAGATGAAAATTCTTTTAAATTTTTTTCCATGTTTAAAAAAATATATAAAAAATGTGATCAATGTGCATCAAACAGACAATCATCAAATCTTCAGTTTGACACTCTCCCAACAAACAATCACCGTCATGGGAAAAGTCATAAACCGTTAATATTATTTATTATGAAAATATTTTAAAGATTTTTTAACCAAGTTATAAAATTATATTAAAAATGTGGTGTGGTGGGTTTGACGCTCAAATATTCACACTCTCCCAACTAAGCTATCCCCGATGGCAAAATTGTAAACCCCTAATTGAATTTGTAATAAAAATATTTATTTGAATATTTTTTAAGTAAGTTAACAAAATGAATTAGTTTTAATATTTTTGAAATAAAAAGATTATAAAAAAATGTGTGAAAGTTCGGATATTCGCAAAGTTATGAATCCTTAACTGTATTTGTTATGAAAATACTTATTTGAAACGAATATCTTTTAATATTTTTAAGAATATAAAATATGCGGTGAACGTGGATCGAACACGTGACCTTCAGATCTTCAGTCTGACGCTCTCCCAACTGAGCTATCCCCGCAAGACAAAGTTGTCAAGCTCTAACTTCATTGTTTTTAAATATTTATTTGAAATGAAATAGTTTTAAAGTTTTTTAAGCAAGTTAAAAATTATATAAAATATAAACTGAATATGGACGAATCACACAACTTTAAAATCATCAATCTGTCTCCTAACTGAGCTATCCCCACCGTCAACAAATATTTGGACCCCTAATTTTATTTGTTATGAAAATATTTATTTGACATGATTTTTTAATTTTTTTTTGTGATTGATAAAAAATTATATAATTCTTTTAAAGATTTTTTGTGCAAGCTTAAAAATTATATAAACATATGTGGGTCAACCATGTGATCTTTTGATCTCCACAATCTCTCAGCTTGGATCAACCATACGACCTTCATCTTTTCAAACTTACGCTTCTCAACTGTGATATCTTTAATAATGATAAAATTAAGATTTTTAATTTCATACTCTCCTATGATTTTCAATTTGATGCTCGCCCAACTGAATAAACCCTGATGATGAAATTGTTAACCCCTAACTATATTTGATATGAAAATAATTATGTGAGATGAAAATTCTTTTAAATTTTTTTCCATGTTTAAAAAAATATATAAAAAATGTGATCAATGTGCATCAAACAGACAATCATCAAATCTTCAGTTTGACACTCTCCCAACAAACAATCACCGTCATGGGAAAAGTCATAAACCGTTAATATTATTTATTATGAAAATATTTTAAAGATTTTTTAACCAAGTTATAAAATTATATTAAAAATGTGGTGTGGTGGGTTTGACGCTCAAATATTCACACTCTCCCAACTGAGCTATCCCCGATGGCAAAATTGTAAACCCCTAATTGAATTTGTAATAAAAATATTTATTTGAATATTTTTTAAGTAAGTTAACAAAATGAATTAGTTTTAATATTTTTGAAATAAAAAGATTATAAAAAAATGTGTGAAAGTTCCGATATTCGCAAAGTTATGAATCCTTAACTGTATTTGTTATGAAAATACTTATTTGAAACGAATATCTTTTAATATTTTTAAGAATATAAAATATGCGGTGAACGTGGATCGAACACTTGACCTTCAGATCTTCAGTCTGACGCTCTCCCAACTGAGCTATCCCCGCAAGACAAAGTTGTCAAGCTCTAACTACATTGTTTTTAAATATTTATTTGAAATGAAATAGTTTTAAAGTTTTTTAAGCAAGTTAAAAATTATATAAAATATAAACTGAATGTGGACGAATCACACAACTTTAAAATCATCAATCTGTCTCCTAACTGAGCTATCCCCACCGTCAACAAATATTTGGACCCCTAATTTTATTTGTTATGAAAATATTTATTTGACATGATTTTTTAATTTTTTTTTGTGATTGATAAAAAATTATATAATTCTTTTAAAGATTTTTTGTGCAAGCTTAAAAATTATATAAACATATCTGGGTCAACCATGTGATCTTTTGATCTCCACAATCTCTCAGCTTGGATCAACCATACGACCTTCATCTTTTCGAACTTACGCTTCTCAACTGTGATATCTTTAATAATGATAAAATTAAGATTTTTAATTTCATACTCTCCTATGATTTTCAATTTGATGCTCGCCCAACTGAATAAACCCTGATGATGAAATTGTTAACCCCTAACTATATTTGATATGAAAATAATTATGTGAGATGAAAATTCTTTTAAATTTTTTTCCATGTTTAAAAAAATATATAAAAAATGTGATCAATGTGCATCAAACAGACAATCATCAAATCTTCAGTTTGACACTCTCCCAACAAACAATCACCGTCATGGGAAAAGTCATAAACCGTTAATATTATATAGAAAATATTTAAAGATTTTTAACCAATTATAAAATTATATTAAAAATGTGTTTTTTACGCTCAAATTTCACACTCTCCCATGAGGCTATCCCGATGGCAAAAAAATCCCTTTGAATTGTAATAAAATATTTATTGAATATTTTAAGTAATTAACAAAATAATTATTTATATTTTGAAATAATAAAGATTATAGAAAAATGTGGAAACTCATTCCAATTTCCAAAATTCAACGCACCAATAATTAATTTCATATTAATTATAATATTTTATTATCATAAAAATTTATTTAGGACTATAATAGATTAAGGCTGATCACGTTTTTACATTCTATTTTATATGCCATTAGCTCAGTTTTCTCAAGAGCCAACAAGCATTAGTTTTCTTTCCTCATCAGTGATTTTTTAAGAAGGCATCCTTCTTCTCAAGGCTCAAACCTCCTCGCTTGGTATTCGGTAATAATTTTTCACTCTTTTTTTCTTCCAATCTTGAATCTTCTTCTAAATTATTTTTATTATTCTGCATAATGAATAATGAATACAGAAATTCCTTATTCTGCATAATAAAATTATTTTTATTCTGCATAATAAAATTTCTTATTCTGCATAATGAATAATGAATACGAAATTTGTTATTCTGCATAATGAAATTGTTTTTAGTATTCTGTATAATGAATAATTGTTTTTATTATTTTGCATAATGAATAATTATTTTTAAAAAAAAATTTAAACCCATCATTGTCGGTCCCAAGTCCGAATGAAAAAGGGTAAGAAAAAATTTTTATTTTTTAAAAAATTATTAAAGATTAAAAAATAATTTAGCCTAGGGCCTCATGAAATCTTGAGACGGCCCTGGTTAATATTATTTATTATGAAAATATTTTAAAGATTTTTTAACCAAGTTATAAAATTATATTAAAAATGTGGTGTGGTTGGTTTGACGCTCAAATATTCACACTCTCCCAACTGAGCTATCCCCGATGGCAAAATTGTAAACCCCTAATTGAATTTGTAATAAAAATATTTATTTGAATATTTTTTAAGTAAGTTAACAAAATGAATTAGTTTTAATATTTTTGAAATATAAAGATTATAAAAAAATGTGTGAAAGTTCCGATATTCGCAAAGTTATGAATCCTTAACTGTATTTGTTATGAAAATACTTATTTGAAACGAATATCTTTTAATATTTTTAAGAATATAAAATATGCGGTGAACGTGGATCGAACACGTGACCTTCAGATCTTCAGTCTGACGCTCTCCCAACTGAGCTATCCCCGCAAGACAAAGTTGTCAAGCTCTAACTACATTGTTTTTAAATATTTATTTGAAATGAAATAGTTTTAAAGTTTTTTAAGCAAGTTAAAAATTATATAAAATATAAACTGAATGTGGACGAATCACACAACTTTAAAATCATCAATCTGTCTCCTAACTGAGCTATCCCCACCGTCAACAAATATTTGGACCCCTAATTTTATTTGTTATGAAAATATTTATTTGACATGATTTTTTAATGTTTTTTTTGTGATTGATAAAAAATTATATAATTCTTTTAAAGATTTTTTGTGCAAGCTTAAAAATTATATAAACATATGTGGGTCAACCATGTGATCTTTTGATCTCCACAATCTCTCAGCTTGGATCAACCATACGACCTTCATCTTTTTGAACTTATGCTTCTCAACTGTGATATCTTAAATAATGATAAAATTAAGATTTTTAATTTCATACTCTCCTATGATTTTCAATTTGATGCTCGCCCAACTGAATAAACCCTGATGATGAAATTGTTAACCCCTAACTATATTTGATATGAAAATAATTATGTGAGATGAAAATTCTTTTAAATTTTTTTCCATGTTTAAAAAAATATATAAAAAATGTGATCATTGTGCATCAAACAGACAATCATCAAATCTTCAGTTTGACACTCTACCAACAAACAATCACCGTCATGGGAAAAGTCATAAACCGTTAATATTATTTATTATGAAAATATTTTAAAGATTTTTTAACCAAGTTATAAAATTATATTAAAAATGTGGTGTGGTGGGTTTGACGCTCAAATATTCACACTCTCCCAACTGAGCTATCCCCGATGGCAAAATTGTAAACCCCTAATTGAATTTGTAATAAAAATATTTATTTGAATATTTTTTAAGTAAGTTAACAAAATGAATTAGTTTTAATATTTTTGAAATAAAAAGATTATAAAAAAAATGTGTGAAAGTTCCGATATTCGCAAAGTTATGAATCCTTAACTGTATTTGTTATGAAAATACTTATTTGAAACGAATATCTTTTAATATTTTTAAGAATATAAAATATGCGGTGAACGTGGATCGAACACGTGACCTTCAGATCTTCAGTCTGACGGTCTCCCAACTGAGCTATCCCCGCAAGACAAAGTTGTCAAGCTCTAACTACATTGTTTTTAAATATTTATTTGAAATGAAATAGTTTTAAAGTTTTTTAAGCAAGTTAAAAATTATATAAAATATAAACTGAATGTGGACGAATCACACAACTTTAAAATCATCAATCTGTCTCCTAACTGAGCTATCCCCACCGTCAACAAATATTTGAACCCCTAATTTTATTTGTTATGAAAATATTTATTTGACATGATTTTTTAATATTTTTTTTGTGATTGATAAAAAATTATATAATTCTTTTTCAATATTTTTTGTGCAAGCTTTAAAATTATATAAACATATGTGGGTCAACCATGTGATCTTTTGATCTCCACAATCTCTCAGCTTGGATCAACCATACGACCTTCATCTTTTCGAACTTACGCTTCTCAACTGTGATATCTTTAATAATGATAAAATTAAGATTTTTAATTTCATACTCTCCTATGATTTTCAATTTGATGCTCGCCCAACTGAATAAACCCTGATGATGAAATTGTTAACCCCTAACTATATTTGATATGAAAATAATTATGTGAGATGAAAATTCTTTTAAATTTTTTTCCATGTTTAAAAAAATATATAAAAAATGTGATCAATGTGCATCAAACAGACAATCATCAAATCTTCAGTTTGACACTCTCCCAACAAACAATCACCGTCATGGGAAAAGTCATAAACCGTTAATATTATTTATTATGAAAATATTTTAAAGATTTTTTAACCAAGTTATAAAATTATATTAAAAATGTGGTGTGGTTGGTTTGACGCTCAAATATTCACACTCTCCCAACTGAGCTATCCCCGATGGCAAAATTGTAAACCCCTAATTGAATTTGTAATAAAAATATTTATTTGAATATTTTTTAAGTAAGTTAACAAAATGAATTAGTTTTAATATTTTTGAAATAAAAAGATTATAAAAAATGTGTGAAAGTTCTGATATTCGCAAAGTTATGAATCCTTAACTGTATTTGTTATGAAAATACTTATTTGAAACGAATATCTTTTAATATTTTTAAGAATATAAAATATGCGGTGAATGTGGATCGAACACGTGACTTTCAGATCTTCAATTTGACGCTCTCCCAACTGAGCTATCCCCGCAAGACAAATTTCTCAAGCTCTAACTATATTTTTTTTAAATATTTATTTGAAATGAAATTGTTTTAAAGTTTTTTAAGCAAGTTAAAAATTATATAAAATATAAACTGAATGTGGACGAATCACACAACTTTAAAATCATCAATCTGTCTCCTAACTGAGCTATCCCCACCGCCAACAAATATTTGAACCCCTAATTTTTTTTTGTTATGAAAATATTTATTTGACATGATTTTTTAATGATTTTTGTGATTGATAAAAAATTATATAATTTTTTTATTAACTGGACCTCGATCATAAACACAAAAGCCGGCGATCAACTCGTCGCCTTTTCCGCGGTCGAACGGTCGAGCAAATTACAAGGCCAATTTTGGTAATTGGCTAAGTTGTAATTTGGATCGTTAGATACGGCACGAGACGGTCGATGGGAGACGGGTTTCCACTCGGATTAATTTTAATCCATAGACATGGAGAGGTCTCTCGGATCGACTAGGTATTTGTTATGGAAATCCGCCAGCCATACCTTACACCCCCGAGGTGAGCTCGGGGGCCTTCGGTGCTATAACTCCCGAGGTATTCTTGGGGCCTAACCTCCCAGGGTGCTCCCGGGAGGGGTCTTCGGACTACCTTTCCCGGGCGCGTTTCTTGAGGGGGGGCCCGGGGCCCAAGAAGGGAAGTCACTTCAGTAATGTCGTGCCCCGCGGCTTTCTTTATCTTTCGTGTCGGGCACAGACTATTCAACCCTATCAATATTTATTTGAAATGACATTGTTTTAAAATCTTTTAAAGAAGTTAAAAAATTATATAAAATATATAGTGAATTTGGATCAAACATTCGACTTTAAGGTTTTCAATCAGTCACTCTGCTAACTAATTTATCCCTATTGATAATAAATTTTTAAATCCATAATTTTATTTGTTATCAAAATATTTATTTGACATTTTTTAAGAATTTTTGAGCAAGCTTAAAAATTACATAATTTTTTAAAAGATTTTTTGAGCAAACTTAAAAATTACATAAAAAATATGTGGCTCAATTGTATTCAATATAAAGAATTTTAAATACTATCGGAGTTTGTATTTAAGATTTATGGGGGGGCATGTTAATTTTTTTTTAAACATAACATGAGAGGTGCCTCAATTTGTTTTTTTTTAAATTGACCCTTGGAGACGCCTCGAATCGCATCGTGCATGGGTGCGTGGTAACAGTGTGCAGCAGAACAATTCTCTTATTTTAAATGGGCCAACTCTTTCCAAACTATTACTATTTATTATTTAGTTCTAATTATGCATTTATTGAAAATAACAGTCATAGTTACTGGGAATACAATTAAAATATCATATTTACTATATAAAAAAAATCATAATTTATAAGATGAAAGATATCTTTATTGTAATGTAATCTTTTGGATAGAGTCTAAAGATAAAATCACAAGGATTCAAGTCTAAAGTGGATAAGTGGTATCAGAGTCACAATCTAGATCGAGCCATTTGTGTAAAATAATGTCTTGAATGAAAGAGGTGGCGACTTTAAAAGGAGTAAACTCTAAGCGATAAATCCATATAGATTAAGAGTGATGGAATACTTGATAAGTCATTCATCAAGAAAGAATAAATAGAAAGAGGAAGAGGAATCTACATATCCAGAAGAAGTGGTGCAAGAAGCCGCGACCCGCGAGGGAGTGCAACAAACTATGAGGGGGCGCTTGGTAAGCGGGTTTAGAAGGTGGGAATGGGAATGAAATCTATTTCATTCACATTGATGATGCTTGGTATACGGGAATCGGAATCAAAATAAGGATATAATACCCTTGATTTCATAACCCACCCCCACTAGGTTATCACCAAACCCATAAACCCCTCAATCAAATCCATTACCATTCCCATTGCCAAATTTATACCAAGCGCCCCCTGAAGATTTCTGTAATCACCAAAGCGAGGGGAAAAAAATAATAATTAGGCACCCCTTTTAATTGAAAATCCCTTAAAATATTTCCTTCTTAATTATATGACTATAATTGTAAGGCATTTTTTGTTACATTTTTTAAAATAAATGTTCTATATTTAAAAACAATTAACAACAAGGGAAATTATTAAAATATCTTTTAAGTTTTATTTAATATCTCTCTCACAATACTTTATTAGAGCATCTGTAATGGTGCGTTAATCGAGCGTTATAACGCTCGATTAACGTACCGTCCACGTTAAAGGTGTTGCGGCTAGCCCGTTTATATGCTGACGCGATGAACGCGTTCATCGCGTATGACATGACATCCTCTTTGGGATCACGAGACCCTTGATCGGTCAAGCTGACCGATCAGGATGACCTAGACCGATCAGGCAAGAGCCTGATCGGTTAGGCTCCTTGCTGATCGGTCAGCTTGACCAATCAGCACTCCCCTGATCGGTCAGCTTGACCGATCAGGGGATTTGGGGTTATTTAATAATTTAAATTTTAAATAATGATAAAAATATTTAAAATTATTATTATTATTTATTTTAAATAATAATCATTTAAATTAGTAAATAAAATAAAAAATATGTAGGTAAGAGAATGAATATGTATGTGAGAGAATGTATATGTGAGATATGTATACGGCATGTGGGTCCCACAAATAATGGGGGTTAAATGTTAAATGAATGTGAGAAAATGAAGATGTTAATGTTAATGTGTATATGGCATGTGGGTTCCATGTTTTTTTTATGAGGTGTTATGTGTTATAATGTGAAAGGAGCTAAACAATTGCGGACGCCCTTAGTCATTAAGCCAAGTAATTAATGGTAAAAATACTATAATACTAGTGGGCCGATAGAATGACCCATCTAAGACGAGCGCCAGCGCCACCGCGTCTATTTCCCGCCTTCTGCCGATTGGGAAGTGAAGCGACCCACTTTTTGATCGCTTCCCGGAGCGACTGCGGCGATGGCGTTGCAGATCTGTAGGGTTTGCTGCAGCCATTCCGATGGAAGGGAAGATGCAGATGGCCCTGAGATCGTCAACTGATTTAATCGGTGAGTAAACATCTTTTTGATCTCACGAATGAGATGATTTCTCAGCCGCCGATTCTTCCTCTACTTTCTTCGATTCCTTGTTTTCTGCTTTTGAGTACTGTTGATTTGCTTTTGTTGCTTCATGTCGCAAAGAAATTGCAACCAAAACTGAGGATCTTAGAGGTCAAACATGCTTGATCTTGTTAATTAGAATGTTGTAATTCTATCAGTGCGAGGAAGATCAGTAACAGATCCAATAACTACTAACAAAGGGATTAGAACATGCATAATGTGATCTTTAGGATGTGGTACAAAAAGTTAGATATGAAAGTGAGTCTGGATGGATCCGACTGGATTTTTTAGGATCAAGAAAAATAGACTTAAAACCACATGAATGTCCAGAAAAATTGAGCAATTTTGATATTGAATGAAATTAATTCTATACTTAGATCATGTTAAATTTATGAGAATATATATGTTGACTCATGAACTAATCAAAAATTGAAATTATTTAATTTGCTATTTCTTAAAAGTTAAAACATCCTAGGCATGCTTTCCATTCCAAGTTTTAGTATAATTTAAAATTTAATGGTACTCTTTTTGATGCTATAAATTTGAGGAAGGAAATTGCTCCTATTAATTTTTGATCGTGAGCCATTCATTAGCTGTATGCTATTAAATGTTAAGTAAATTAATAATTGATTTTAATTAGGTGGTCTAAAATTGTATATATTGTAAATTTTGATGACTAAATGGATCACGACATAATTAAATTTGCTAGAAATTGATTGAACATGTTATCAAACTGACTAAAAAAATATTATAAAAGGTAAAAATTAAAAATAATGGTTGGGGAAAATTCATAACTTGCAATCTTCAGATCATTAGCACAACTTTCTAATTAATTGAGCTAATGAGCCATGAATGTAAATTTCAATTGAATTTGATTGGTTTTTTTATTGATCCCTCATAAAGATATGAAAATTTTAGTATTATTTTTAATTCAATTATAATCTTCCATTATTATTAATATTTAATTCAAGCTTTCATTTGAATTTGATGAAGAAAGCCGCTCATATTAGCTAGTGATCCAGACACCTTATAAGTTACTGGGTACGTGATTAAATATAAGTCAATCATAGGTTAGTAAATTAAAACTTATCAGATACTAAAAATAAAGTTGACTAAGTTTAATTAATTATCTCTAATTTAAAAAAAATAAAAATATATTAAATAAAAAAATTGACCTATGAAGGTCTCAAACTGGCAAACTTCGCATTATCATCACGACACACTAATCAACTGAAGTAATAAGCCATTGTGATTTAATGAAATTGAGCGTAATGATCTAGACGCTCTAACCAACTAAACTAATATGCCAATCAGATTTAATGAAATTGAGCTTAAATTTGATTTAAATTTAAATTTACAATAGAAGAAAATTAAGCTGGCCAATTTTAATTATTTCTAATTGTAAAAATACATCAAATATAATAATAAAAAAATTTTAGAGCATACAGGGGTCTCAAACCTACGACCTTCGTATTATTTTCACGACGCTTTAACCAACTTAACTAATATGCCAATAAGATTTAATAAAATTTAGCTTAAATTTTATTTTAAATTTTAAATTTATAATAGAATAAAATAAAGTTGGCCAATTTTAATTATTTCCAACTGTAAAAATACAAAAAAATATAATCAATAAAAAAATTTAAACCATACAGGGCTTAAACATGCTACCTTTTCAGTATTTGCATGACGTTCTAACCAACTAAGCTAATAAACTATTTTATATTAAATGAAATTGGTTTTAAATTTGATCTAAATTTAAAACTTATAAGAGATTAGTAATAAAGTTGTCCAAGTTTAATTATCTCTAACTGTAAAAAATATACTAAATAAAAAAATTGGCTCACGTAGGTGTCAAACATTTAACCTTTGCATTATTAGCACGACACTTTAACCAACTGAGTTAATAAACCATTATAATTTAATGAAATTGTACTTAAATTTGATTTAAATTTAAAACTTATTAGAGAATAGAAATAAAGATGACTAAGTTTAATTATATCTAATTGTAAAAAAAACACATGTTGCTTTCATTTTTTTCTATTATTATTTTTTAACTATCTTTGGCCAGGTCTTTGTTGTCTACACGTGCATAGCATAGTTGATATTCGAATGATAGATTTATCGGATTGACCAGTATTCAATTTTCAAAGATTTCATCATCCTAGGTTATACCCTTCCACCTAAGGGAGGTTGTCGCATTCTGTGATTTACGAACTGTATCTTATTATGAAACAAACGATATTAGATCGCTTGGGACGAGGGATAACTCTTATTATTAGATTTGACAAGGCCTTTCTTGCAATCTATAATTTTATTTTTAATTGAAATATATATTTGTTTAATTAATTTTCTTATATTTTATTGTAATTATAAGTATGGATTGACTTCTCTTCTTGATGTCTATTATTGTAATTATAATTCTATTAAATTTAACCTGCAATATGCTAGCTACCACTTTTTCTATTTATGATTTCCTTGCTATTAGCTGGCTTCGACTATTGATGACAGATCATGCTTTTACGTACCCTCCTCATCTTCGATTCCAAGACCATGCTCCGATTCTCCTACAACTATAGCCATCTCATTTGTCTCGCTCCTCGCGCCGTTGTCCTCCATCCGTCATCCCTCAATGATATCGCTTCCCTCCTCGGCCTCGCTTACTCATCCCTATGCATTAATTTCCTTGTCGCTGCTTGAGCAACGTCTACTCCCTTCGTGGCAAGGCCTTCATCCTTGGAGGCTTAGTCATCAACATAGCCGCCCCAAGCCATGGCTGTCACGATTGGATTGACATGTACTCTATGGTAGCGTACTCTTACATCGAGGTCGGAGGCACAACTATGGTTTAAGATCCTGTGTGAGACGCTCAAGCATGACTTTTTGTCACGCTCATGGATTGACTACCTCTACATCATCTTGAGCAACCCGCTCTCTAACATCGACGTCAGTGGCCAGGTCTTCCGCCATGACCCTAAATTTCCAACAAATATTTATCATTTATGATAAATTTGTTGGGTATGGCTTGGCGGGTTTCCTAAGCGAATACCTGGTCAATCCGAGAAACCTTTCCAT
>JAGFNQ010004310.1:58641-186407 GCA_024364735.1 Boesenbergia rotunda
GTCAATCCGAGAAACCTTTCCATGCCTACGGATTAAAATTTAATCCGAATGGAGAGCCGTCTCCCATCGACCATCTCGTGCCGTATTGAACGATCCATGTCACAACTCGGCTAATTACCAAAATCGGCCTTGTGATTTGCTCGACCGTTCAACCGCGGAAAAGGCGACGAGTTGATCGCCGACTTTTGTGTTTATGGTCGGGGTCCAGTTAAATAATTATTAACTATGATTCGCAATCAAAATAATTAAATAACAAACATAAAATGACGAGGCAAATAAGTAAGGCATAAAATAAGAACAGAAGGAGCCAGGGAAGAATATACCTTCCGTTACCTTACGATCTTCTACCGTATGACCCTCCCCTCTTGGACGTCGTGTGGGCAACGATCTACCAAAGACCTGTGGTCACCAAGTCGATTGTTTCTCCTTGCGCCATCCAATCCCTATCCAAAGGGATGTCATCGGCCACTCCAAGGAGATAATCCAAACACAAACCTTAGCTTTCCTTTCCTCCACCGTCGGCACCTCATCTTCTTCTCCACAGCAGCATGCGTTGCATTTCTGCCTCGGAGAAATCTACAGACTGCAACTCTTCTGCTTTCTCCCAAAAGAAAATTGCCGTGCAACCTTCTTACCAGAAAACAAGTTGCTGACTGCTTTCTCCAATGCACGCAACTACAAGATCTTTGGAGAAGAGAGGTGTGAGTAGCCTTGGAGAATAGATGCCGTGAGCATCTTAACTTCTCCCCAACCCACAGCCGGCGGTGATCTACAAGATGCCGTATGCATCTTTCCTCTTTCACAAGTCGGCGCCGTGAACAGCTATTAGCTCTCTCCACAATCTGCCGTGAGCAACTTTTTGCTCTCTCCACTCCAAGCAAATCGCTTCAATTTCTCTTCCCAAAATCCATTGCCGTATGGCAATTTAAGTGTCATGATAAGCGATTCAATTGCTCACCGCTTAAGCAATTCAATTGCTGCGTGAGCAATTGAATCCTGCTACAAGCAGAGAATTGAGTGGAGAATTAATTGCATACGTTGCAATTAACTTGAGAGGGCTGTGATTAATTGCATGCAACCGTTGCAATTAATTGGAGAAAGATTCCATTAATTGCATGCATTGCAATTAACTTGAGAGGGCTGTGATTAATTGCATGCAATCGTTGCAATTAATTGGAGAAAGATTCCATTAATTGCATGCATTGCAATTATGATTAATTGCATGCATTTCAATTAATTGGAGAAGTTACTCCCTTCCCGTTCGGCGCCGCTGAGTGAAAACAAGAGGGAGAGAGAGAGGAGAGGAGAGGTTAGGATTTCCTTGTGATCTGTTGGATTATTTTTATTAACTTGGTTTCATGCCACCATGGGGTATTTATAGGGCTACGATAGGGACCATGAGGAGGAGTTGGATCTTGGCCTGCTAATGGACCCGGTCCATTAATGAGGATCCATTCCACTAAAGGACCCTCATTGAATTACCTCACCAACCCCCATATTTACATATGGGCTCCACTTATTACAAGTCGTCCATCCCCCGTGTTTAAGATTTCGAATGCCCGTTAATTAATTAAATTACTGACAATTTAAATTAATTAACTTCTGGATCCTTGACTAGTACCACTCGACCTTATCATCATGCCGGATCAAATCCACCTGCAGGGTTTAGCATGATGAACCTTTCGAGCTCATCAAGGGGGCATCATCAACCCGACTCACCAGGACACGGATTCCGTCAATAATCAACGGCACATCATATTATTAATATTATCTCCCAACTTACCGGGCCTATCGATCTAACAGAATAGATCTCGCCCATTGGTAAATTAAAGAAATAATAGTTAATAATATATGCCCGTTATTATATCGGGATTAAGGGATCGTACTCCATAATAAAGTCTGAGGTCCTATCCAATTATCGAGTCAGTACAAATTGGATAACCTCGTGTTTTGGTCCTGCTCAATGTACTCAAAGCACACTAGTGTAATCCTATGGTCAAGACCAACCACACCTAATTACACTACAACCATTCCGATGGGTTGTCCAATTCCATCTCGGTTGTGGGCCTCTATTTATACTAAGCAAGGAACTGATAACATGATCTTCCGTGTGACACCACACACCATGTTATCTACAATGCAAAGTAATTGGACTTCATGCATGTACTAATATAAACAGGCACCTAGTGTGGTTGTGATTCTCTTTTCAAAATAAAGATGTTCATATATATAAAAGAAGCATGTCTTTCAGTATACACATCTAACAATCTCCCACTTATACTTAAAGACTTTGCTGCCCTCAAAATGTCATACATCTGACTCCCTGATCCTCCACATGCCTAAAGCTCTCGCTATCAAGGCCTCAGTGAAAAGATCTCACAGGTTGTCTTCTGATGTAATCTAGGCAACTACAGCTTTTCCTCTCCTGGGAGGTACTTGCGCTCTATGTGTTTACTCGCCTCATGGGCTCGTGATTCCTTCGAGTTTGCAACTGCACCATTTGTTTATCACAACAGAATGTGATAGCTTTGAGCAAACCAGGAATCACATCGAAGTCCATCTTGAGGTTCCTGAACCATATAGTTTCCTTTTGGCTGTCACAAAGACTGCCACATCCTTAGCTTCCATGGTGGAGTCCATCACGCAGTCGCTGCGCGACACTCCTCCAACTACGGTTCTACCTCCTAAAAGTAAACACAAAACCCCGAGGAATACTTACGTTTGCCCCTATCCGACTGGAAGTCTGTATCCGTATAACCCATAGGGAATTGGTCTGCCCGGTAAACCAGCTTATAATCCTTAGTCCTTCTCAGGCACTAATATAAGCTTTTACCGCAATCCAATTTCCTTGACCTGGGTTACTCTGATATCTGCTAACCATGCCCACGGCAAAGCAGATATCCGGTCTCGTTTTTAGCATACAAGAGGCTTCCTATAGCCGATGCTAAAGGAACCGCCATTACCTGCTCTATCTCCTTTGATAATCTAAACATATCTCCTTAGATAGAGTAGCTCCACAACTGAAAAGTACAAAACTTTTCTTGGAGGTTTCCATGCTAAAACGAGTTAAGACACTGTCTCTGTATGAAGCTTAGGATAAGCACTACATCCTTCTCTGGTGATCCCTTAGAACTTTGATCGCCAAGGATGTGTCCTGCTTCTCCTAAGTCCTTCATATCATCTGTTTGGACAACCATACCCTTACGTCTGATAATACTTTGTTATTGTTGCCAACTAACAAAATATTTTCTACGTATAGTACAAGAATACCACTACGACGATCAGGAGCCGAACACAAAAGCTTCTGTTCTCTCCCTGATCGATCACCAGACCGATAAGGAGCAGAACAGAAGTCAAACAATGTCTCTGTTCACTCCCTGATCGGTCACCAGACCGATCAGACTTCTGGATCGGTCACCAGACCGATCAGACTTCTGGATCGGTCACCAGACCGATCCATGAGGGAAGTTCGTGCCAACTTTCCTGATCGGTCACCAGACCGATCCAGCCAAAGCCAAATCCACCCTAAGGCAAGAGAACGAGCTCCCAGCCTTCTCTGACTCATGCTCAGTCCCCCGGACCAAGACTCCATGCCCAGTTTCACTCACCGGGACTTCATTCAACCTAGCTTCCCAAGCTAGGACCTGGCTTCACTCACCAGGATTTCATCCAACCTAGCTTCCCAAGCTAGGACCTGGCTTCACGGGGCGGGATCTTCTAGTCCCAAAATCCCTGGTCCATCCCTGGTCCACACTAAAATTGCGGTCGGATCGTGATTGCGATCCGGCCACAATTTGTTTCAATCCCCTCTAGGGTTCACCGTGCCCCTCAGGTTATAGTTAGGGTTTAGGGTTTTAGATTTAGGGTTTAGGCCGTCGGGTGGCCTCCGGCCACCCGTCCGAACCCAAACTATAACCTAAGGATTTTGGGACTAGAGGATCCCGCCCCGTGATTCGTCCACATTCACTTTATATTTTATATAATTTTTAACTTGCTTAAAAAACTTTAAAACAATTTCATTTCAAATAAATATTTTAAAAACATTTAGTTAGAGCTTGATAACTTTGTCTTGCGGGGATAGCTCAGTTGGGAGAGTGTCAGACTGAAGATCTGAAGGTCACGTGTTCGATCCACGTTCACCGCATATTTTATATGCTTAAAAATATTAAAAGATATTCGTTTCAAATAAGTATTTTCATAACAAATACTGTTAAGGATTCATAACTTTGCGAATATCGGAGCTTTCACCCATTTTTTATATAATTTTTTTATTTAAAAAATATTAAAACTAATTCATTTTGTTAACTTACTTAAAAAATATTCAAATAAATATTTTCATTACAAATTCAATTAGGGGTTTACAATTTTGCCATCGGGGATAGATCAGTTGGGAGAGTGTGAATATTTGAGCGTCAGACCCACCACACTACAGTTTTAATATAATTTTATAACTTGGTTAAAAAATCTTTAAAATATTTTCATAATAAATAATATTAAGGGTTTATGACTTTTGCCATGATGGTGATTTTATGTTGGGAGAGTGTCAAACTGAAGATTTCATGATTGTGTGTTTGATGCACATTAATCACATTTTTTATATATTTTTTTAAACTTGGAAAAAAAATTTTAAAAAAATTTCATCTCACATAATTATTTTCATATCAAATATAGTTAGGGGTTAACAATTTCATCATCAGGGTTTATTCAGTTGGGCGAGTATCAAATTGAAAATCATAGGAGAGTATCAAATTAAAAATCTTAACTTTATCATTAATAAAGATATCACAGTTGAGAAGCGTAAATTTGAAAAGATGAAGGTCGTACGGTTGAGCCAAGCTGAGAGATTGTGGAGATCAAAAGATCACATGGTTGACCCACATATTGTTGATGCAGTCTGACCCGATTATTGTTTGGGTGTTGACATCAATTTATGTTTGGTTGAATGAATTCGGATGAAGTCCAGGTGGATCGAGAGATTGCACGCTGGCATGGGAAAAGACCTAGTGGGACTAGGCACACCTAGTGGGGCTAGGTGAAGTGAAAAGACGTAGTGGGACTAGGTGGAAAAGACCTAGTGGGACTAGGCACACCTAGTGGGACTAGGTGAAGTGGAAAAGACCTAGTGGGACTAGGTGTAAAAGAACTAGTGGGACTAGGCACACCTAGTGGGACTAGGTGAAGTGGAAAAGACTTAGTGGGACTAGGCACACCTAGTGGGACTAGGTGAAATCCTGGTGAGTGAAGTCAGGTCCTAGCTTGGGAAGCTAAGTTGGATGAAATCCTGGTGAGTGAAGTCAGGTCCTAGCTTGGGATGCTAGGTTGAATGAAGTCCCGGAGAGTGAAACTGGGCACGGAGTCTTGGTCTGGGGGACTGAGCACGAGTCAGAGAAGGCTGGGAGCCCGTTCTCTTGACTTAGGGTGGATTTGGCTTTGGCTGGATCTTTCTGGTGACCGATCAAGGAAGTTGGAACGAACTTCCCTCGTGGATCGGTCTGGTGACCGATCCAGAGAAGTCTGATCGGTCTGGTGACCGATCAGGGAGCGAATAGAGACATTGTTTGACTTCTGTTCTGCTCCTGATCGGTATGGTGACCGATTAGGGAGAGAACAGAAGCTTTTGTGTTCGGCTCCTGATCGATCTGGTGACCGATCAGGGAGACCTTCAGTTCGTTCTGGAGAACGATCAAATGTCGCGAGTTTCTCCTTATAAACGATCAGGCTTCAACCTGATCGGTCAGGAAGTGTCCTGATCGATCTCCAAACCGATCAGGCCACACCCTGATCGGTCTGGTGACCGATCAGTGGGTTTGGGCTGCGAAGCTGGAAAAACACTCTGCGAAGGGGTGGATCGGTCTGGTGACCGATCCACGACATGGGATCGGTCTGGGTGACAGATCACAAGAAGGTCGTGATTCCGGATTTCTCACCGTGGACCGATCAGGCTCTGATCGGTCTGGGCCTATCCTAATCGGTCGGGTGACTGATCAGGGCCATCTCTGATCAGTTTGGTGACCGATCAGTAGCTGACAGCTTTAATTCAAAATGCGCTGTCAAAGATCTGATCGCGCTCTGAACACTACTGATTTTCTCTGCTATTACTGATGCGAGTTTGATTTCATTTGCTAAACCTCTGATCAAGTGTGCAGATGACAGGGATGGATTCAAACACTCAAAGAGAGTCAATGGGAGTCTTTCCCTTGAGCAGGTTTGTCTGTTTCTTCTTCTCAGGTTACAACGAATGGCGCGGGCTGGCAACGGCTGGAAGCTGACGAGCTGACCTGGGCTTGGCTGGAGAGTTCAGTGAGTCCAGAAGAGGTCAGGAGTAGTTGAGGCTGTTGCAGACAAGCTGGTGAGCAGCTGGGAGCTGCAGGCGCGCCTGTGACCTGGGTGGTTGGGCAGAGACTTAAGTGTTGGTGGCAAAGAAGTCTCAGTAGAGGATTGATCCATCTCTTTGAGCGATAACTCTGATCCTTAAAGCAACACTTGAGCATCATTCTTGGAGATACTGCAAACTTGAGTGCTTGGAAGAAGGCAGAGAGCTTGGCGAGTCCATCAGCAAGCAGACATGAAAAGCAGGGAGTTCTTGAGTAAGAGTTGTGTTGGGTGGAGCTCGGTGAAGAGTTCTTGTGTTCTCTCTGTCCTAAGTGCTCTGTAAGCTTCCTAGTGTTTCTTTGTGCTTAACTTCATCATTCTGTTGAAACGCTGTGGAGAGGTTTCTCCACCGAGAAGGAGGTATCTGATATCCGGATTTTCCGAAGCTTGATCTGCCGGCGATCAAGGGATCGCCCACCTTACGGGCACGCCAAGTAGTAGGGACAAGTTATCCCCAAACCTTGTAAATCCTCTTTGTTAGCATCTTAAGCTTGTGCTTAGTTTAGGGTTTTAGTTTCTACAACTTTGTTTCTCTGTTTTGTATTGCTTCCGCTGTTGCTACTAACCCTTGAAGTCCAGAAGTTTTAAAAGTGCAAGAAGTTTGTGTCTGACTACATTCACCCCCCCTCTAGCCATCCATGTGCCAACAAGTGGTATCAGAGCCTGGGGCTCTGTTCAAGCGGATTAACAACCGAGAGCTTACAAGATGGCGATGGGAGGAGAAGGTTACAGCACCAACATACCACCATTCTTGGACGGAGCTAATTTCTCATATTGGAGGTCAAGAATGGAATTTTATTTGAAGACAAACATGAGCGTGTGGTTCTCGGTCAAGGAAGATTTTCCCCCTCCAAAGGATAATGAAGGAAAAGAGCTCGACTTCTCAAGGTGGTCGGCTGAGCAAGTCCGCAAAGGAGAAGCCGAAGCTAAAGCCGTGGTGACCTTGCAATGTGGAATGAACAAGGACCAATTAATCAAAGTTGGACCCTTTACAAGCGCAAAGGATTTATGGAGCGAGCTCATTGAGCTCCATGAAGACACTCAAGACACCCGGATAGCTAAGAGAGACTTGCTCCTCAACCAACTTCAAAATCTCACCATGGGAGAAAATGAAAAGGTAAGTGAACTCCATGGAAGATTCAAAGAGATCCTCAACGGCTTGCATTCCATCAATGAAAAGGTGGAAAATCGAGATCTTATGAGGTATGTTCTCAAAGCCTTCCCGAGGAGTACTTTGTGGTCATCCATGGTGGATGCCTACAAGGTATCTAAGGATCTTTCAATTGTTAAATTAGAAGATTTGTTTTGTGAAATGGAGTTACATGAGATCTCTAACCAAAGCCCAAAGGTGAAAGGGTTTGCTTTAGTGGCAGGTGACAACAAGAAGAAGAAGGAAAAAGAGGAGAAAACTTACTGTCACATGGCACTAGAGGACTCGAGAGAAGAAAGTGATAACGAATCAAGGAGCTCCTCAACCGCGCCTTCATCATCTTCGGATGATGAAGAGGTAATTTCTCCCGAGTTAGATAAATATTATAGAACAATAGCATGCCTAACTAAGTTGCTTAAAAAATCTAAGAACAAAGTTAAATTGTTGAAGTTAGAAGTAGAAAAATTGAAATCCTCTAAGGATGAGGATATTGATGATATGCATGTAGAAATGTTAGAAGATGAGAACAAAACCTTGAGGAGTGAAGTTGAAAACCTCAAGAATGTTCTTGAGAAGTTTTCAACTAGCTCTAAAACCTTAGACATGATACTAAATTCTCAAAGGGTGGTTTACAACAAGGCCGGTATAGGTTACCGACCTAAAGAACCAACCTTTGTATCATTAATGTCGAGAACCCAATTTAGAGCACAAAATGATTCTGGGGTTCCAAAAGCTAGAAAGAAATTGACTAAGGCATGGGTGCCTAAGTCCTTCATGGTTGATGCATTAGGTCCCAAAATTTGGGTACCTAAAACCTCAATATTTAGAATTGTATAAGCATTATTTGAGGGGGAGTATCTATCAACATTGGTTGTTGATAATTGGTACTCCAAACACAATTATAATGATATACTCATGAATGTAGTGTTTTATGAAATTTCACTTGAGTAGTATGGAAATTTTCATGCAATGAATGATAGTATATCCATGCTTCAAAATAAATCTACAAGTTTTAAAATAAAAATAAAAAAAATTATATATATTGTATGAATGGTTTAGGTTGACACATGACTTGTTTCTATTATGGATTGCCTAGAGTGCTTAGTGTTCTTGCTGCAAGTTATATGTCACTGTAAATCTTGAAGTTAGCAACATTAACCCATGACATGCAAATTTTGTTTAAGAATAAGGTGAACACATGCTTTATGATGATCATTATAAAAATTTCACAAGGCATCACCAAACAATTAACATGAGTTTCAAAATTCACTGCTTATGTTGTATAATATAGTGTTTTCATTGAATCATGATTTAAACCTTGTATTATGGGCAACTTGGGGAATAGGTTTTTAATACAAATTTGATTTCAAATTAGTTGGAACCATGAATTTGATACACACTTGGAACTATGAATTTTCAAATCCAATCCATGAATTATCAATATAATGGGGAATTGGAATTATGGAATTGATATGTATATTTTTCAAATCTGAACTCTTAAGATTTTTAAACAACAATTCCCTTAAATGTTTTTCCTTATTGATGTGGAAAAATACATGTTGGGTAAGAGAAACCTGATTGAATTAGGGTTTAGGAATGGTTAAGAGTTGAAACAAACCTGATTTCAGAGTTTCTGAAATCGGTTTCTGAAATCTGGAACTGAGAAAACCTTCTGTCTGAACCTAGATCGGTCCACCAACCGATCAGGACTCACCCTGATCAATCTGGTGACCGATCAAGGGTCTCTCTGATCGGACTGGTGACCGATCAGGTCAATTCTGATCAAGATATTCCCTGTTTGATCCAAAAACACCTCAGTCCAAATTTCTCTCATTAAATTGTACAAACAAACATGATACAATCCGATTACAATTGAAACATATTTGATCACCCATTGGTACAAACCTGGTACTAAGGGAGCACAAATTTGTTCAAGTGGTAAAATATGGGTAGGAATTTTTAAGACCCTTGATTCTCAGAAATTTTTCTGAAACATCAAGTGTTAAAATGAGATTTGGCTAATCATGCTTGGAACAAAACTTAATATTGATTTGAGACAAACCTATGTTGGAATGTTCAAACTCATAAGAAAGGGTTGGTTGAATCATGACCCTTGTTCCTTGATAAGGAGTAACCTTTAGCCAAGAAACTAAAATCATGTTTTTGAAATTTTTCTGAAATATCGAATGTTAAAAGAGTCTACACCCCTATTGTGGAATGCAAATTGTTAATGCAGTCTGATCAGGAACGTATCAGAGTTTCAGGAATTTTTCTAAAATCTGATCGCTCCCAAGACTAATAAGAAATATTTCTGTATCGAATAATCAACGAACATGATCGGTCACGGAGACCAATCAGGATTATGTATCGGATACAACTGCATTCCCTACTTATCATATGAAACATATACATGTTTGACCATGATATAATTCTGTATATGGTTTCATGTGCAATTCACACTTATTGCCGTATGATGCATATATATTGTTGTCATGATATATTTATGGTATATGCCTCTCATATGCAATTCAAAAATTATCCTTTGATTATTTTGGGTTTTGGGGGGAGACCCTTGATTGAGAGGGAGTTATGTTGAAACTTAATAATCATACCCTTTTCGATGTTTGACAAAGGGAGAGAGAATGGTTGATTAAGTTTAGGGCTGTGATTTTGTAGGGGGAGGATCTTGATTCCCTTACGATAATTAAGTGGACTTTAATTGATCTAATACCTAAACTTAAATCGGGGATGTCAAACAACAAAAAGGGGGGAGATTGTTGATGCAATCTGGCCCGATTGTTATTTTGGTGTTGACATCGATTTAAGTTTGGTTGAATGAATTCGGATGAAGTCCAGGTGGATCGGGAGATTGCACGCTGGCATGGGAAAAGACCTAGTGGGACTAGGCACACCTAGTGGGACTAGGTGAAGTGAAAAGACGTAGTGGGACTAGGCACACCTAGTGGGACTAGGTGGAAAAGACCTAGTGGGACTAGACACACCTAGTGGGACTAGGTGAGGCGGGATCCTCTAGTCCCAAAATCCCTGCTCCATCCCTGGTCCACACTAAAATTGCGGTCGGATCGTGATTGCGATCCGGCCACAATTTGTTTCGATCCCCTCTAGGGTTCACCGTGCCCCTCAGGTTATAGTTTGGGTTCGGACGGGTGGCCGGAGGCCACCCGACGGCCTAAACCCTAAATCCGGATTTAAGATTTAGGGTGAACCCTAGAGGGGATCGAAACAAATTGTGGCCGGATCGCAATCACGATCCGACCGCAATTTTAGTGTGGACCAGGGATGGACCAGGGATTTTGGGACTAGAAGATCCCGCCCCACGAATCACACAACTTTAAAATCATCAATCTGCTAACGGAGCTATCCCGACCGTCAACAAATATTTGAACCCCTAATTTTATTTGTTATGAAAATATTTATTTGACATGATTTTTTAATGATTTTTGAGATTGATAAAAAATTATATAATTCTTTTATTAACTGGACCCCAACCATAAACACAAAAGTCGGCGATCAACTCGTCACCTTTTCCGCGGTCGAATGGTCGAGCAAATTACAAGGCCAATTTTGATAATTGGTTAAGTTGTAATTTGGATCGTTCGATACGGCACAGGACGGTCGATGGGAGACGGGTCTCCACTCGGATTAATTTTAATCCGTAGACGTGGAGAGGTCTCTCGGATCGACTAGGTATTTGATATAGAAACCCGCCAAGCCATATCCTACACTCCCGAGGTGAGCTCGGGGGCCTTCGGTGCTATAACTCCCGAGGTGCTCTCGGGGCCTAACCTCCCGGGATGCTCCCGGGAGGGGTCTTCGGACTACCTTTCCCGAGTGCGTTTCTTGAGGGGGGCCCCGGGGCTTAGGAAAGGAAGTCACTTCAGTCATGTCGTGCCCCGCGGCTTTCTTCATCCCTCGTGTCGGGCACAGACTATTCAACCCTATCAATATTTATTTGAAATGACATTGTTTTAAAATCTTTAAAAAATTATATAAAATATATAGTGAATTTGGATCAAACATGCAACTTTAAAGTTTTCAATCAATCACTCTGCTAACTAATTTATCCTGATTGATAATAAATTTGTAAATCCATAATTTTATTTGTTATGAAAATATTTATTTGACATGATTTTCAAGAATTTTTTAGCAAGCTTAAAAATTACATAATTTTTTAAAAGATTTTTTGAGCTAACTTAAAAATTACATAAAAAATATGTGGGTCAATTATATTCAATATAAAGAATTTTAAATACTAACCGAGTTTGTATTTAAGATTTATGAGGGGACATGTTAATTTTTTTTAAACATAACATGAGAGGTGTCTCAATTTGTTTTTTTTTTAAATTGACCCGCAATTGGAGACGCCTCGAATCGCATCGTGCATGGGCGCGTGGTAACAGTCTACAGCAGAACAATTCTCTTATTTTAAATGGGCCAACTCTTTCCAAACTATTACTAATTATTATTTAGTTCTAATTATGCTTTTATTGAAAATAACAGTCATAGTTATTGGGAATACAATTAAAATATCATATTTAATATATAAAAAAATCATAATTTATAAGATTGAAAGATATCTTTATTGTAATGTAATCTTTTGGATAGAGTCTAAAGATAAAATCACAAGGATTCAAATTTAAAGTGGATAAGTGGTATCAGAGTCACAATCCAGATCGTGCTATTTGTGTAAAATAATGTGTTGAATGAAGGAGGTGGCGACTTTAAAAGGAGTAAACTCTAAGCGATAAATCCATATAGATTAAGAATGACCGAATACTTGATAAGTCATTCGTCAAGAAAGAAATAAATAGAAAGAGGAAGAGGAATCTACATATCCGGAAGAAGTGGTGCAAGAAGCCGCGAGGGGTGCAACAAACTATGAAGATTTCTGTAATCGCCAAAGCGAGGGAAAAAATAATTAGGCACCCCTTTTAATTGAAAATCCCTTAATATATTTCCTTCTTAATTATAGGACTATAATTGTAAGGCATTTTTTGTTACATTTTTTAAAATAAATGTTCTATATTTAGAATAAATTAACAACAAGGGAAATTAGTAAAATATTTTTTATGTTTTATTTAATATCTCTCTCACAATACTTTATGGCTGCGTTTGGTAAGGGGTTATATAATCGAGTCTATAATGTAATCAAGTTTGTAATGTAATATAATGTAATCGAGATTATATTACTATGTTTGGTAACAAATTGTATATAATCTTTGATAACTATATGTTGCGTTTGGTGAAGGATAATCCATGTTATTTCTGATCCATGTTTTAGGAATGGAAAGCATGATTGACGATCGGCGGCCGGCGGCCGGCGATTGACGATCGGCGGCCGGTGAACGGCGAACGGCGGACGACCGACGACCGGCGAACGACCGACGACCGGCGGCCGGCGAACGGCGAACGATCAACGACCTGCGCCGGCGGCGGACGACGGCGGCCGCGGCCGACGACGGCGACCGGCGACCGGCGGCTGACGACCGACGACGGCGACGACCGCGGCCGACGACGGTGACCGCGGCTGACGACGGCGACCGCGGCCGACGACGGCGACCGCGGCCGACGACGGCGACCGCGGCCGACGGCCGACGGCCGACGACGGCGACGGCGGCCGACGACGGCGACCGCGGCCGACGACGGCGACCGCGGCCGACGACGGCGACCGCGGCCGACGACGGCGACCGCGGCCGACGACGGCGACCGCGGCCGACGACGGCGACCGCGGCCGACGACGGCGACCGCGGCCGACGACGACGACTTTACAAGCTGTAATGTAATCGGATTACATCGTTTTTGTTTTGTAATCGAGATTACAAATCTTGAGCCACTTTTGTAATCGAGATTCCATTACATTACGATTTTAAAATTATTCCAAACAAAGGAATTGAACTTGTAATGTAATCTTGATTACATTACAGGATGAATTACTCCCTACCAAACGGAGCATATTAGTCATTAACCCAAGTAATTAATGGTAAAAATACTATAATATTAGTGGGCCGATAGAATGGCCCATCTAAGACGAGCGCCACCGTCACCGCGTCTATTTCCCTCCTTCTGCCGATTGGGAAGTGAAGCGACCCCACTTTTTGATCGCTTCCCGGAGCGACTGCGGCAATGGCGTTGCAGATCTGTAGGGTTTGCAGCAGCCATTCCGATGGAAGGGAAGATGCAGATGGTCCTGAGATCGTCAACTGATTTAATGGGTGAGTAAACATCTTTTTGATCTCACGAATGAGATGATTTCTCAGCCTCCGATCCTTCCTCTACTTTTCTTCGACTACTAGTCAGGATGTTGTAGCTAACATATGGGGAGGAAGACAAACTGGTTTTGCTAAATTTTGACCCTTAGACTTCAAGATGGCAATACCACACACATTAACAATCAGTCTATCCCATGGGGATATTAAACTGTAGACACTAGCAAATAATGTAGCAATCGAGCATTGATTGCACGTGAGAGTAATCTAAAGTTTTCAAGTTTAAAAGTACGGTAGCATGCACTGTAGTAGTGTTGTAGCATTAGGGGATTGATTACTCGAGAGCGATCTAATTTCTTATGCACTGTGCAATACTATAACCACTGTAACAACTATTATAGCATCCGAGGATGGAATGCTCAAGAGATTAATCTAGTGATTTGGGATGTTAAATTCGGATACCGTTAGATGCCCCTTCTTTAAATCGGACCGAATAACGAAGTTGAATAAAGTTCGATTAAAAGTGTGAGTCGAAAAGGATTAATTGGGAATCTGAATTCCATCGATACTAAATAAAAAATTTGGCCCATGCAGGTCTCAAACCCCGTTTAGACTTCAAGGTGGCAATATCGCGCACATTAACAATCAGTCTATCCCATGGGGATATTGAACTGTAGATACTAGCAAATAATGTAGCAATCGAGCATTGATTGCACGTGAGAGTAATCTAAAGTTTTCAAGTTTAAAAGTACGGTAGCATGCACTGTAGTAATGTTGTAGCATTAGGGGATTGATTACTCAAGAGCGATCTAATTTCTTATGCACTGTGCAATACTATAACCACTGTAACAACTATTATAACATCCGAGGATGGAATGCTCAAGAGATTAATCTAGTGATTTGGGATGTTAAATTCGGATACCGTTAGATGCCCCTTCTTTAAATCGGACCAAATAACGAAGTTGAATAAAGTCCGATTAAAAGTGTGAGTCGAAAAGGATTAATTGGGAATCTGAATTCCATCGATACAAAATAAAAAATTTGGCCCATGCAGGTCTCGAACCTGCGACCTTCGCGTTATTAGCACGACGCTCTAACCAACTGAGCTAATAGGCCATCACGGAGGAGGTAAATCATGCGGACTACTAGTCAGGATATTGTAGCTAACATATGGGGAGGACAGACAAATTGGTTTTGCTAAGTTTTGACCCTCAGACTTTAAGGTGGCAACACCGCACACATTAACAATTAGTCTATCCCATGGGGATATTGAACTGTAGCATCTCAGACACTAGCAAATAATGTAGCAATCGAGCATTGATTGCACGTGAGAGTAATCTAAAGTTTTCAAGTTTAAAAGTACGGTAGCATGCACTGTAGTAGTGTTATAGCATTAGGGGATTGATTACTCAAGAGCGATCTGATTTCTTATGCACTGTGCAATATTATAACCACTGTAACAACTATTATAGCATCCGAGGATGGAATACTCAGGAGATTAATCTAGTGATTTGGGATGTTAAATTCGGACACCGTTAGATGCCCCTTCTTTAAATCAGACCAAATAGCAAAGTTGAATAAAGTCCGATTAAAAGTGTGAGTCGAAAAGGATTAATTGGGAATCTGAATTCCATCGATACTAAATAAAAAATTTGGCCCATGCAGGTCTCGAAACTGCGACCTTCGCGTTATTAGCACGACGCTCTAACCAACTGAGCTAATAGGCCATCACGAAGAAAGTAAATCATGCGGACTACTAGTCAGGATATTGTAGCTAACATATGGGGAGGACAGACAAATTGATTTTGCTAAGTTTTGACCCTCAGACTTTAAGGTGGCAACACCGCACACATTAACAATTAGTCTATCCCATGGGGATATTGAACTGTAGACACTAGAAAATAATGTAGCAATCGAGCATTGATTGCACGTGAGAGTAATCTAAAGTTTTCAAGTTTAAAAGTATGGTAGCATGCACTGTAGTAGTGTTGTAGCATTAGGGGATTGATTACTCAAGAGCGATCGAATTTCTTATGCACTGTGCAATACTATAACCACTGTAACAACTATTATAACATCCGAGGATGGAATGCTCAAGAGATTAATCTAGTGATTTGGGATGTTAAATTCGGATACCGTTAGATGCCCCTTCTTTAAATCGGACCAAATAACGAAGTTGAATAAAGTCCGATTAAAAGTGTGAGTCGAAAAGGATTAATTGGGAATCTGAATTCCATCGATACTAAATAAAAAATTTGGCCCATGCAGGTCTCGAACCTGCGACCTTCGCGTTATTAGCACGACGCTCTAACCAACTGAGCTAATAGGCCATCACAATTTATTAAAATTGAGCTTAAATTTGATTTAAATTTAAAACTTATAATAGAATGAAAATAAAACCTTCCAAGTTTAATTATCTCAAACTGTAGATATATAAAAAATATACTAAATAAAAAATTGGCATGTACTGCAATACTGTAACCACTATAGCAGCAATTATAGCATCTGAGAATCAGATACTAGGGAGATTAATCTGATGATTTGAGATACTCAAGAATAAATTTAGATACCGTTACAATCGATATTAAATAAAAAATTTAGACTATGCAAATCTCAAACCTGCGACCTTCTTGTTATTAACATGATATTCTGACTGAGTTAATAAGTCATCACAATTTATTAAAATTGAACTTAAATTTGATTTAAATTTAAAACTTATGATAGAATGAAATTAAAGCCGTCCAAATTTAATTATCTCCAATTATAGAAATATAAAAAAAACTAAATAAAAAATTAACCCATGCCAATTTCGAATCTCCAACCTTCATATGATTAGTACGGCGCTCTAACTAACTGACATAATAGGCCAATATAATTTAATGAAATTGTGCTTAAATTCAATCTAAATTAAAAACTTATAATTGAATAGAAATAAAACTGCCCAAGTTTAATTATCTCTATCTCTAAAAATATACTAAATAAAAAATTTATGAACCTTCGCGTTATTTGCGCATGTTGTAACTAACTAAACTAATAAACCATTATGATTTAATAAAATTGAGCTTAAATTTGATCTAAATTTAAAATTTATAATTGAATAAAAATAAAATTTATTAACATGATATTCTGACTGAGTTAATAAGTCATCACAATTTATTAAAATTGAGCTTAAATTTGATTTAAATTTAAAACTTATAATAGAATGAAATTAAAGCCGTCCAAATTTAATTATCTCCAACCTTCATATGATTAGTACGGCGCTCTAACTAACTGACATAATAGGCCAATATAATTTAATGAAATTGTGCTTAAATTCAATCTAAATTAAAAACTTATAATTGAATAGAAATAAAACTGCCCAGTTTAATTATCTCTATCTCTAAAAATATACTAAATAAAAAATTTATGAACCTTCGCGTTATTTGCGCATGTTGTAACTAACTAAACTAATAAACCATTATGATTTAATGAAATTGAGCTTAAATTTGATCTAAATTTAAAATTTATAATTGAATAAAAATAAAATCAATCAAATTTTGAACCCTCAACTTTTGCATTATTAACTCAATCCTCTATCAACAGAGCTAATAGGCTATAATCATTTATTGAAAAAAGTATTGACCAGGTAGCAGATGAATCTGGGGTGATCTTTTTTATCCTATAAAAATTTTTCATCAGTCATCAGGGTAAATCGGGAAGTGCTCTTAGTAAGCAGTCTAGAAGTTCAGCATCCCAGGGTGTGCGTCCCGTGGCTATGGTGTAGCGGTAGGACGACTGTCGCTATCCCAAGGATCCGCGGTTTGATCCCCAACTACGACGTATTTGCAGGAATTTTTCCTTCAAATGAGGCGCGGACCCTAGGATGCTGGACTTCTAGACCGCTCACTGTGATCGTTTCCTAATTTACCTTGATAGCCGATAGGAAATTTCTATGGGGCCGGGCCAATCGTCTAAGGTTGAAAAAACCTCATTAATCGTTTTTTTTATAATGGTTTATTGAATTGAGTTTAAATTTGATATAAATTTAATGCGTACGGAGAATAAAAATAAAATTAGACAATTTAATTATCTCTAACTCTAAAAAAATGCATATTAAAACAAATAGAATAATAATGGAATAATGCGAGATTTACTGATTCAATTTATTTGATTTCAGTTTAATCGAATACCTAGTGCCTTGAATGAAGGAGGTAGAGACTATAAAAGGAGTGAAAATTAAGTCAAAAATTTATATAAATTATGGTAATTTACTAAAGGGCGTACTTAAGAATTGGTATTTACCAAAAGACGTATCATGGTTTCATTTTCATCAAAGGGCGTACTTATTTTAGTGAACTTCCTCTTATACCCCTCCTACTATGTACTGTCTTTTTCTTTCTCTCTTAGTAACAAATTCCGAGACGTCTGCATATGATTTTTTAGACTTTTATTTTAAAATAATATATTATGAAATCGACGCTATTTCAGTTAAAAAATATCTCATTCAGAAAGATTTAAAAAAATAAATAAATAATTTTTATATTTGATTAACAGAAATTAATATATTAAATAATATTTAATAAATATATTAATGTATAAATTTTTTTTTGAAAAAATAGAGCGTGGGCCTAAAATAAAAATATTTCAGGCCCAGCGTGGGCCTGAAATTTTTTATTTCGGGCCCACGTTGGGTCTGAAATTTTTTATTTTAGGTCGACGTTGGGCTTGAAATCTTTTGATTCAGGCCCGACGTGGACTCAAATTTTTTTTCTATTTTAAAAATATATTAATATATAAAAAAACCTATCAAAACACTTAATTTTAGATTAAAACGTAGGGTTTGATGTCACGCTAGGAGGGCCTGAACGCAGATATGTTCAAGCCCTCCAGGCCTAAGGAATGTTCAGGCCCTCCTTGGCCTGAACACAATCTTGGATAAATATAAATAAATAAAATAAAAATATCAATAGTTCTAGTTAGAGTTGAGCTAGGAGATGGTATTTTTGGTGTCCAAAATTCTAATGATTATAAATTATGTTGAAATAGAGATTTTTAGGTCTATCAGTTGGTTTTCACCAAAACCCACTGATGGACTTAGGATATTTGAATTTCTCAAAATCCAATATCAATAGTTAGAGTTGAGCTAGGAGATGGTATTTTTGATATCTAAACTCCTAATGATTATAAATTATGTTGCAATAGAAGATTTTTAGGTCTATTAGTAGGTTTTCATCAAAACTCACTGATGGACCTATGATATTTAGATTTCTCAAAATCCAATATCAATAGTTAGAGTTTAGCTAGGAGATGGTATTTTTGGTGTCCAAACTTTTAATAATTATAAATTATGTTGCAATGGGAGATTTTTAGGTCTATCTGTGAGTTTTCTCCAAAACCCACTGATGGACCTAAGATATTTGGATTTCTCAAAATCCAATATCAATAGTTAGAGTTGAGCTAGGAGATGGTATTTTTGGTGTTCAAACTTCTAATGATTATAAATTATGTTGCAATGGGAGATTTTTAGGTCTATCAGTGAGTTTTCACCAAAACCCACTGATAGACCTAGGATATTTGGATTTCTCAAAATCTAATATCAATAGTTAGAGTTGAGCTAGGAGATGATATTTTTGGTGTCCAAACTTCTAATGATTATGTTGCAATAGGAGTTTTCTAGGATAAATTAGTGGGTTTCGATGAAACTCACTGATAGACCTAGGATATTTGGATTTCTCTATACTTGATATCTCTATTTAGAATTTACTTAGGAGATATTATTTTTGATGTGCAAACTTAATACCAATAATTTTCAGTTATGTTCTCTAACCGTATCAGTTGACACATAAAGATATATAAATATGACTGCATCTTGGGCACAGTTAAAAGAAATTTCTTTTTCAACATGATTTCAAAAATATAAAGAGATAATTTTTTATATTTGATTAATCTAAATTAATATAATAAATAATATTTCTCAATCTGAGCATGAGAGTCCTCAACCTCTGCTTGCTTGCATAAGAATTTTTCTTGTATTTCATGTGCTTCTGTTGATACTTCATGCAATGTTAAAGCCAAGCCTTAGGACTGATGTCAAATAACCTCAGGCCCAAGGGCACTGAAAATTCATTTATTTTAAAAATATTTTTTATATTTAATTATTATTTATTAAATTAATTATTTATAGGGTCTGAAGTTATTTGACTTCAAGTCCTCCTAGAATGACTTCAGCTTCAGGCCCTGCGTTTGAATCTGAAATTACGTGTTTTGATATATTTTTTTATATATTAATATATTTATTAAATATTATTTATTATATTAATTTAGATTAATCAAATTTAAAAAATTATCTCTTTATATTTTTGAAATCATGTTGAAAGAGAGGTTTCTTTTAACTGTCCAAGATGCAGTCATATTTATACATCTTTGTGTGCCAACTGATACGGTTAGAGAACATAACTGAAAATTATTGATAGTAAGTTTGCACATCAGAAATAATATTTCCTAAGTAAATTTAAATAAAGATATCAAGTATGAAGAAATCCAAGTATCCTAGGTCCATCAGTGAGTTTTCACTGAAACCCACTGATTCATCCTAGAAAACTCCTATTGCAACATAATTCATAATCATTAGAAGTTTGGACACCAAAAATACCATCTCCTAGCTCAACTCTAACTATTGATATTAGATTTTGAGAAATCCAAATATCCTAGGTCCATCAGTGGGTTTTGGTGAAAACTCACTGATAGACCTAAAAATCTCCCATTGCAACATAATTTATAATTATTAGAAGTTTGGACACCAAAAATATCATCTCCTAGCTCAACTCTAACTATTGATATTGGATTTTGAGAAATCCAAATATCCTATGTCTATCAGTGGGTTTTGATGAAAACCTACTAATAGACTTAAAAATCTCCTATTGCAACATAATTTATAATCATTAGGAGTTTGGATATCAAAAATATCATCTCCTAGCTCAACTCTAACTATTGATATTGGATTTTGAGAAATTCAAATATCCTAAGTCCATCAGTTGGTTTTGGTGAAAACCGACTGATAGACCTAAAAATCTCTATTTCAACATAATTTATAATCATTAGAATTTTGGACACCAAAAATACCATCTCCTAGCTCAACTCTAACTAGAACTATTGATATTTTTATTTAATTTATTTATATTTATCCAAGATTGTGTTCAGCCCAAGGAGGGCCTGAACATTCCTTAGGCCTGGTGGGCTTGAACACATCTGTGTTCAGGCCCTCTTAGCGTGACTTCAGACCCTGCGTTTTAATCTAAAATTAAGTGTTTTAATAGGTTTTTTTATATATTAATATATTTTTAAAATTAAAAAAATTTTGAGTTCACGTCGAGCCTGAATCAAAAGATTTCAGGCCCAATGTGGGCCTGAAATAAAAATATTTCAAGCCCAGCGTAGACCTGAAATTTTTTATTTCAGGCCCAGCGTGGGCCTGAAATCTATTGGGCCTGAAATCAATAGATTTCAGTCCCACGCTCTATTTTTTTCAATTTTTTTATACATTAATATATTTATTAAATATTATTTAATATATTAATTTCTATTAATCAAATATAAAAATTATTTATTTATTTTTTTAAATCACGTTGGATGAGATATTTTTTAATTGAAATATTTTTTCAATTTTTATCTTACGTTTTTTAGTTTAGCACCGATTCCATAATATATTATTTTAAAATAAAAGTCTGAAAAAAGCATGTGCAAACGTCTCGGAATTTGTTACTCAGAGAGAAAGAGAAAGACAGTACATAGCAGGAGGGGTATAAGAGAATGTTTACTAAAATTAGTGCACCCTTTGGTAAAAATGAAATTATGGTATACTTTTGGTAAATACTAATTCTTAGATACGTCTTTTGGTAAATTATCGTATAAATTAAGAGTGACCGGATGCTTGACAAAGTTCGCTGTAGAGAAAGAAATAAATAAAAAAGAAAATGGATTCACCCTATCCAGAAGAAGTGGAAGACCACGAGAGATTTATGTTATCAGCGAAGTGGGAAAAAAAAAAATTAAGCACCCTTTATATTTAAAATTACTAAAAGACCCTTATAATAATTTCTCGTTAATTATAGGACTATAATTGTAAGTCATTTTTTGTTACATATTTTCAAAATAAATGTTCTATATTTAGAAACACTTAACAATAACATTAAAAGATTTTTTAAATTTATTTAATAAGGCAAATTTTCTCTCACAATACTTTATTAGTCATTACTTATTAAGCCAAGTAATTAATGGTAAAAATACTATATTTATGTGAGACATTACTTAAATACTAATGGGCCGATAGAATGGCCCATCTAAGACGAGCGCCGCTGCCACAGCGTCTTTTTCCCGCCTTCATTCGATTGGGAATGGAAGCGACCCACTTTTCCCGACTTATTTCCCCTTTTTCTAGATCCGGATGCAACTGCGACGAGTGACGGTGTGCAGATCAGTAGCGTTTGCTGCGGCCATTCCGATGGAAGGGAAGATGTTGATGGTCCTGAGATCAGCAACTGATTTAATCGGTTAGTAAACATCTTTTTGATCTTACGAATAAGAAGAATTTGATCTTGTTAATTAGAATGCGGTGATTTTTATCAGAAAATGATATGCTCAATAAAAAATCTTAAGAAAAAACTTAATAAATGACGTGATATTTTATATGCAGTGATCCTCAACGGTTCCATCGCGCCTCCTGGGATATAATTTGATTCGAGACGGCGGTTGAAGGTCATCGATGGTGTTTGGACGACAATCGAACATATACATATAAAAAATCACTTCACTCACTAAACTTTACATTGAATTTTTTAACTGAACTTATCAGAGCTCAATTTTATCATGGTGAGGAAGAACAGTAATAGATCCAATTACTACTAACAAAGGGGTGTGATATAAAACTTAGCTATGAAAGTGAGGGTGGATGAATGTGACTAGATTTTTTAGGATCTTGAAAAAAGTCTTAAAACCACATGGATATCGAGAAGCAATTTTAATATTAAATAAATAAAATTTATATTTAGATCATGTTAAATTCATGAATATATGTATATATGTGATAGGATTGAATGAGCCATGACCAGGACGAAAAATAAAGAAGCTGTCCGACACACCAATGGTAGGATGATACAATCCCCCTTCCCGGGTCCCGGGAATCCCTGAGGGCGACGCGCCTGGGAAGGGCAGCTGGAGATCCCTCTCGGGAGCACCCCGGGAGGTTCAGCCTGGAGAGCGCCTCCGAAGCTGTGGCATGTGAAAACCCCGAGATCTCCTCGGGGGGGGGGGGGGGGGGGGTGGAGGCCACGCAATAACCGACCTCAGATTTTGACCCCCCTCGAGGTACGGATAAGCACCCCCATCAGAAAAGGTCTTCATGACCCCTGAATCTCGCAACGGGCTAAAGACGATAACGACGTAGACCTTTTCAAAAGATATCCCAACCACCGAACGAGGAGGGGGATGTGGCTTAAGTACGGGAGATGCGGCACCAGCCAAGGGGCACATCTAGCCAGTCGTCATCGGTATAAAAGGTAGTCCAACCCCTCCGGTAAAGGGGATTACGTTCTCTCTCAACACTGGACCTTTCCTTTACTTTTCATAATCTTTCCTTCTGGACAGTTACTGACTTGAGCGTCGGAGTGGACTCCGCCGGACCCCTGTCGGCATGTCTCCTAACGCTTGTGTTAACTTCGCAGACCCCAAGTTCTTCCCCACCTCAGCAACCACCACAGGGGCAAGGCATCGACACATGACCATCGTCGTCGACTCTTTCCGGAAAAATTTTGGCGCCGTCTGTGGGAAACTAGAAAAGCACCTGAAGGAGCACCGATGGCAGGGTCGGAGGAACAACCCCTTACCCTCACAAGAGAGGAACTTGAGTGCATATTGGCTAACGCCATCAAGGAAACTCTGTAGCAGCACCAAGTTGAACAGGCTGCCCCGCAATTAGGGGGTCTGGTGAGGGAGGAGATCCTCAGAGTCTCCGCCTCGTATTCCCGAAGATCCGTCACCCCGGCAGGGCGACAGGACGGAGCAATCCAAGGCCCTCAGAGAGAATCCCCTGGAGACATAGAGAAGACCCACTCGGTGACCTCCAGCACTCAAAGGCACGAAGAGGGACCGGGGAAGAGGGATGGGATCCTCATGAGATTAATCTGGAGAGTTGGGATGCTCAGGAATAAATCTGGATACTTTTAGATGCCCTTCTTCAAATCGGACTAAATACCAAATTCGAATAAAATCCAATTAAAAGTGTCAAGTCGAAGAGGATTACTTCGAGTATAAATCTAGATACTATCAATACTAAATAAAAATTTTGGCCACTAGCATCCTAGATACGATGCTTGGGTGATTAATCTGGTGAGTTGGGGTGTTATGGAATAAATCCAGATATCATTAGATGTCTATTCTTCAAAATCGAATAGCAAAGTCGAATAAAGTCAAATTAAAAGTGTTAGCTTATGTATACCATCAATACTAAATTAATTATTTGGCCGATGTAGGTCTCAAACCTACGACCTTCGCATTATTAGCACAACGCTCTAACCAACTAAGCTAATATGCCATTCTTATTTAATAAAATCGAGCTTAAAACTGTTGTTGCATCTATTGTAGCATCCGAGGGATGGGAT
Organism: Boesenbergia rotunda; assembly: GCA_024364735.1. Classification (NCBI taxonomy): domain Eukaryota; kingdom Viridiplantae; phylum Streptophyta; class Magnoliopsida; order Zingiberales; family Zingiberaceae; genus Boesenbergia; species Boesenbergia rotunda. Next base: position 83,025 of record JAGFNQ010004310.1, read on the forward strand.
CCTCGAGATTAATCTGGTGAGTTGAGGTGCTCAGGAATAATTCCGGATACAATTAGATGGTATCCATCTAAGAACGCGAAGGTCTCAGGTTCGAGACCTACATGGGCTAAATAATTAATTTACTATTGATGGTATCCATGATTTAATACTTTACGACTAGACACTTTTAATTTGACTTTATTCGACTTCGCTATTCGATTTGAAGAAGAGATATCTAATTATATCTGGATTTACTCCTGAGCACTGCAACTCAACATATTAATCTCCCAAGCATCCCATCCTCGATGCTATAGTGGCCAAATTTTTTATTTAGCATTGATTGTATCTAAATTTATTCCCAAATTAATCCTCTTTGACTTACACTTTTAATCGGGTTTTATTCGACTTTGCTATTCGGTCCGATTTGAAGAACGACATATAATTGTATCCGGAATTATTCCTGAGCACCTCAACTCACCAGATTAATCTTTTGAGGATCCCATCCCTCGGATGCTACAATAGATGCTACAGCGGTTTTAAGCCCAATTTTAATAAAATAAGAATGGCCTATTAGCTCAGTTGGTTAGAGCGTCGTGCTAATAACGCGAAGGTCGTAGGTTCGAGACCTACATCGGCCAAATAATTAATTTAGTATTGATGGTATACATGAGCTAATCCTTTTCGACTCGACACTTTTAATTTGACTTCGCTATTCGATTTTGAAGAATGGACATCTAATGATATCTGGATTTATTCCATAACACCCCAACTCACCAGATTAATCGCCCAAGCATCGTATCTAGGATGCTATAGTGGCCAAAATTTTTATTTAGTATTGATAGTATCTAGATTTATACTCGAGTTAATCCTCTTCGACTTGACACTTTTAATTGGATTTTATTCGAGTTCGGTATTCAGTCCGATTTGAAGAAGGGCATCTAAAAGTATCCAAATTAAAAGTGTCTAGTCGTAAAGCATTAAATCAAGGATACCATCAATAGTAAATTAATTATTTAGCCCATGCAGGTCTCGAACCTGAGACCTTCGCGTTCTTAGCACGACACTCTAATTAACTTAATAAATAGGCCATTGTGATTTAATAAAATTAAGCTTACAACCACTGTAGCAGCTATTGTAGCATCCGAGGGATGGTATGCTCAAGAGATTAATCTGGTGAGTTTAGGTGTTCATGAATAAATCCGGATACAATTAGATGTGCTTCTTCAAATCGGATTGAAAAGCAAAGTCGAATAAAGTTCGATTAAAACTGTCAAGTCGAATAGGATTTAATTCGGGAATAAATTTAGATACCATCAATTCTAAATAAAAAATTTCGCCACAACGGCATCGAGGATGGGATGCTCGGGAGATCAATCTAGTGAGTTGCGGTGCTCGGGAATAAATCCAGATATCATTAGATGCCCCTTCTTCAAATTGAATAGCGAAGTCGAATAAAGTTAAATTAAAAGTGTCGAGTCGAAAAGGATTAATTCACGGATACCATCAATACTAAATTAATTATTTGGCCCATGCAGGTCTCGAACCTACTACCTTCGCCTTATTAGCAAGACACTCTAACCAACTTAGTAAATAGGCCATTGTAGTTTAATAAAATTGTCCTTAAAACCACTGTTGCAGCTATTGTATCATCCGAGTATTGGTTGCTCAGGAGAGTATCTGGTGAGTTGGTGGGCTTAGGAATAAATCTGGATACCATTAGATGTCCTTCTTCAAGTCGTTCCGAATAGCTAAGTCGAATAATGTCCTATTAAAAGTGTCAAATCGAACAACATTAATTCGGGAATAAATCTAGATACCATCAATAGTTAATAAAAATTTTGGGCACTGTAACATCCAGGATTGGATACTCGCGAGATTAATCTGGTGAGTTGGGGTGTTCTGGACCACGCAGGTGTAGAACCTGTGACCTTCACGTTATTACACGACACTCTAAACAACTGATCTAATAGGTCATTGTGATTTAATAAAATTGAGCTTAAAACCACTGTAGCAACTATTGTAGCATTCAAGGATGGGATCCTCAAGAGATTAATCTGGAGTGTTGGGGTGCTCAGGAATAAATCTAGATACCATTAGATGCCCTTCTTCAAATCGGAGTGAATACCGAATTCGAATAAAATTCGATTAAAAGTGTCTTGTCAAAGAGGATTAATTCATGTATAAATCTAGATACCACCAATACTAATTAAAAATTTTGGCCACTGTAGCATCCTGAATGGGATGCTTGGGCGATTAATCTAGTGAGTTAGGGTGTTCTAGAACAAATCCAAATATCATTAGATGTTCATTCTTCATATGAAGTTGAATAAAGTCATATTAAAAGTGTAAAAAGATTAATTCATAGATACCATCAATAGTAAAATTAAGTATTGGCCCATGCAGGTCTCGAACCTGCGACCTTCGCGTTATTAGCACGACGCTCTAACCAACTGAGCTAATAGGCCAATGTTATTTAATAAAATTGAGCTTAAAACCACTGTAGCACTTATTGTAGATTAATCTGGAGTGTTGGGGTGCTCAGGAATAAATCTAGATACCATTAGATGTCCTTCTTCAAATCGGAGTGAATACCGAATTCGAATAAAATTCGATTAAAAGTGTCTTGTCAAAGAGGATTAATTCATGTATAAATCTAGATACCATCAATACTAATTAAAAATTTTGGCCACTGTAGCATCCTAAATGGGATGCTTGGGCAATTAATCTAGTGAGTTAGGGTGTTCAAGAATAAATCCAAATATCATTAGATGTTCATTCTTCATATGAAGTCGAATAAAGTCAAATTAAAAGTAAAAGAGTCGAGTCGAAAAGGATTAATTCATAGATACCATCAATAGTAAAATTAAGTATTGGCCCATGCAGGTCTTGAACCTGCGACCTTCGCGTTATTAGCACGACGCTCTAACCAACTGAGCTAATAGGCCAATGTTATTTAATAAAATTGAGCTTGAAACCACTGTAGCACTTATTGTAGATTAATCTGGAGTGTTGGGGTGCTCAGGAATAAATCTAGATACCATTAGATGTCCTTCTTCAAATCGGAGTGAATACCGAATTCGAATAAAATTCGATTAAAAGTGTCTTGTCAAAGAGGATTAATTCATGTATAAATCTAGATACCATCAATACTAATTAAAAATTTTGGCCACTGTAGCATCCTAAATGGGATGCTTGGGCAATTAATCTAGTGAGTTAGGGTGTTCTAGAATAAATCCAGATATCATTAGATGTTCATTCTTCATATGAAGTCGAATAAAGTCAAATTAAAAGTAAAAGAGTCGAGTCGAAAAGGATTAATTCATAGATACCATTAATAGTAAAAATTAAGTATTTGGCCCATGTAGGTCTCGAACCTGCGACCTTCGCGAGCCCGACACTCTAACCAACTGAGCTAATAGGCCATTGTTATTTAATAAAATTGAGCATAAAATCACTGTAGCAGTTATTGTAGCATCCGCGGGATGGGATGCTCAAGAGATTAATCTGGAGAGTTGAGGTGCTGAGGAATAAATCAGGATACAATTAGATGTCCTTCAAATCGGACCAAATAGCGAAGTCGAATAGAGTCTGATTAAATCTGTCAATTGAAGAGGATTAATTCGAGAATAAATTTTGATACAATCAATGCTAAATAAATAATTTAGCCACTATAGCATCGAGGATGGGATGTTTCGGAGATTAATCGGGTGAGTTGCGGTGCTCGGGAATAAATCCAGATATCAATAGATGTCCCTTCGTCAAATCCCAATTCTCAAATAGAAATAGTACTTCAGGCACCTTTTCAATAGTTCAACTCTTCTATTTCTTTCTCTATTATCACACCGCTGTGTCACCGCGGCCTCCCATGCAAGTGCCAGTTGTGGCTCTCCTTGTAGATTTTAATTTTCAAATTAATTGGTTGAAATTGTATATTACTTATTTATTTTAGATTTATAGGATGAATTTTGTATTAGGGCTCAAATTTGTTATTTGTTTGGCTCAAATTTCATATTTGTGTTACTTTAGGGGCTATAGATCAAGTTTATGTTGCTTGAAATTTCAAATTTGTGTGATTGATTAATTGTGCCCATTAGAGTTAATTTTTAGTTTTGGGGCCTTTGGTATTAAATCTTGTATGCTATTAGTTGGCTTGAATTGATAATTGATTTTTTAAATACTTGATAACCATTTCTTGACTCAAATTAGTTTTTAAAATTGATATTGACACTTTTTGACTTGTGTAGTAAAATGTCAGGTACTATATCTTCTGAAACATCTAATTCAATGTTAGCAATTGATATCTTTTGGAAACGTAATTCGAATGATGTTGGATGAGAATTTGTGGACTTTGTGTATCCTAAAAATTTAGATAAGTTGAAATGTAAGTTGTGTGAAAAAATTACTAGTGGTGGAATTATAGGATCGAACAACATGCTGCCAATCAAGGGAAATGTTGCCCTGTGTAAGAAGTCTTCGGATGAGGATAAAGTGTAGTGTAATAATGTCATTGAAGATGCAAGAACAAAAAAGAAACAAAAGAATATGAATGAAATGGAAGTGAGAGAAAAAGTTGTTCTTGAAGAATATGAGGAAGACAAAGGGAGTCTAAGGACAAGAAGAAAGTTGCTTACTCTTAAAAAAAATTGATGAACCAGGCAACAGACAAATTGAACCTGGGGTGACCGGCCTGGCCCCACGGATGTTTCCCACCGGTCACCAGGGTAAATCGGGAAGCGCTCGCGGTGGCCAGTCTAGAAGCCCAGCGTCCCAGGGTTCGCGCCCCATTTGGAGGAAAAATTCCTGCAAAATGCCTCGTAGCTGGGGATCGAACCGCGGATGCCTGGGTTAACGACTAGTGACCTTACCGCTGTACCATAGCCCTATGGACCAATATGTATTTGTCATTGATCTCGATTTTTCATTGAGTGAAAGTATGAAGACAAAACAACAGCAAAATATTATTGATGCACTTTGGACGCAAGGACACATAGTGTGCATCAATATTTAGCTGGATGGGTGTACGAGTCTGGTGTTTTTTTCTCATGTCATTGACAATGATAGCTTCAAGAGGTTTGGGATGCGGTTGGTCAATTTGGCTTGGGTTATCGTCCTCCAATTCAATATTTATTTTGAGAGCCCTTATTTAAGGAAGAGATAGATGGAACTAAAAGTCTATTAAAGAAGCAATAAGAAAAATGAGCTTTGAATGATTGCTCAATTTTGACCGATACTTGGACCGACTGAAAAAAAAGAGTATCATGAATTTGTGTGTCAATTGTAATGAAGACATGACTTCCACTACTTCTAGGGATGCATCGGATGGTCCCCACGGGATGGACTAATGGTTAGAGTGTGGATGTTGCCACCTTGAGGTCTGGAGGTCAAAACCTAACAAAGTCAGTGTACTTGCCCTCCCTATACTCTAGTCACAATATCCAGGCTAGTAGCTCCCGTGATTTACCTCCTCCGTATTGACCTTGGAACGGGTTGGTGGGGGCGCTGGGGGCGAGTGAATCGCCTTTTGCCACCTAGGGAAGCATTAGATGAAGCATACATCAGGAATTATATATTTGAATACGTGGACAAGTGCATTGAACAAGTTGGGCTCCAAAGTATAGTTCAACTGGTAACAGACAATTCCAAAGTATAGTTCAAGTGGTAACAGACAATGCTTCAAATAATATGCCAGCAAAAGATTTGTTAAAGGAGAAGATGCCACATATATTTTAGACTGTGCAATTCACATTGGGAATCTTATGCTTCAAGGAATTAGGAATCAACCTAAATTCAAAAGGTTGATTGAGAAGACAAAGGTCTTGACAATTTTTATTTATGCACATCACAAGACATTGTTATTGATGAAAACGTTAATAAAAAAAAAGGACATAGTGAGGCCAAGAGCAACACGATTTGCCACCACTTTTCTAACTTTGCAAAATTTGATGGAAAAGAAAAGTAAACTAAGAGCTATGGTTGCTAGTAAAGAATGGAATGTATGCAAACATTTAAAGAATGCAATGGGGAAGCGACATATAATACCGCTTTGAGATTTTCTTTTTGGAATGGGGTAAGTTTTTGCTTGAAGTTGTTTTTCTCTTTACTTAAGGTGTTTCGTCTTGTTAATGGGGATAAAAAGTCATCTATGGGTTTTGTGTATGGAGAATTACTTAGAGTGAGAGAGGAGATTAAAGTGACATTCAAAAATCAAGAGTTTCACTATCGTCCGTGATTCGGTCGGATGGTTGACCCCTAGTCGATCAATCCTTTCTTCGTAGCTGACAAGGAATCAAGAAGTCAAGCGGATGGCCAAACTGGATGAGGGTCGGCTAGACTGTGCAACACACTACCCATTGGTTGGCCAAGGAATAAACCTGGCCAAACCGGTTAGGGTGTCGACTAGACAGCGCGACATACGACCAGTCGATCAGGCCATAGAGGGAAAGCCTAATCAAGGCTTTTTGCCCTGTCGTTTGTGGCCATGCAAGGCCCGACTAGCCCGAGTCATTTCAGCGGTTGGTCGGCCGCCTAGGCATGCCCATCCAATCGGAAACAACGCATCATTGTAAGCTCTAGTGGTTCCCGTATGCCCTTCTAGGAGCCCGCCTAGCCGACCGCCCGATTGGCGAAGCTGACAAGAGGTCAAGAGAGGTCGTGAACCGCCAAGAATCTCATACGGAAGATACTGTTTAATTGAGAGAGGACATAAAAGTGTACGAAGGAATTCACAAGATCAGCCAATTACTGTGAGGGGACAAGAGTAGGGCTCACGCAGCCCAAAGAGGATGCCATTATTAAGGATAAGGCGAAGAGACACTTTGGAGTTAACCGGTGACTGGAATTACGGTGGCTCGGCTCTGCCTTTTGGCAACCAAATCCTGTCATAAGATCATGTCATTAACGTGATGTGACTGCCCAAGCTGGATTGGTCTGCTCATGCACTATATAAAGGTCCACATGTCTTCACGCGTAGGCATGCTCGACAGTGTTACTATTTTTCACTCTCATTTCTTTTCGCCAGAGTACTGACTTGATTGTCGGAATACCTGCTTCAGGGACCCCCTGGTAGGGATGGAAATAGGTCAGGTGGCTTGTCAGGGGCCTATGACCTGACCTGTTTAGAAATAGGATAATATTCAAGTCTGTTTCAAAGCTTATTTTTCTTATTAGGCCATGCTCAGGCTCAATATAAAGACTACCAAGCCTGACAGGCTGGCCCGAGTCTGTATAGATTAAATACATATGTATATATTTGTAGGTCTGGCCTGTTTGAGGCATGTATGATTCAAGGCTTGTTTTGAGGCCTGTATGATGTAAGACCTGTTAAGGTTGGTTTTCGACCTGTTTAATGCTTTGACTTGTTAGCCTGTATAAAGTGTTTTAATTTACAGACTTTGTAAACAAACTGCAGGCCAGGCCAGACTATTAAACATGTCAAGCTTAGGTCAAGAACAAAGCCTATAACAGGCCACAGGCCAGGCACGGGTCATTTTATTACTATACAGGTCTGGCCTGTTAAGGCAAAAGCCTGGCCGGGCCTGGTCTGTTTCCATCCCTACTCCCTGGCCAACTCCTAACGGTCTTTTTCCTTGTAGGTCGTCGAAGTTCGTCAGCTTCCCTGAGCGTCCGACCGACAAATCAGCAGTCGATTCTCAATCAACTTTCAAGCCTCATCATCAGTCGGTCATCCTCCTCGCTTACCGACAGGATCGGGCCGCTTGTTGATATTATTAATGAGAAAAGTCGTAATAGGATTGATAATCCACTACAATTGGCAGCCTACCTCTTGAACCCTTATTACTCCTTCAATGATCGAAGCATATGAAGTGAAGAAGTGGTCATGAATAGATTTTTCACTTGTGTTGAAGTATTTTTTTTCCTAATAATATTGATAGCCAAAATGAGATAGTAAATGTAGAGTTGTTGAAGAATATCAACAAAGCCGAGGGATTTGAAAGAGCATTGGCTATGGTGGGATGCATAAATAGTGATGAGAAATATGATCTAGGTAAGAACTAAAACTAAGTAATAATTGCTTACTTTATTTTATAATTTTTATTGCTTGTTTCTTGATTTTGTTTATTGTTTTTGTTTGATTTATTTTTATATAGTTGGATAGTGACATCTTTTTGAAAATGGTGTACCTAAATTATAAAAGATGGCTAAAAGAATCATTTATTTAACTACAAGCTCTTTAGATTGTGAGTGAAATTAGAGTACTTTTAAGGGATTAAGTATTTAATTACTTATTATGTACAATATATTAACTACTAATTACTAACCATCTAAATATATATTCAATAATAATATTTTTCTTTAATGTATATTCATAAAAGAAAAAAAATAGATTAGATATTGGAAGGCTGAATAATTTAATATGTTCAATTCAATGTCAATATCATAAAGAAGATAAGAAGAAAAAGGAGTTAATATGTTACTTGTTAGTGAAGCAACTATGACACAAGATGGATAGTTGATAGTGGAGATGAGGATATTGAGACAAATATTGAAGATGTAAGAGAATTTTACAAAGAAGAATTTGTATCGAATAAAGAAGAAGAAGATTCATGAATTTTGAGTTTGAATCTGAGATAGAGGAAGTGTTGAAGAAATATACATATGAACTAGAAGAAGAATTTGGCCTATATAGGCATCTCCGCTATCTAAATGGCCCCCTAGAGTCGACTCTACGGATATAAAGAGAGGTAAATATAGGTACATGGGTGGTAGGCGCGTGGTGGGAAAGCACTAGGAGAATTTGGCCTATAAGATTATATGAATTATATTTTGCACTTTTGATATTTTTATTATATGTTGAATAAATTATACATATTTTGATTAATTTTAGATATTATAAATATTTTATTTATTTTTATAATTATTTAAAATATTTAAAAATACGCACTAGGCGACGAGTGGTCACCCGCCTACCGTCTTTTTAGAACATTGCTCCAAAACATATTATGTTTATTTAAATATATCTATTCAATTAACTAATCTGGATTAGTAACCCCTGTAATTTATCTCCTCCGTGTTGGCCCTGAGACGGGTCAGCAGAGGCGCTGGGGCGAATGAATCGTCTTTTGTCACCTCTTATTGACCGTGATCTCTAAGTCCATTAGTTTATGGCGGACGACTCAGAAATCTAGCATCTCTTAGTTGCATATTACATTTAGAGGAAAAATTGCTACAAATGCTCCGTAATTGAGGATCGAATCGCAAATATCTAGGTGATAACTTAGTATCCTTCCACTATACCCTAGCCCTCGAAGCAAAGAAACAAACATAATAACAAAAATATTGAACCATGTAATACCACCATGAAAATTTCCCATCACCAGTCAGAACTCCTCCAAAGCTCTATTAATTACTATTAATTACAAGTTGTTTAAAGCCGCGGAAAAATAGAAGGAAAAAAATCGTTTCACAATCTGTCTTCAGGCCCAATTGAAAAGGCCCAAAAGGTTTTCCCTTAAAATTAAAGGCCCAGTTTCATGATCCAACTCAATACATCAGTTGTGAATGGAGCTATATCAACCATGTGAAAGTTGAAATGAATATAAAAAGCAATCAAATCAAAAAAATTCATTTAAAAATAATAAATATATATATATAAATGAAAGCTACATTAGTAATTAATGACAGAGTTGGACCACTTGCGATTTATGTCCAACCAAAGAGGAATCTTGGAATCCTTGAAAAGCATATCCACTTGAGAATATTCCAGCACATTCGTTGGTCCACTGCAAGTGGCCAAGACTTGAACACTTGTTTAGATCGCTTTGGTTTTATTTCTTTTTATCCATCTCTATCTCCATTGCACTAAATATTTTGTTAATTGTTTCAATAAATTTTAAGATTAATTTGTAAGGATTATAAAATATTTTATTAAATATTTAATTCTTTTATGCCAATGATCAAGGTGAAGGAATCAATGCTTTTGTAATTTATTCCCTTCCAATAGTAAGGATTCAAAGGAGTGGTGATGTCCTAAAGTTTTTAATATTAAATTTAACTTATTTCTCCATCTTTGTATTCGAAAAAATTTATTCACATTTTTTATATAAATTTTTCTTTACTTCACTTCTCTAATGCATTCTAATTTACCTAATTATTATTTTTTAAAATAAAAAAAATCAAAATGAGATATAATTTATTTGAAATTTAGCATCATTTAATTAGAATCATTTATCAATTCAGCAAAACCAATCTATTAGTATGAGTTCCGAATTAATTAGTTTCGAAAAAAATAGTGTTATAGAAAATATATTGATTATAATTAAAAGGAATTATACCTTCTTTTAATTTTTTTCACATAAAAAATAATAATGATTTGGGTTTCTTCGCGACAAATGAAAAAAGAGACGTACTTAATTTGATAGTAAATAACTAGATTCTAGTTTAAATATATTGAATTTAAGATAAATTATATATATTTTTTAGATTTTTTACTTATAAAATAAATGAGAATATGAAAGCAATTAAATAAGTCAGTATTGTAAATATCCCAGGTTGGTTTTGATGTGGTCAACTGATTTAAGTTAGGTATTGGTGTTTTTAATCTCTGTGTCTAAGTGTATAGAATTTAGAAGTGTAGGAAGTCGAGCGAAAGACGCAACAGGTCGAGAAGGATGACATGGAAAAGGAGCCGACGGGCTCGGTGCATCCGAGAGATGCGGAGCTCTACGGAAGAGTACGCCGGTGGAGCAAGAAGGACACGCGCGGCATCCGAGGGGCAAGAAGCCGAGAGGAAGGACGCTTGAGGGGTGAAAGGTCGGAATCAAAATCGGGTTAGCTTAACTCCGGTTAGCCAGAAATCACCCAAGAAGACAAAGGAAGTCATGCTGGAGTGTGGTTAGCGGCTGCTGACCAAACCCTCTCTCGAGCACCCGTAAACATACGAGCGCCTCTCGGGCGCCTGAGCACTAAGGCGCCCCTATGCTAACAGGCGCCCGAGAGATTATTCTTAGCCGTTTGCGATTGTTGCTTTTTGGATAACCATCAGGCCACATGTCAGGTGCCCAAAAGCAATCAGGCACCCTATAAGTGCCACATCAGCAAACCGATAACTCTATCAGGGTTATAAATAGAGTCCTAGAGCTCAGTTTCAATTTATTCATTCAATTCAAGCATTAGCAAACGAGTTCTGTATAATCTTTCTTTATTTTTCTGAACTTTCCATGTGAAAGAGGCTTCTCCGCCTGATAGAGTTTTATTCAGGAGAATCGAGCCACATTCCGTCTTGGATTAGCAATCTCCCCGGTTGCAAACCAAGTAAAATTTTGACTGTCGCTTTCTTTTATGTTTGCTATATTTTTAATGTAATTTATTATTTGCATTAACAAATATCTTTGTTTAAAGATAAATAAAAGATTTGGGTTTTTATTTTCAGGGGCAATTCACCCCCCCCCCCCCCTCTTCGACCATCGATCACTGTCAATTGGTATGAGCAAGGACACTCCAGAAGGACTAACCACAGTCTGAAGCAATTATAAAATCGTCGGACCAGTCATCTATCCTCCAAAATTCGAGGGGGAGTTCACGAGTTGGAAGCGCAAGATGCAAGTTTTCTTTAAAATTAATTTTGATTTAATTTTAATAATGAAAAACGGTTGTGTAACTCCCAAGGACGCCGACAACAAACCCAAAGATGAAAGCCAGTGGATTAAGAAAGAACAAGTTGACTTTGTGGCTAACGAAAAAGCTGAATACCATCTGCTGAACGTACTCCCTACACGAGAAGTCAACCGAATCGAGAACTACTGATCGACAAAGAAACTTTGGGAAAAGTTCCTTGAACTTCATGAAGATACCTCCGAAGTTAAATTAGCAAAAAGAGATCTGCTTCGGAATCAACTCAGCAACCTTCGACTAGAAGAAGGAGAGTCAGTAGCACAACTTAACGCTAAGCTTAAGGAGCTGATGACGGAACTGAGCAATCTCACAGAATCGGTAAGCAATCGAGATGCGCAAAGGTACGTACTGAACGCCTTCCCGAGGACCCCGAACTGGATTTCGATAATTGACGTCTACTACATCTCTTAGGATCTTGAGGTAAGTACCTTAGAGGAACTTTTTTCCACTTTAGAACTTCACGAATCCAAATGTGCAGGAAAAAGAAAAATGGACAACATCGCCCTAGGCACGAGAAGGATCCAACATGAAGAGGATTATTCAGAAAATGATGAAAACGCAGCATATATGGTAAGAAAGTTGTCTAAATATTTTAAAACTAAAAAATTTAATAAGGTGCATGATAAGAAGCAAAGGAAAATCCGCTGCTATAACTGCAACGAAGAAGGACATGTGAAAAAAAACTGCCCTAAAGGGAAGAACAAAGGAAAAGAGGCATCAAAAATAAAAACACACAACCTAAAGGCGATATGGGACTAGTCTTCATCGGAAGACTCGGATCTCGAGGAATACGCTGGACTTGCTCTGATGACTTCATACCAAGAAGATGAAAGCATCGATGAAAAGGGAGCCACATCATAGGACAGCAGCGACAAAGGGGGAGCTTCGGACTTCAAAAGTTATATGGTAAGTGAGGTATGTTTTCTACCTCCTGATCAACTTTACTCAAGAATAAAAGTCATGTTGAAATCTATTTGTAAAATAAAAAATAAAAATACAAAACTAAAAAAATAATTATCATCTTCTTGCCCATTAGAAATGTATGATAAAATAAAATTTGAAAACTAATAATTTAAAAATTCAAATTGAAATTTTGAAAAATAACTATTCATGTTCAAGATATTTACAAAATTTAAAAAATAAATATTATGAAAACTCAACTGGTATTTTAGATTTCACAAGGGTCAAATTGTAAAAGTTCCCAAATCATATATTATATCTAAGTTTTTGATAAATCCTATTGGCAAAACTTTATATTGAATCCCTAAATGTATCTTAAACTGTTGATTTTTTTTAATTAATTTTGGTAATTAATGCTTTATCTTGACAATTTTTTTATAACTGGTTGTAGGAAAATTAATTTAAGGTTTTTGCTGATAAAAGTTTACAGTTTTCTATCTACAAAAATATTTTTGAATTTTTTTAAATAATCGAATTTATTATGATTTTTCGTTCGAAATCATGATTTTAAATGTTAAAAATACTTTTAAATTAATTTCATCGAATTCGAATTATTTGGATTTGCTGATCATCTTCTAAAACCTTGAGAAAAAATTTTTCGAAATAAAATTTAAAATTATTTTTCGAAATTGTCGACAAAAAATTCAAAAATGATTTTAAATAATGTTAGAAAATTATTTTAACTTTGACAATTTTTCTAAAGATAATTCTTTGAAAATTCTAACTTATCAATTCTGGAAACTATTTACTGTGTTAAAAATATTTTCCCTTAACATTTTTTGATGTGATCAAAGGGGGAGAAATTGTATTAAGTTAAGGGTTAGGCTCTAATTTCAATTTTTTTTAGTGCCTACACTGCCATATATTTATTTATGTTTTTTATTATACCCTAACTTAATTCGGGTTGATGCACATCAAAAAAAGGAGATTGTAAGTACTCTAGATTGGTTTTGATGTGGTCAATCGATTTAAATTAGTTCCTAGTGTTTTTAATCCCCGTGTCTAAGTATACAGGAACTTAGGAGCGCAGGAAGTCAAGCGGAAGACGCGGCAGGTCGAGAAGGATGGCACGGAAGGGAGCTAACGGGCTCGGTGCATCCGAGGGGCGCGGAGTTCTGTGGAAGAGTATGTCGATGGAGCAAGAAGGATGCGCGCGGTGTCCCGTCCGAGGGATAAGAAGCCGAAAGGAAGGGCACTCAAGGGGTAAAATGCCGGAGTCGGGTTCGAGTGAGCCTAACTCTGGTTAACCAAAAATCACCTAAGAAGACAAAGGAAGTCACGTTGGAGAGTGGTCAGCGGCTGCTGACCAAACCCTCTCTCAGGCGCCCGTAAGCATACGGGCGCCTGTGCTCTTGAGCGCCCCTATGCTAACAGGCGCCCGAGAGGATATTCTTAGCCGTTTGCGATCGTTACTCTTTGGATAACCATCAGGCTACGTGTCAAGCGTCTAAAAGCACTCAGGCGCCCTATAAGTGCCACGTCAACAAACGGATAACTCTGGCTATAAATAGACCCCTGGAACTCAGTTTCAATTAATTCATTTAATCCGAGCATTAGTAAATGAGCTCTGTGTAATCTTTCTTTCTTTTTCTGAGCTTTCCACGTGTAAGGGGCTTCTCCGCCCGAAGGAGTTTTATTTAGGAGAATCGAGTCACATTTCACCTTGGATTAACAACCTCTCCGATTGCAAATTAAATAAAATTCTAACGGTCTCTTTTCTTTATGTTTGCTATATTTTAAATGCTATTTATTACTTACATTAACTAACAAACATCTTCGTTTAAAAATAAATAAAAGATTTGAGTTTTAATTTTTAAGAGTAATTCATCCCCCTCTTGCCGACATCACCAGGTATGTACTAAGAAGTTGAGTTTTAGAACACGAAAATTAAAAAAGAAATTGAGTTTGGTATTCCAGAGTTTAGGGCAAGTTACCCATTGTTTTTCTCATTAAATAAATATATAAATACTTAATTATTTGAATAAATAAATAAATATTTTTTAGTGAAAATATTAATATTTCGTTTCTCATGCCTTGTCAGCGTGACGTGGCATAACAAGCCACCCGCGGACATACCCGCGAATGAGATAGGCCACAGCGGAGCTTATGTCAAATAAAACCCGATGTCGAATAATAACGACAGGAAGAGGGAATAAAACCCAAGATATGCTCTTTCGTCGCCGCATATTCCCTTCTCATCCTCCGGCATATTCGCCCTTCTTCCTTTATATCTTTCCCTTTCTCCTTCACCTCTCCTTAAAAAAATTCTTCCTTTTCTGCGCTCGTTGCCTCTCGATCCCTGTTAGCTTTGATTCTTGGAGATGAAATTTGGGAAGAACCTCAGCAACCAGATCGAGGAGACCCTGCCGGAGTGGAGGGACAAGTTCCTCTCGTACAAGGACCTCAAGCGGCGGCTCAAACTCATCTCCGTCGCCGAGCGGCCGGCCAAGCGGTCCAAGGTGGCCGATGAGGACGCGGCCGGCGACAACGCTCCTTCCTCCGCTGCTGTGGAGGAGGAGGAGTTCGTGAGTCTCCTCGAGGCCGAGCTCGACAAGTTCAACACTTTTTTCGTTGAGAAGGAGGAGGAGTACATCATCCGCCAAAAGGTATGGTGTGTATTCTTGCTCGGTTTCGAGTATTAGTATGAATTGATGAATAATCGATTGAGTTGGAAGGCTTCAATCTCGATTCCGAATACCGTAATCTTCTGTTCTTTTGAGATCTGGCGAGGGATGGGAATGTAATATTGTTACTAAACTTGTGGGAACGTTTTGAATGTGGAAATCATTTATAAATTAGCATTTGTACATTACATCTACTACTCTTCGTCCAAAAAATGAGAGCAGGTAGATAAGTTGATCTTGAGAAGGATACGAGTATACGTCTGATTCAGTTTTCCTTGTTCCTGGTTACTTTTTATATTTCTTAACAATTGTATCAACATGAATGTGTGAATTTGCAGGACCTGCAGGATCGAGTCACTGAAGCCATCTCTAGGGATTCCAAGGAGGAGTTGATGAAAGTGAGGAAGGAAATTGTAGACTTTCATGGGGAGATGGTTCTTCTGGAGAACTACAGTGCCCTTAACTACACGGGTAGGTTTCCGTGAGAATTCAACTTTTTCTTGATCTATTTTTATGTAGTCTATGGTCCACATTAAAAAATTTCTCTGTAGCTTATTTTCAGTGTTCAACATATAAATTTGTACATTCTGTAGATCCTCCAAACTATCTAAGAAGTGATGGATTGATATCCTTCTGACTTTATGTTCATGTTTTTTTTTTTTGGAACTTGTATTTTTCATTGCAAACAATCATGCGGTGTATGAATTACTTTCAGTCCAGTATAAACTTAGCGCTTTTGCTTCAGAGGCAATTTATGGCTTTTATTCTACATTTATGTTTACTAATTGATCAGATTGATTAGGAAGGGTGTTGGAGTAGCTTGGCAAATTTGTTTTTCTAGGTTATATTCAGTAGAATAGATGTTTGGATTTCTTCTTCAAATCACACACTCACTACACAGTAATCTTTCACTCGTCAATGGTGAAACAATCAATCCACTCTCATTATAGCTTCCACAACAGAAAATTTTATGTTATTTGCCTACTACCAATGCAGTTTGACTGATTTATATTAACTGAGCAAGGCTGATTTTATTTAGGTATCAAACACTCCGATTTGTTTTAGGTATTACGTGTCTTGTTTGTTAATTTCTCCAAACCATTCTTTCTCAATTTGTTAACAAGGAAACTCATGTTAGCTTAGTCATGATCAGAGCCTAATAAATAAGGAAACAAGTAACAACCATTTAACTTTATTGGACGAGCACTTTTTCCCCTTTTTTTTTCCCCTTTTTTTGCTGTTGAGAGTATGATTTAACATTGGGAACTTTGGCGCAATGATAAAGGTTATGGTTTTGAGTTTCGAAAATAGTCTCTTGCAAAGCAGGGTAAGATGACATATGATAGTCTTTCTCAAAACCTATTGGCGGGAGTTTTGTTTATCATGCTGCCCTTTAGAGTATGCTTTAACATTTATAACGCCAGTCCACATGTATGGCCAAACAAGTGGAATGGATTCCCTATTGAGAGTTAGCTTTTCCGTGTCTATTGCTTTTTGGGTCAACTAGGACATCTACATAAGATGAATCATAGATTATCCAAGACATTATCTCCTCGTCATCTATGTATATTCTTCACTTGATTCAAAACTGGATGATATAAGTTTACAATTATCTGCAGTGTTGTTGATTAACTATTCTGTCGTTTCTTTTAGTTCATTTTTTTGTGCACTCATTTAGATGGTTTATTATGTTTGTTTGTCATGATTTCAGGTCTGGTGAAAATACTGAAGAAGTATGACAAGAGAACAGGAGCACTTATCAGGCAGCCCTTCATCGAAAAGGTGCTGCAGCAGCCATTCTTTACAACCGATATCCTATACAAACTCGTGAAGGAGTGTGTGGTTATGCTCGACCACCTCTTTCCCAGCAACAACCTGTCAATTTCAGCAGAATGCGACGGAGAGAATGGAGTGCCGAAGCCAGCACAAACAGGCGGCAGGGTTCTGGAGTTGGAGGAGATTAAGTATATGGAGAGCTTATACATGAAGAGCACTGTAGCGGCGCTGCGGTCCTTGAAACAGATTAGGAGCAAAAGTTCAACAGTCAGTTTCTTTTCACTGCCTCCTTTGCAGAGTACTGGATTGGAAGATAGGTGGATCAACAATGTTCCAGTGGTAGAACAGGCAGCCAAGTAACAACATTACACCAGTAACCTTTTGTTGTCAATCTATCATCTGATTCGAAATGGTCTTTTACTTTCTATTCCCATAAATTTCATATGCTTGTATGCTAATTCTAATCATACATGTTAATTCTAAGGATATAGGTCGTATCATCTTGTGCAAAATTGGATGTTTTATAGATCGAAGAGGATAGTGAAAGTTGGATGTCACTTGAGTTTATCTTGCATTTGTTGGGAAAATGTGAATGGCAAAAGATGGGATGGTAAGATCTGCAATGTGCATGGCAGTTTAGTCCCATGGGGAGATGCTATGAGGCTGGATGATATTTAAACACTTGAAGTTGAGGTTATGAACATATATATGTGCTTGTGTCGGCACTACAATAATCATCATCGATCTCAATTATTGTAATTCGTGTGGGCATACTTGTGGTGTCAATATTACTTTATATAAGGATTAGGACCATAGACAATGATCATTTCTCTCTATCGTGCTTAGTTCACGTATAACTTGTGTTAGGTTGTGATTATAGTTTGGAGGAGATGAATATGTTTTAAGAAACTTAACTTGCGTCAAATGCTACCTTACCGTCTGAATCTCCCAATTCAGTAACCCACTCAGGAGCACTCAATTTTTCCCTTGGGCACCTTGGCTCAAGAAAAAAAAAATAATTAATGAGGTTTCTTCAATCAACCTTGGGCTCAAGAAGCACTTGGACCTCGTGACATTGAGGCATCTTGTTATTATTATTATTTTTCAAAAGGATGCAATTATGAAGCCTTACCTTAACAATGGAATTCAAGATGAATCATTGGGCATCCTGGTGGGTCTGAAAGTTGCTTGGGCCTCTGGAGAAAAAAAAACAGAAGATAAATCTGATATTTTAACCATTCTTTTAGAATTGGTCCGGAAGAAGATCCTCATCACTTGAGGATTGACCACCATTACGTTAGAAATATCATTTCTGACTCTAGAGTTATATAGACAATTGTGATAGACTCGACGAAAATAAATATGCCAATTGGGTGGGGAGAATTGGTGGATTATGTGATAGGAAATAGTTGGAAACGAATCTGTTCCGGAAGGAATCGACGCGAACGACTAATCACTAAAGTCTAGCCCATCAGGATGGTGACGGAAGGGAAGGAACTTTCGCTCTGTGTGATTAACACAAGCGTTAATGGGAACACGCCGGAGATTTTTCGGCGGAGCCCACTCCGACGCTCAAGTCAGTGCTCAAGTATGCAAACGGAAAAGAAGCAGGAAGAAGTAGTGAGTAAGATGTGTGTAACCTCTTTACCTGTGGGGTTGGAGTACCTAATATACCTGAGATGGTGGTCCTACGCGCCCCACGTTTTTCTCCACGTTCCCTGTTCGTCAGTTATCAGATAACCTTTAGGTAACATCTTCAGCGATTACTGAGCTTTAATTGTCGCGTGTAAATGACAATAATTATCCGCCACTTTTCCTGAATAGGAACGGGTAACGGTTGATGGAGTTGGGTTATTGGGCCTATGCCTTTTCGAGGCTCCGCTTTCCCGAGGGGGTCTCGGGCTCCTATCATCCCGAGGGGGTCTCGGGAATGTAGCCGCCCGAAGGGAGCTCGGGAGCATACTCTCCCGAGGCAACCTCGGGAGTCTGTTGGCATGAGGTGATCTCTGGAGTTTGGGAAAATCATCTAGACTTTGTGGACCTTGACACTATCTTCTTTCTTCCACGTGTCGCCCATGGGGTGTTCAACCCCAACACAAGTCCCTCCCTTCAAGTTTAATCGAAGGAAGTGTGACTGACTGATTAGGCTAGTGGTGTACCAAAGAAGCTATACCGTGGATCCATATGTTCAAGGCCACTTACCTGGCGGCTTGTCGGGTCCGAGGAATCGAAATATTCGTCTCTGTTTTCGAGGTGATCCCTTTGAATTCTCCTTCCACAAGGGTTTTTGCGAATTTTGAGGCATAACATTGATAGTTGTCTATCAATCATTAAAAGTGTGTGGGTTCTCTTAATGGCGACAAAACCCCTTTGCGAATGCGCTTCTGCCACGTGCGCGCCCTTCTCTCTGTGCAATCTCCTGCTGATACGCGCGGTAGGCCTATATCAAACGACCACCTCCATAGTGGTGACACCTTGAAATGGATGTTTATTGCCGCCCACGTGTCACACCCCCATTATACACACGCGGGTGGTTTCCACCCTATAAAATGGGGAGGCGAAAGTGCCCGTCCGCCTTCTGGCATTGGCGACTATCAGCAGTTGCAGACATCCTCTTCGTCTTCTTCCTCTGAGCGCTTTTTCCTTCCGCGTAAGTCTTCTTCCTCATTCTCACTACCTTCTCTATGTTAGAGCAATCGGCCCTAAGATGGTCCGGTGTGACCATGGGTTTTGATGTTTGGGCAAAGGGTTTAAGTTAGGTTTACCTTTGTATTTGATATGCGTATGTTGAGTGTGCAGGTTGTACAGGTACACATATGGACTTGACTGGACGGCCTCAGTACGGTGAAGGATGGCATGGAGGCAAGCTGGAGGCTTGCGTGCACATCCGAGGGACCTTGGAGAGCAGGGACGATGAGCTGATGGGCGCGGACTTCGAGGCGTACGTGAAGGGTGGCATGGAGGCAAACTGGAGGTTTGCGTGCGCATCCGAGGGACGAGGGCCGAAGATGAAGAGGGGGCGAAGGCAACAGTCGAGGCTGCGGAGGAGGAGTCAGTCGAGTCGTGAGGATCGAGTGCTGTGTGAATGTACTCGGGAAAGGGTTCAGCTAGGGACCAGTCGACTGCCCTGGGGGCAGTCGACTGGTAGGTGGCTGGTGAGCTAGCAAATTCGAACGTTTGGAGTGTCAACGGTCGAATTTGGCTGGCACCAGTCGACTGCCCTGGGGGCAGTCGACTGGTAGCGAGAAATCAGCCCCGAGTCCTATTCAAAGAGGACGTCGTGGTGGCTGAGTTTCTTGACGAAACTCGCTTGGGTAAAGCGTGTTAGTAGTCTATTGTGTTCACAAAGCGTCCGAGGTGTTGTGGTGAGGTTTCTCCACCCACAAGGAGCGACACGTGATAGCCGGAGGTTATCCGGGGAGTGATCCACCGACGGATTGTTGGATTAGTCACCCGGCCGGGGTGGATACCAACTAAAATCGGTTTGTTAGCGTTGTTCCCTTGTTTTTATTGTTTATTACTATTATTTCCGCTGCGCATACTAACAACGTAGGAAGAACAAGCCGAGACTTTCTATTTACCCCCTTCTAGCAAGGCGTATCGATCCTTACAATTGGTATCAGAGCCAAGGACCGCTCTTGATCGGACTAACCGCCGAGGGAGCATATGCTAGAGGAGAAAGCTATGGAGGACAAGTTGGGTGAAGATATTTACACTCCGCCGGCCTACAACCATGAGGATTTTGGGTATTGGAAATCGAGAATGGAGACATGGTTGGGCATGGAATGGGAGTGCTTGATGATGATAAATGAGCCCTTCGAAATTCCAAAGGACAAGCACGGCAAGAAGCTTCGTCCTAGATGTTGGACTCAAGAGCAACAAGCATATTCCAAGGCAAACGAAAAGGTAATGAGTATTTTAGTAAATCTTTTGCCTAACAATGTTTTAAGTAATGTAAGGAGTTATAAGAATGCATATGAGTTGTGGAATAAATTGGAAGAAGTGCACAAGAACCCTACAACAACTCAAAGAGTAGAGGAGCCCAAAGGGATGAGTCAAATGGTTCAAGAAGAAGAAAAAGGAGGAGAATTGACCATCTCATCAAGTGAAGTGGAAGAAGAAAGTGAGAGGTCATCCACCTCATCTAGAGAAGAGGAGGAGGTCACCACTTCAAGAATTGAGGGGGAGGAAAGATCTTCACTAATGCAAGAACAAGAGGAAGCATCCACCTCTTCCAAGGTTGAAGAAGAAGTCAACCTAGCCTCCACCTCCACCAAAGCCAAATTGAAAGAGCATATCACGTGCTTTGGTTGCAATGAAAAGGGGCACTACAAAGACAAGTGCCCAAAAGGTAACAGGAAGGTAAAATCTAAACCCATTTCAATTTCGGTTAAATCTAACATGGGTTGTAGGAATAAAGAGGCTCAAGCTAAGAAGAAAATTAAATGTTTCACGTGTGGAGAGCTAGGACACTACCACACAAGATGCCCAATGAGTGGAAAGCTCAAGAAAATGGAGCATCTAAGAAGATGGGAGAAAGAAGAGAGAAGGAAGCAAAGATCACAACACGGAGGGACTACAAGGGTAAGGGAGGTAATTCCTAACCCTGGGTCAATTTGCCATTCAAATCTAAATACCTCCATGAATATTAGAAATAATACAAATTGCTCATCCATGCATGCTAGATTTCATGAAAACTGCCTAATGGTGCATAACTTTGGTTTTAAATATAATGATAGGACTAAGGATAACAAGGTAGATCAATATTCTAAGAAAAGCATGCATCATGGTAAATCTAGGACCTTTGTATCTAAAGATCATGACACTAATCCCAAGAAGGGAAAGAATGTGCCTAAGAAAATGGGTAGTTCTAGGGATGTCCAAAGTGAACATATGGACTCCAAAAGTAAAGGTCTAGAGAGGGAAAATCAAGCCTTGAGGGCAAGACTTGATACATTAGAAAAAGCCCTAGAAAGATTCACGGTTGGGTCTAAGGGCTTAAACATGGTGTTGGGTAGCATCAAACCCAACTATGATAGATCAGGATTGGGGTACCGATCTAAGACCTCCAAGGGCAATGGAAAGAAGCATGTTGGGAAAACATACAATCTTAGTAAGGAGGGAAAGTCCAAGGATGACAATGGAATGTCATCCAAGGGTAAAAAGAGTGACCTAACCAAGGACAAGGTGTCCAAGGTTAAAAAGGTCAATTTTGTAGATCAAGAGTCACCGGTGGCACACCGGTGTGGCCTAGTGTGGATGGAGTCACCTAGGGAGGTGGCTAAGGCTAAGAGCTCAAGGGGGAGCTCTAGGAGCCTTTGGGGTCCATGGTAAATGGATCTCAAAAAGTTTCACCCTTAGGAAATTAGGTGAAATGTGCCACAAAGGGTTGGGAGACTTGGGTAAGTCTTAATCCTAGATTTTGGCACATCAAAAGGAGATTTTAGGGAGAAAAGGTGAAAATAAGGATATAATTGACAGAATTGAGGTTTAATAGTGGAATACCATGTAACTCAATAATAAAAATGAGTTATGATCAAGGAGAAGTGAATGTATTGAAGAGAAGTGAGAATTAGAACTTCTAGGATGAGTTTATTTGATACACTTTGGAAGAAGTAGAGTTTTGTGCCAATCTTGGGATCCGGAGTACATTTATTTGGAAACGTATTTTCCCAAGTAGATATTGGCTTCACAAATCTCCCCACAAAATTTCAGAATTTTTGGAGATTTGTAGAATTTTTAGGAGATTTCTGAATTTCGGCCTGAAAACCTGAAAATCAGGTATCAGTCGACTGCCCTGGGGGCAGTCGATTGGTAAGAGCCCGGAAACTCTCTGTGAGTTTTGGCAGTTGACTGCCATTTGGACAGTCGACTGAGGGTCTGGGCAGAATGTTAATAAGTGATTTCTGAAGGGTTTTTCAAAAACACTTGGAATTATGGATGGACCTTAGAGTTGAGGACAATTCCTTGTGTCAATTTGAAAGGGTTAGAAGAGGCAAACACAAGGAATAATGACTTAATTTCAAAATGCCAAATCTTTTAAAGAACTTAGATGTGTACCAAAAGTCAAGCACACTTGATATTACCATGATATCATATTTTTCTAGGATAGGGTATATCCTAGCAAGTGTGCTTGCAAACTTTAGAGTTTTTAGACTTTTGTTGGGTTGTGTATGACTCAACGTGATGTCTAGAAGGTAAGTTGGGTAGAACTTGACCTGGGAAAAATGAAAATTACAAGAAGGCATGGGTAAAGGGGGAGGTTGCCTCCTAGTTGTCTCGATTTTTATTTTGAAATTTTTGAGTTTTGTGTCAAACTTGGGAATGGTGATAGATACATGGGTAGATGTATTTTTCCCAAGTAGGTATGGGTAACACAAAGTTCTCCACGAAATTTGGGAATTTTTGGAGATTTGTAAAATTTCTGGCGCGTTTCTGAAATTCGGCTAGAAAACTGATTATCAGAGTATCAGTCGACTGCCCTGGGGGCAGTCGACTGGTCAGGGCTGGTGTGGGTATCCAGCAGCTGACTTTGGTCCAAATGATAAGAAACAAGTGTACGGGGGTTTAGTATACTGTGTTTAGCATCATTGGGGATTAAAAGAACCAATAATTGGGTTATTATTGGGGTCCTTTTGATGTATAGCAAAGGGGGAGAAATGTTGGGATTAAGTGGGAAACCAAACATACCTTTGCTAGAAACCCTAGTTTTAGGGGGAGCTGAGTTTGAGGGGGAGCATGATTGCTCCATTCTTGGCGTAAGGGGAACCTTGGAGAGGTTCTTAAAAAGCCTTAATAAGTCCAGTGTAAGGGGGAGCTTGGGAGAAGCATTAAAAAGCCCGGTTTGGTTGAAAATCCTAACTTGGAGGGTTAGGTAGTAAAAGTCCAGCTTGGAGGGCTAGGTGTTGGAAAATCCTAACTTGGAGGGTTAGGTGGTGAAACTCCTAGCTTGGAGGGCTAGGTGTAAAATTCCTAACTTGGAGGGTTAGGTGTAGGATGCCTTGGGATAGGATCCAGTTATGCATTGCATATGCATTCATTTAGCATGGTTTTTGCTATTTACTACTATCTTGCTTTCTCTAACTTAAACGAATTGCCAAACATCAAAAAGGGGGAGATTGTTGGAGCAATCGGCCCTAAGATGGTCCGGTGTGACCATGAGTTTTGATGTTTGGGCAAAGGGTTTAAGTTAGGTTTACCCTTGTATTTGATATGCGTATGTTGAGTGTGCAGGTTGTACAGGTACGCATATGGACTTGACTGGACGGCCTCAGTACGGTGAAGGATGGCATGGAGGCAAGCTGGAGGCTTGCGTGCACATCCGAGGGACCTTGGAGAGCAGGGACGATGAGCTGATGGGCGCGGACTTCGAGGCGTACGTGAAGGGTGGCATGGAGGCAAACTGGAGGTTTGCGTGCGCATCCGAGGGACGAGGGCCGAAGATGAAGAGGGGGCGAAGGCAACAGTCGAGACTGCGGAGGAGGAGTCAGTCGAGTCGTGAGGATCGAGTGTTGTGTGAATGTACTCGGGAAAGGGTTCAGCTAGGGACCAGTCGACTGCCCTGGGGGCAGTCGACTGGTAGGTGGCTGGTGAGCTGGCAAATTCGAACTT
Organism: Boesenbergia rotunda; assembly: GCA_024364735.1. Classification (NCBI taxonomy): domain Eukaryota; kingdom Viridiplantae; phylum Streptophyta; class Magnoliopsida; order Zingiberales; family Zingiberaceae; genus Boesenbergia; species Boesenbergia rotunda. The sequence continues at coordinate 107,606 of JAGFNQ010004310.1, forward strand.
TGGGAGTGTCAACGGTCGAATTTGGCTGGCACGCAGTCGACTGGTAGCGAGAAATCAGCCCCGAGTCCTATTTAAAGAGGACGTCGTGGTGGCTGAGTTTCTTGACGAAACTCGCTTGGGTAAAGCGTGTTAGTAGTCTATTGTGTTCACAAAGCGTCCGAGGTGTTGTGGTGAGGTTTCTCCACCCACAAGGAGCGACACGTGATAGCCGGAGGTTATCCGGGGAGTGATCCACCGACGGATTGTTGGATTAGTCACTCGGCCGGGGTGGATACCAACTAAAATCGGTTTGTTAGCGTTGTTCCTTTGTTTTTATTGTTTATTACTATTATTTCCGCTGCGCATACTAACAACGTAGGAAGAACAAGCCGAGACTTGCTATTTACCCCCTTCTAGCAAGGCGTATCGATCCTTACAATTGGTATCAGAGCCAAGGACCGCTCTTGATCGGACTAACCGTCGAGGGAGCATATGCTAGAGGAGAAAGCTATGGAGGACAAGTTGGGTGAAGATATTTACACTCCGCCGGCCTACAACCATGAGAATTTTGGGTATTGGAAATCGAGAATGGAGACATGGTTGGGCATGGAATGGGAGTGCTTGATGATGATAAATGAGCCCTTCGAAATTCCAAAGGACAAGCACGGCAAGAAGCTTCGTCCTAGATGTTGGACTCAAGAGCAACAAGCATATTCCAAGGCAAACGAAAAGGTAATGAGTATTTTAGTAAATCTTTTGCCTAACAATGTTTTAAGTAATGTAGGGAGTTATAAGAATGCATATGAGTTGTGGAATAAATTGGAAGAAGTGCACAAGAACCCTACAACAACTCAAAGAGTAGAGGAGCCCAAAGGGATGAGTCAAATGGTTCAAGAAGAAGAAAAAGGAGGAGAATTGACCATCTCATCAAGTGAAGTGGAAGAAGAAAGTGAGAGGTCATCCACCTCATCTAGAGAAGAGGAGGAGGTCACCACTTCAAGAATTGAGGGGGAGGAAAGATCTTCACTAATGCAAGAACAAGAGGAAGCATCCACCTCTTCCAAGGTTGAAGAAGAAGTCAACCTAGCCTCCACCTCCACCAAAGCCAAATTGAAAGAGCATATCACGTGCTTTGGTTGCAATGAAAAGGGGCACTACAAAGACAAGTGCCCAAAAGGTAACAGGAAGGTAAAATCTAAACCCATTTCAATTTCGGTTAAATCTAACATGGGTTGTAGGAATAAAGAGGCTCAAGCTAAGAAGAAAATTAAATGCTTCACGTGTGGAGAGCTAGGACACTACCACACAAGATGCCCAATGAGTGGAAAGCTCAAGAAAATGGAGCATCTAAGAAGATGGGAGAAAGAAGAGAGAAGGAAGCAAAGATCACAACACGGAGGGACTACAAGGGTAAGGGAGGTAATTCCTAACCCTGGGTCAATTTGCCATTCAAATCTAAATACCTCCATGAATATTAGAAATAATGCAAATTGCTCATCCATGCATGCTAGATTTCATGAAAACTGCCTAATGGTGCATAACTTTGGTTTTAAATATAATGATAGGACTAAGGATAACAAGGTAGATCAATATTCTAAGAAAAGCATGCATCATGGTAAATCTAGGACCTTTGTATCTAAAGATCATGACACTAATCCCAAGAAGGGAAAGAATGTGCCTAAGAAAATGGGTAGTTCTAGGGATGTCCAAAGTGAACATATGGACTCCAAAAGTAAAGGTCTAGAGAGGGAAAATCAAGCCTTGAGGGCAAGGCTTGATACATTAGAAAAAGCCCTAGAAAGATTCACGGTTGGGTCTAAGGGCTTAGACATGGTGTTGGGTAGCATCAAACCCAACTATGATAGATCAGGATTGGGGTACCGATCTAAGACCTCCAAGGGCAATGGAAAGAAGCATGTTGGGAAAACATACAATCTTAGTAAGGAGGGAAAGTCCAAGGATGACAATGGAATGTCATCCAAGGGTAAAAAGAGTGACCTAACCAAGGACAAGGTGTCTAAGGTTAAAAAGGTCAATTTTGTAGATCAAGAGTCACCAGTGGCACACCGGTATGGCCTAGTGTGGATGGAGTCACCTAGGGAGGTGGCTAAGGCTAAGAGCTCAAGGGGGAGCTCTAGGAGCCTTTGGGGTCCATGGTAAATGGATCTCAAAAAGTTTCACCCTTAGGAAATTAGGTGAAATGTGCCACAAAGGGTTGGGAGACTTGGGTAAGTCTTAATCCTAGATTTTGGCACATCAAAAGGAGATTTTAGGGAGAAAAGGTGAAAATAAGGATATAATTGACAGAATTGAGGTTTAATAGTGGAATACCATGTAACTCAATAATAAAAATGAGTTATGATCAAGGAGAAGTGAATGCATTGAAGAGAAGTGAGAATTAGAACTTCTAGGATGAGTTTATTTGATACACTTTGGAAGAAGTAGAGTTTTGTGCCAATCTTGGGATCCGGAGTACATTTATTTGGAAACGTATTTTTCCCAAGTAGATATTGGCTTCACAAATCTCCCCACAAAATTTCAGAATTTTTGGAGATTTGTAGAATTTTTAGGAGATTTCTGAATTTCGGCCTGAAAACCTGAAAATCAGGTATCAGTCGACTGCCCTGGGGGCAGTCGACTGGTAAGAGTCCGGAAACTCTCTGTGAGTTTTGGCAGTTGACTGCCATTTGGACAGTCGACTGAGGGTCTGGGCAGAATGTTAATAAGTGATTTCTGAAGGGTTTTTCAAAAACACTTGGAATTATGGATGAACCTTAGAGTTGTTAGAGTTGAGGACAATTCCTTGTGTCAATTTGAAAGGGTTAAAAGAGGCAAACACAAGGAATAATGACTTAATTTCAAAATGCCAAATCTTTTAAAGAACTTAGATGTGTACCAAAAGTCAAGCACACTTGATATTTCCATGATATCATATTTTTCTAGGATAGGGTATATCCTAGCAAGTGTGCTTGCAAACTTTAGAGTTTTTAGACTTTTGTTGGGTTGTGTATGACTCAACGTGATGTCTAGAAGGTAAGTTGGGTAGAACTTGACCTGGGAAAAATAAAAATTACAAGAAGGCATGGGTAAAGGGGGAGGTTGCCTCCTAGTTGTCTCGATTTTCATTTTGAAATTTTTGAGTTTTGTGTCAAACTTGGGAATGGTGATAGATACATGGGTAGATGTATTTTTCCCAAGTAGGTATGGGTAACACAAAGTTCTCCACGAAATTTGGGAATTTTTGGAGATTTGTGGAATTTCTGGCGCATTTCTGAAATTCGGCTAGAAAACTGATTATCAGAGTATCAGTCGACTGCCCTGGGGGCAGTCGACTGGTCAGGGCTGGTGTGGGTATCCAGCAGCTGACTTTGGTCCAAATGATAAGAAACAAGTGTACGGGGGTTTAGTATACTGTGTTTAGCATCATTGGGGATTAAAAGAACCAATAATTGGGTTATTATTGGGGTCTTTTTGATGTATGGCAAAGGGGGAGAAATGTTGGGATTAAGTGGGAAACCAAACATACCTTTGCTAGAAACCCTAGTTTTAGGGGGAGCTGAGTTTGAGGGGGAGCATGATTGCTCCATTCTTGGCGTAAGGGGAACCTTGGAGAGGTTCTTAAAAAGCCTTAATAAGTCCAGTGTAAGGGGGAGCTTGGGAGAAGCATTAAAAAGCCCGGTTTGGTTGAAAATCCTAAGTTGGACGGTTAGGTAGTAAAAGTCCTACCTTGGAGGGCTAGGTGTTGGAAAATCCTAACTTGGAGGGTTTGGTGGTGAAACTCCTAGCTTGGAGGGCTAGGTGTAAAATTCCTAACTTGGAGGGTTAGGTGTAGGATGCCTTGGGATAGGATCCAGTTATGCATTGCATATGCATTCATTTAGCATGGTTTTTGCTATTTACTACTATCTTGCTTTCTCTAACTTAAACGAATTGCCAAACATCAAAAAGGGGGAGATTGTTGGAGCAATCGGCCCTAAGATGGTCCGGTGTGACCATGAGTTTTGATGTTTGGGCAAAAGGTTTAAGTTAGGTTTACCCTTGTATTTGATATGCGTATGTTGAGTGTGCAGGTTGTACAGGTACGCATATGGACTTGACTGGACGGCCTCAGTACGGTGAAGGATGGCATGGAGGCAAGCTGGAGGCTTGCGTGCACATCCGAGGGACCTTGGAGAGCAGGGACGATGAGCTGATGGGCGCAGACTTCGAGGCGTACGTGAAGGGTGGCATGGAGGCAAACTGGAGGTTTGCGTGCGCATCCGAGGGACGAGGGCCGAAGATGAAGAGGGGGCGAAGGCAACAGTCGAGGCTGCGGAGGAGGAGTCAGTCGAGTCGTGAGGATCGAGTGCTGTGTGAATGTACTCGGGAAAGGGTTCAGCTAGGGACCAGTCGACTGCCCTGGGGGCAGTCGACTGGTAGGTGGCTGGTGAGCTGGCAAATTCGAACGTTGGGAGTGTCAACGGTCGAATTTGGCTGGCACCAGTCGACTGCCCTGGGGGCAGTCGACTGGTAGCGAGAAATCAGCCCTGAGTCCTATTTAAAGAGGACGTCGTGGTGGCTGAGTTTCTTGACGAAACTCGCTTGGGTAAAGCGTGTTAGTAGTCTATTGTGTTCACAAAGCGTCCGAGGTGTTGTGGTGAGGTTTCTCCACCCACAAGGAGCGACACGTGATAGCCGGAGGTTATCCGGGGAGTGATCCACCGACGGATTGTTGGATTAGTCACCCGGCCGGGGTGGATACGAACTAAAATCGGTTTGTTAGCGTTGTTCCTTTGTTTTTATTGTTTATTACTATTATTTCCGCTGCGCATACTAACAACGTTGGAAGAACAAGCCGAGACTTGCTATTTACCCCCTTCTAGCAAGGCGTATCGATCCTTACACTCTAGGCTTTCTCTAGGAATCATGGTTAAGGAAAGCAAGAAGGATCAAGGTAGGAGGGGAGCCTCTGAGAGAGGATATCAACCAGAGTGGTATGAATCTGTGTCTTCTAGGGTTATACCGTAAACTCTCCGAGCGGCCTGTGATGCCTACGGCGTTCCGGCCGAGATGAACGTAGAAGTCCCTAAAGTAGACCAATCTCCCATAGAATCTCCTCTAGGATTCTTCACCTTCTTTCTCGGGCAGATGGAGTTAGGGCTCCGTTTTCCCCTTCCTCCTTTCTTCATTGGGATTTCCTCTTACTTCGACATCCCCCTCCATCAACTGGCGTCCAACGCCTTCGCTCAGATGAGCGGGGCCTACATTATTTTTAAGCTCTTTGATATCCCTCTCACCCCCCCCCCCCCCGTTTCTTCCATTTGTTCTTCGTTCCGACTGGTTCTAGGGGGGTCTTTAGTTCTACGGCGCGTCCAGGCCATAGGTTCTTAGGTGGACTTTCATCTTCCCATAAAGGATGGAAAGCGAGATTATTTTTCCTCCGGTTGCCCCAACTCCCTTTCAGCCCCCTTCGCTGGAGGGAAGACTTGCCCACGCCGCCGGAGCTAGGGGACTTCCAGCAGGATCCGGCCTACCAGCGGGCTAGGAGTCTCCTATCGGGTATGGAGTTCAGCGGCCCGCGCCTGGTGTATTGTGATGAGCTGATGTACCGAGCGGGTCTCAGCCCCAAAGTCACCAGCAGCAGCCCCAACCTCAGTAAGATTGTTGTCTTTGTAAATGTTCATTAATGCTAGCTGATGATCCCTTGCTTGTTTACTGTAGAGGTCATCATATTATCGAGGGCGATGAACCGGCTCATCAAGTGGAATGAAGCCAACAAGGAGGCCCTAGCGCCTCCCCCAACCCTTCTCATCGCGCCAACTGCCCCCTCCGAAACTTTAGAGGCAACCACGGAGTCGGTCGGCGAGCTCCTAACACTGGAGCAGACAAAGGCTCTAGTCAAGGCCGAGCCGGCTGCCAACCAGGGGGCTTCGGAATCACCCCTCCCCCAAGAGATTGACATTGCCCAGGAGGCCTCCTTGCCTTTGGTCGTCGTTGAGGCGGAGAAGTCGGTGCTTCCCGATGATACCCAGTAGCTCAAACCTCAGGGCGGCCCAAGAGGATACAGCGCGAGGACCATCCGTCGAAGTGGAAGAAATTGCGCCGCTTTGACACCAGCAAGCTCCCCTCCATTCCAGAGGAGGGCATCCCCGTGCCCGACGACGAGGACACCATCCCTCTGTCTCAGCATTAAGAATAGACGACCACTACGGAGACAAGGGGTCAGACTGCTAGTTCCCTTGCAACTGACTCTTTCAAGGTCTCCGTCAAGGCTACCAACGGGAAACGTGCGGTGCCCACCAAGGCTCGCCTGAAGCTAGAGCGGCTACGCCAGAGGCTTGAAGCGGTGTCGAAGGCAGCCTCCCAATCATCTGGGCCCCTTCCCCAGGTTCAGTTCAGAGATGTCTCTGCTGAGGTTCGCCCCTCCGAGGGGGCCTCCAGCTCCGACGAGAATGTCTCTGGTCCTTCCGCCGCACCTCCAGGGGCTCCCACCATCCAGCGTCTTCTCCTATCCAGAGACTCCTCACCCTCCAGGCGCACCACGGCCAGGCCCTTGACAAATCTCCATGAGTCTCTTCTGAAGGTAAGGGTCCCCGATTTCATAGCTTGTATTGCTTTATGTACCTTAACTTCTCCGTGCTGTGCTCAGGACTGCCCCACTGCCGACCGTCACTTGTACTCGTGGTGAGAGGTTGAGTCTTTGACCCGCCGCGCACTGAAGGCGGAGGCCAACGCCGACCACACCCATCGAGCGGGGCTTCTACAACTAGAGGTCAGCAGGGCTCTCCGAGTGAAGGTGGAGCACCAGCTGGACACCCTGCTAGCCCTAGAGTCAGGTCTTCATAGCTCCCGTCACCGGAAGCGGTTAATGTCCTCCCGAGCAATGGCACTTTCGGAAGACTTACTGAAGATGACCCAGGAGCGGGACCAGCTCCAAGCGAAAGAGAAGAAGCTGGCTAGGGATGTTAGGCTCCTGGAAACCTCCGCCGAAAAGCTAAACGGGCGCATCAAAAACCAGGCACATTAGCTAGCCCAGAAAGAAACAGATATCATTGCGACCACTAATCGCTTGACCGAGCTCGAGGAGGACACCACCCAGGCTCGATCAAAAGCTTCAATCGCCTTAAAGAAACTCAAGGAGATTCTAGAAGACTAGGACAAAAGGTCTTCCGAAGTAGCTCAGTTGAGGATGGCCAAGGAGGCAGCCGAGGTTGAACTACAAGCCTCCAAGGCTCCTGAGGCATATCGGTCAAAGGAGACCAAGGCGGCGTTCAAGGCCAGGTTCTTGGAGTCTGACAAGTTCGGCGATATTTTGGCCGGGGCAAGTCATGAAGCGTCTACAGCAAGGCTTCAACGATGCCCTCAAACAAATCCAGAGGGCCCAACTCCTGAAGCCTGACACGGACCTGAGCCTCCTGAGCGACAACCGTGTCAGGGATGACCTTCCTCCCGAAGACAAGGAGTTATAGGAGCATTCTACCAGCCTGAGCTACCTATCTTTTACTACTGTATTGATATATTTTCTTATTTTGATCTCATGGTGTAATCCTTTACTTGGAATGGAAAGTATTTTTGCATCACTTCGTTTCATTGGGTACCTTTAGCTCCTTAGGTTATGTCTGTCACCGACCTGAGGAGCGAGGAGGTTGAAGAACAAGACTTCAACCCGAGGGGCAACGAGCTGAAGGACACGCGTTCTTCTCCTACCCGAGGAGTAATAGAGCTGAAGGAACTAGGGTTCTAGCCCAACCAGGGAAGTGAGGTGGTGAGCCAACAAACATGAAGCACAAGTGTTCCCCTCTGACACCCTGGGGTGCTCGCGACGGCAAGGGAAACTCTAGATGAAGCCAGGCAATCCAGGCTAGGGGGTGAGGCTGCAACAAGCATCGACCCCGATGGAGGAGTCATAGCCATCACGCTTCATTGCCCATCGTTTTGCTGCTTTAGCACGTAGCTACTAGATGTAACCAATAATATTTAATGAAACCTTTTTCATTTCTTCCCTTTGTATGTTGGGAGTTCTTTTACGCTATGGTTTCTGGTGACAAGCAACCCCATTTAACCCTCAGCTGCTCCCCGAGGTAGAATCATGTTGTTCTTAGCTAAGAGTCAAGAGATCATAACCCCCACTCAGAACCCTCGGGCATCCACGGCACCACGAGGTAGTAGGGCTTAACACAACTCCTGATCGGGCATTCACAGCACCACGACCAGGCCTACTCATCTCGAGCATCCGAAGCACCGCAAAATAGTAAGGTTTAAAGCAGCTCCTGGTTGGGCATCCGCAGCACCACGACCAGGCCTACTCACCTCCCGGCATATGCAGCGCCGCGAGGTAGAAGGGTTTAAAGCAGCTCTTCGTCGGGCATCCGCAGGACCATGACCAGGCCTACCTACCCCGAGCATCCGCAACACCACGAGGTAGTAGGGTTTAAAGCAGCTCATGGTCGGGCATCCACAACACCACGACCAGACCTACTCACCCCGGGCATCCGTAGCACCGCGAGGTAGTAGGGTTTAAAGCAGCTCCTAGTCGGGCATTTGCAGCACCACGATCAGGCCTGCTCACCCCGGGCATCAGCAGCACCGTGAGGTAGTAGGGTTTAAAGCGTCTCTTGGTCGGGCATTCGCAGCACCACGATCAAACCTACTCACCCCGGGCATCAGCAGCACCGCGATATAGTAGGGTTTAAAGCGACTCTTGGTCGGGCATCCGCAGCACCGCGAGGTAGTAGGGTTTAAAGCGGCTCCTGGTCGGGCATCCGCAGCACCGCGAGGTAGTAGGGTTTAAAGCGGCTCCTGATCGGGCATCTGCAGCACCACGACCAGGTCTACTCACCCCAGGCATCTGCAGCACCGCGAGGTAGTAGGCTTTAAAGTAGCTCCTGGTCGGGCATCTGCAACACCACGACCAGGCCTACTCACCCCGGGCATCCGCAACACCAGCACCATGATCAAGCCTACTCACCCCAGGCATCCGCAACACCAGCATCATGATCAGGCCTACTCACCCCGGGCATTCGCAGCACTGCAAGGTAGTAGGGTTTAAAGCGGCTCATGGTTGGTCATCCGCAGCACTACGACTAGGTCTACTCACCCCGAGCATCCATAGCACCACAAGGTAGTAGGGTTTAAAGCAACTCCTGGTCGCGCATCTGCAGCACCACGACCAGGCCTACTCCCCCGGGCATCTGCAACACCGCGAGGTAGTACGGTTTAAAGCGGCTCTGCTTCTGGTTGGGCATCCGCAGCACCACGACCAGGCCTACTCACCCCAGGCATGCGCAACACCGCGAGGTAGTAGGGTTTAAAGTGGCTCCTGGTCGGGCATCTGCAGTACCACGACTAGGCCTACTCACCCCGAGCATCCGCAACACCGCGAGGTAGTAGGGTTTAAAGAAGTTCCTAGTCGGGCATCCGCAGTACCGCGAGGTAGTAGGGCTTTTAGAGGCAAGGGCTTGAGGAGGTTCCTTGAGAGACATCACATTTGCTTCTTCGATTAATGAAACTGCGAAGCAGTGCCAACAAGAATACAAATATAATTGAACATCTCAAATCTCACCAAGTACGATAGGGTCAGAGGTGCTTGACATGCTAGGGTCTCTCTAGCCCCTTCCCTTTATGGTCCTCCAAATAGTAACTGCCTTCTGTGAGCTTTCGGGTGATGATGTAAGGCCCACCCCATTGTGCTTCCAGCTTCCCGGGGTCACCCACCGGCTTGATCCTTCTTCAGATCTGGTCTCCAACTCCAAAGCTACGGGCAATCACTCGGCGATTGTAGGCTTGTTGCATACGCTGTTGATACGCTTCAAGCCAGGCAGCTGCTTTATCACATATATCTGACACAAGATCCAAATCGATCAGCCGCTCTTGATCATTGTCCTCTTTGTTATAGTGCTGCCGCTGGACGGACTCCTCACCTACTTCCACTGGGATCACGGCCTCAACTCCATATACCAGCTGAAAGGGGCTCTGGCCTGTTCCTTCTCATGGAGTAGTACGATAGGACCACAAAATACTAGGGAGCTCTTCGACCCAGCTGCCCCCGACGTGATCCAGCTTTATCCTAAGTCCTCTGAGAATTTCTTGTTTAACAACCTCGGCTTGGCCATTGCCCTGAGGGTACGTGATTGACGTGAAAGCCTGGCGAATACCTAGCCCCTCACACTATTCTTTGAGTTTGCGCCTAGAGAACTATCTTCCATTATCCGACACCAGCTTGTAAGAAATGTCATATCTGTAAATAATATCCTTCCATAAGATCTTCATCACAGTGGCCTCCGTGATGTGCGCCAGTGGCTCAGCTTCCACCCATTTGGAGAAATAATCCACAAGAACTAACAGGAACATCTTTTGTTGGTGTCCGTTGGGAAATGGGCCTACAATGTACATTCCCTACTGATCGAATGGGCAGGACACCGTGGAGACTCGCAGGGGCTTGGCCGGTCGATGAGTCACATGCTGATGTCTCTGTCAGGCCTTGCATCCGGCTACGAACTTGATAGCGTCAGCCTGTAGAGTGGGCCAGAAGTACTCTGCTAAGATAATCTTCCTAGACAGAAACCTTCCTCCAATGTGGCTTCCGCAAGTGCCTTCATGCACTTCTCGTATCACATAGTCGGTTTCTTCTGGCCCCACACATTTGAGTAGTAGTCGGGAGAAGGCTCTTCTGTATAGTTGATCTCCCACCAAAGTAAACCTAGCAGCTCGACGACGGAATAATCGGCTTCCTTGACCTCCGGTCGGGACATCCCCTTTGCACAGGAACTCCACGTACGGATTTCTCCAATCTACAATGTCTTGACCTTCAGCTTCCTCTTCAATCTGAGCTACTGTCACTTCGGTGGTACTAGGCTCGTCCAACTACCAGGCTGAAAAGGAGCTAGCCAACTTGGCTAGATCTTCTGCAGAGTAACCTCCATGAAGGAGGCTTTTAGTTGCTCATAGAGGGCTACATATCTCTGCAGGCGTTCACACTTTATTTCGAAGTCGCCTTTTATGTGTTGTGCCACAAGCTGAGAGTTTGAATGTACAACCACCCGAGCCGCTCCCACATGCTTAGCTGCTTGCAAGCCTGCTAAGATTGTCTTGTATTCGACTTCATTATTGGTGGCTCTGAAGTGGAGCCGAATGGACAGGTGTAATGTATCCCCTCAAGGGGAAACCATTAGCACTCCCACTCCACTGTGCCTGCTGTTGGAGGACCCGTCAACATAAATCTTCCAAACCTCTTCAACTTCAGGCTTCGGGATAGACTCGAGCATGAAATCCGAGAGGGCCTGTGCCTTGATAGCGGTACGAGGTTAGTACTCAATCCCGTACTCACTTAGCTCCGCTGTCCACTTGATTAACTGCCCCGAGGCTTTCGGATTGGTGAGAATTCTTTCCAGCGGACTGTTAGTGAGGACCACGATAGGATGTGCTAAAAAATATGGCCTCCGAGCCATTAAGACCAGGGCGTAGGCCAGCTTCTCCATCACGGTGTAATGCGTTTTTGCATCCTTCAAGAGGTGCCCGAAGAAGTAGATCGGGTACTGGACCGTGTCTTCTTCTCAAATAAGTGCAGAGCCCACCGCTTGCTCGGCCGCCGACAGGTAGACGAATAATGTCTCCTCCTCCACTGGCTTGTAGAGGACGGGGAGCTCAGCCAAGTAAGCTTTCAAATTTGCAAACGCCTTCTCACATTGGTCATCCCAGTCAAATTTGGCTGCCTTCCTCAGAATTTTAAAGAAGGGCATGGTCCAGTCGGCCGACTTGGAGATAAATCTGGATAAGGCTGTAATCCTGCCGTTCAGCCTCTGTACCTCCTTGAAGTTGCGAGGAGAGGGCATGTCACGGATGGCCTTCACTTTATCGGTGTTGGCTTCGATCCCCCTCTCTATCACCATATAGCCCAGCAATCGGCCGCTCTTTACTTGAAATAGATACTTGGTCGGGTTCAACTTGAGTCTATTGGCTCTCAGGATGATGAAGGTCTCTTTTAGGTCGGCGATCATATCCTTCCCCTTGTCAGTCTTAACCAGGATATCGTCTACATAAACTTCAATATTTCTCCCGATCTGATGTCTGAAGACCTTATCCATCATACACTGGTAGGTTGCCCCAACGTTACGTAACCCGAAAGGCGTGACGTTGTAGTAATATGTGCCATTTGTCGTTACGAAGCTGACGTTTTCTTGATCCTCAAGCGCAAGAGGAACTTGGTGATAACCCTGGTAGGCATCCAGCATGGAAATGAACTCACAAACAGAGGTGGAATCCACCAGTCTATCAATACGAGGTAGAGGATAGCAGTCTTTAGGGAAGACTTTATTTAGATCTCGAAAGTCAATACACACCCGCCATTTACCCACGGGTTTAGGGACAAGAACTACATTAGCCAACCAAGTTGGGAATTGAACTTATCTTATGTGACCAACTTTCAACAACTTGTTGACCTCGTCTCTGATATCCCTGTCCTACTTGGGCGCAAAATGTCTTCGTCTCTACTTCACCGGCCGAGCCCCTGGGATCACCTGCAAGTGATGCATGACCAAGACTGGGGGGACACCCTTGATCTCCTTGGTAGCCCAGGCAAATACATCCCGGTGGCTCTGCAAATAGTCAATCAGACGACTTCTTAGCTCTATAGCGAGGTCGGCAGCAATCCTCGTGACACCCCCCCCCCCCCCCACCTCGTCTATTGAGGGTGAATTCGAACTTCTTCGCATTCAACCTCCCTCCTTTCTTCCTTGGGTCGTTCCTCCTCCCGGGGGTTAGCCAGGTCGATTTGCAGAGCTTCATGAGGCTTCAGGTTCTTGCGGGATTCAGATATGATTTCCCCACTATATCATCGTCGGGACGCTAACTGATCTCGTTTGACCTCGGCCACCTGATCGCCCACCGGGAACTTGATCTTCTGGTGGTAGACCGAGACCACCACCTGGAATATGCTGAGTGTTGGATGCCCCAGGATTGCATTGTAGGATGGGGGGCGTCGACGACCAAGAAGGGGGTCCTCCTCGTCCTCTCCAGCGTGTCACTTCCCAATGACAGGTAGAGGGTGATCTGCCCGATCGACTGTACTCGGTACCCCGTGAAGCTGAAGAGTGGCATGGAGACAGGGCGCAACTCATCTTCATCGATCTGCATCTGATCTAAGGTCGCCTTGTACAGGATGGTCACGGAATGACCTGTATCCACGAAGATTCGCTTAACTTCATAATTTGCAATACATGCAAGAATTACCAGAGCGTCCTCATGGGAAGCTTCCACTTCTTCTAGGTCTTCGGGGCCAAATGAGATGGTAGGACCACGCCACTGGGTACTGGTCGTCCCGATGGCGTAATTCTCCAACTGCCGAGTGTGAGCCTTCCTTGCCCGGTTCGAATATCCTCCGGTAGGACCTCCGGAAATTACCCCTACGTGACTCGCAGGTGGACCTCGTATAGGGGTCTTGCCCTTCCGGGGATCTCGCTCAGGAGAGAGGGATCGCCGAGGTACCACCTCCCTACTTCTCCCCGTGGAGCGTGATTGTGACGGTTGTCGGGCTTCCTCTTCTCGTGATGGCCGCTTGCGAGGAGAAGGACTCCTTCGCTGGGACCTCTGGCGGGATCCTGCTTTCTTCCAGCACTTTTGAGGCTTGTTATTTGCCTCCCCCGCCATCCTTTTCTTCAAAGCATGACACTCTTCAGTGGAGTGTGTGGTGCTGTCATGGAAATCGCAGTACCTCCTCCGTGACTCTGGTTCTTGAGTGTCCACCATCTCCACGAGTCTTTTCTTACCAGCCCATTGATCTTTCCCCGACCGAGAGTCCTTTGCACGGGCAGGTGCTGGTGGTTCCCTCCTATCTGACCGAACTGTGGTCGAGGTAACTATTCCGACTGGTTCTTTACGGCGGGCGTGTTACACTTCCTCGACGTTGACATGCTTGACTGAGCGCCCTAACAAGTCGTTGAAGCAAGTTGGCGGCTTCTTCACTAATGATCGGAAGAAGTCACCCTCGGAGAGGCCCTACGTGAAGGCGCTGACTAGGATCTCCGATGTTGCGGTTGGCACATCCTGTACCACCCGATTGTACCGCTGGATATAATCCTTCAGCAGTCCTTTGCCTTCTGCTTGAGGGCGAAGAGGTTGAGTGTCGTCTTCTGATACTGACGGCTGCTGGCGAAGTGGTGCAGGAAGGTGGTTCTAAACTCCATGAAGGAGTTGATAGAACCCTGGGGCAACCTTTGGAACCACCGCTAGGCGGCCCCTGATAGGGTGCTCAAGAAAACCTGACACTTTACGCCATCGGTGTACTGTTGCAGAAGTGGCGCGTTCGTGAATTTGCAGACATGGTCTTCCGGGTCAGTCTTCCCGTCGTAGATCGCAATCCCAGGACCACGAGACTGCTTCGGCATGTGATCCTCTACGATGGCAAGTGAGAAAGGGGTGGAAGGTGTCTTTGGTAAGTTCTTAAGTCCTTCTTCCTTCTCCCCACCTTCTTCTTGCCGAAGGACGCTGGAGGCGGCGGAGTTAATTTTCTCCAAATCTCTTAAGGACTCCCATCGGTGCGCAGGTGGTATCACGGCATGCCCCATTGGGGGCGAGACTGATCGTCGGTCGTGATGGTGCGAGACGGAGATTCTAGGGATCTCCGCTTGCACCGAGGCTACTCGTCGTGATGCGGCTTGCTCAATCTGATATTGTTCAAGTGCCCCCTTAACGGCATCGGCTACAAGGCGATCCAATTCTTCCTTCATCAAGATGATGGGCTGCCCTTCTGAGTCTGCCATCACGGTGTTCCTTCCGGTGTTATGATTTGTAATTTCCCACAGACGACGTCAAACTTATTTCGGAAGAATCGACGCGGATGGCTAGTCACTAAATTCTAGCCCACCAGGATGGTGACGGAAGGGAAGGAACATTGCCCTGCGAGATTAACACGAGCGTTAATGGGAACACATCGGAGATTTTCTGACGGAGCTCACTCCGATGCTCAAGTCAGTGCTCAAGTATGCAGACGAAAAAGAAGCAGGAAGAAGTGAGTAAGATGTGGGTAACTTCTTTACCTGTGGGGTTGGAGTACCTTATATACCTGAGATGGTGGTCCTACATGTCCCCTCGTTTTTCTCTACGTCCCCTGTTCGTCAGTTATCAGATAACTTTTAGGTAGCGTCTTCAGCGATTATTGAGCCTTAATTGTCACGTATAAATGATAATAATTATTCGTCACTTTTCCTGAACATGAACGGATAATTGTTGACAGAGTTGGGTTATCGGGCCTATGCCTTTTCGGGACTCCGCTTTCCCGAGGGGGTCTCGGGCTCTTACCATCCCGAGGGGGTCTCAAGAATGTAGTCGCCAGAAGGGAGCTTGGGAGCATACTCTCCTGAGACAACCTCGGGAGTCCGTTGGCTTGAGGCGTTCTCTGAAGTCGGGGAAAATCATCTGGAGTTTGTGAACCTTGACATATAATTTTTTTTCCACGTGTCACTCACAGTGTGTTCAACCCCTGCAGAAAATATCCTAGATCGACAGCCACTGAAATTTCATCGAAAGGATAATTATAGATTTAATTGAAACTAAAACAGCACACACAACGGATTCAGTTTAACGCTCAGCCTTCAAATTCTCCCAGCCGTACGAGCTTCTTCCCTACGTTACCACCTCTGAAAAGCCCCACAAATGCCGTCGGCACGCTCTCGATGCCGACGGATACATCTTCCAGCGAAATCATTCTGCCACGGCGAAGGTGGTCGGAGGTGGCGGCCGCGAACTGCTCGTGCAAGTGGAGGTAGTCCACGGCCAAGAACCCACGCAGCGTGATGCGCTTGTAGATTACGTCAAGCAGGTCCGGCGCCGCTCTCTTGCCGGCGTTCGTGTACTCCGATATCGCCCCGCACACTGCCACCCTGCCGAACGGGTTCATGTTGGCCACTGCTGCCTCCAACATGGTGGACCCGACGTTGTCGAAGTAGATGTCTATTCCTTCGGGAAAGTACCTGTTGCGAAAACAGAGCA
This sequence comes from Boesenbergia rotunda, assembly GCA_024364735.1. Classification (NCBI taxonomy): domain Eukaryota; kingdom Viridiplantae; phylum Streptophyta; class Magnoliopsida; order Zingiberales; family Zingiberaceae; genus Boesenbergia; species Boesenbergia rotunda. The sequence goes on from JAGFNQ010004310.1 coordinate 123,548, forward strand.
ACCTAAGTTTCGCACCAGGATCAAATCAACCGGCCTTTAATTGTGAATTGGCGGTACGTACCTTCTCAGAGCAGACTTGAGATCGTCTTCTTCCTTGTAGTTGAACGCGTCGTCGAATCCGAGCTTGCCTTTTAGCAGATCCACCTTTTGCTTGCTCCCGGCGCATCCGACAACATAGCAGCCGGAGAGCTTGGCGTACTGGCCGACCAAGCTCCCGACAGAACCCGACGCCGCCGAGACGAAGACCTTCTCCCCCTTCTTCGGCTTACAAACCTCGTAGAAACCGGCGAACGCTGTCAACCCACTCGATCCTGTAGCTGTGCGTCATGATTGTGTTGTTCTTCAATCAGGTGCAGATCGTGAGAGTACTCACCCAAAACGCTGGCGTAGTACGAAAGTGGGAGATCCTTCGCGTCCACCTTCGTCATGACAGTTCCCGGCCGGACCACCGTGAACTGCTCCCACCCAAGCAGTCCGACCACCACATCACCCTCCTCCAGCTCCGCCCTCCCGGAGGCCACAACCTTCCCCACCCCGTACGCGTCGATCCTCTGCAACGAAAAGGGCGAAGTCGTGAGCTGAGACCAGGCGACGAAAGCGTTACCTGAGCGACTAGTGGCCACGCGACGCGTGCCTTCCCGGGCTCGATTTGGGAGGCGGCGGCGGTGGCCGTGTGAGACGAGCTGTAGCGCTTCATGCGGTTGAGCTGGTAGGGGTCGATGGATAGGAAAAGGTTCTTGACGATGACTTCGCCGGATCCAGGGGCGGGCTGCAGCGGCTCGGTGGCGAGCTCGAAGTCGGACTCCGACGGATGGCCGTCGACGTGGTGCTTGAGGGAGACGTACTTGTTTACCGCTTCCATTGTCCACGGCGCGCGCCTGGGTCTCTGTAAACACTCCTCGGCGGATCGATGGAATTCTTATGAAGAGATTCCGCACCGGAGCTGCGCCGGCGTTGTCTTGTAGCGGATTGTGGATAGCGGAGGAAGTGAGGACCAATGGCGTAGCCACGTTAGTAGGTGGGACCGCACCGCGACACGTTTTATATATATATAAATTTATTATGGTTGATGGTTGGAAAATTAAAATTTAAATTTAAGATATAAATTGTTTATTGGTATAATTTTTATGAGAAAATATCTTGATTTAAAAGGATAAATATTAAATTTTAAAAATAAATAATGGGAAGTGAGAATGCTAAATTAAAATTGAATCTGATTTGAAATAAATCTAATAAGTAGGTGCGAAGATAATGATTATATTGGTTCTAATCGAGATTAATTTGAAATTGATTTGGTTAAATTATGATAGAATCAAGTTTATGTAAGTATTTCGGATAGTTTTGATATTGATCGACCCAATTAAATTAGATCTTGTGTATATTTGATGCTTTGTATATAAGGATTATATTCGTTCAAATCGGATTTGATTTGGAGTTGATGTGATCAAATTATAATGAATCAAATTTATATAAGTATTTTGGATTATTTTGATGCGTTAAATTAGGTCTTGTATATATTTTGTTAAATTCGACACTTTTGACGCGATCCAGGAAAAAAAATTCGGAAGAAGATTTAGCGTTTGAGAGACCCAAACTAAAATTAGAGGGTTAAATCGTTTTGAAACTTAAGTTTCGAGGGCTTAAGTGGGAAGGAACCATAAGAAAGGGACTACAGGGCTGATATGGGATGGGTCAAAAATGAGGGGCATGGTTGCAAAATGTCTACTTATATGGATCATCTATTCGTTGCCCTCGCAAACAACCCCGAACTCAACACCCCATTCCTTCCTCTTCCTTGCGATTGAGCCAAATGCTGATCCTTTCCTTTTCCTTCCTCTGCTCTCAATGTTAAATCCGACACTTTTGAGTAGGTTTCAGAAATTTTCGGAGAGTTACCAGGTAGGTTCTAGGGTCTTCGAGTCCTTGGACACATATTTAGGGACCAAAATGCTATGAAACAAATAGTTACAAGGACTATCATGTAATTAAGTTTAAAAGCAGGGGCAGCCGTGCGATTTGACAAAATTGTTGGGCTAAAGTGCAAAATGACCCCTCTTTTTGATTTAAAGCCCGCGGCCGCAACCCTTAGCCGCAGATTCCTCTCGCATGCCCTAACCCGACGTCGCCCCTTCCTCCAGTCCTCCTCTCGTGCCCTAGCCGAAACCACACCAGACGCCTCCCCAATCCGCGAGTCGCAGCCACAGCCAAGCGCCGCCCTTCCCGTTTTCTTCTTCTCATCGTGACCTAGCCGTCGGGGAAGGTCGCGCCGCCTCCCTCTTCCCTTCGCGAGCCCCTAACCCAAGGTCGACGCCGATTTCGTCCTCCGCTCACGTGACCTAGTCGCGGACACCTCGACGCCGACCCCTCCTTTCGGTTGTCTCCGAAGCATCGTTTCCACCCCTTGCGTGAGCAAGCCATCGCCGGAGTTGGGGAAAGCTTCTGGGGTGCACAGCAAACCAACTTTGGTGGTTGGTCGAGGTTTGTCACGGTGGCAGGCTGTTTATCGCAGAGGTGAGTTCGTGTGCCCTTGGATTACCTTCTGCCTCAATCGCCTTAGCCCAAGCAATGGCCGATGGATGATGTTTCAATTGATCCATGTTTTGCAGCTCACCCTGTCAGCTGGGAGAGTTTTGTAGTGGAAACCGCATGAGCTCAGGTGAGGGCTACTACATTTGGATGGCTTGGTGTGTAAATTTGGAGTTCAATCCATCAATTATCATTGACATCTTGTATGTGTAGATTGTGGCTATGAGATGCGATTCTATTCCACTGTAAGGAGCTGATTTTGGGGCCGTGTGGATATGTTCAGAGCAGGGGATTTGGCTAGGGTTAAGCTGTTCTTGCTTTGTATGCTTTGTGCAGGATCTGTGAATGGGGATTAGCTAATTGTTGTGTGCTTCGGGCAAGTTAATCGGAGCGGTGGATTGGGGGAAATTATACTACCCAATCTGAGGTAAGGTTTTTGATTTACTCTGATCATATATGTGCAACTCGTTTACTTGATATAGTTAGACTTGGTTGTTAGCCGAGGATATGGATCTTTTAGTGTCATTCATGCTACTTAGAGTTGGATTTAGGTAAGGTTTAATTGGAGATTTAAACCTAATAACCTAATATTGATGAGGTTGAATTGGAAATAAACCTAAATCTTAATTACGTGGAGTAATTGGGAAAACCTTTCATTTAATTATAAGAGATTGAATGAAAAGGAAATGATTCGGTAAACCCTAAAACGGATTAGGGATTAATTAGCTAGTTGTTATTTTTGTAATAGCTAATTAAATTTATCCCTGATACAGGGACTTGATTTGCTTTACGGTTGCGGATTATATTGGACGGGTGGTTCTATCTCGTTTGATACGGACTTCTACTCTTTGGAGGTGGGTACCCCTTGACTTATCTTGTTGATATTGTCATATTGTTATGCATAGACTGTTATACATAGCAGTAAGATTATACGCTATCCCTGTTGATTATGCTTGTTCTGGATACTTGTTGTTTATCCTTGAGTTATTATGCTGTTAGTTCCATACAGTCTCAGGTATTGTCATATCTATATGTATGCTTAGATATCGGGATGTATCTCTTGTATTTGACATGAGGGATCTGTAGTTTCCGGCCAGTATACCTTGTAGGTCTCCAGCATTTCCTGTTATAGGATTTCAGACTGAGACTTAGTATATTGAGGATTTGGTGAGGGAGGTATGTGTATCTATTATACACCATCTCTGCGTTGTTGCATGCCGGCAATCAGCGACTCCCTTGTGGTTGAACCTATCGTCTTCCGGTACATGATATGCGCACACGGTCACTCATGGGTTAGTGGATACCGTAGGATGTGTGCATTTGCCCTGTATTGCTCCGTTCGGCCACTATGTGGAGGGTGGTTGCGGGCGTGGTAGCAGCCAGGGATCCCTTCTCGTACTGAGCCACGAGGAGATGAGAGCTAGACTCCCCCATTGCTTGGGGTAGGAGCGTAGTCTCCGCCAGCATCCAGTCCACCCGGTCACTCAGGAGCAGTGATGGCAGGGTTCGTACAGGTTGTCACAGCTCTACCCACGCGGACGTCGTGGACGATGATCCTGACTGGGACTAGGGGTGACACATGTCATTGCACCATGTGCATACTTTGCATCGTGCATTGTTTGCTGCACTTGATTTCTGCACTTGTTTGAGATGCATATTCTGGAGACTTGTTATCTAAGATTATATATCTATTGGTATTCCATTGGTATTTATTACCCTCTTTTCAGGTTAGATGGATTCTGGTATGATCTACCTCAGTATTTTCAGTACTAGTCTTTCCCTACTGTTGATATGAGACTGTATTAGCGGAACTCTTATTGTTAGTATAACTTTCTATGCATATCTACTCTGGGTATCCGCAAAGTTCCTTTTGGACTCACACCGTTGGTTATTTTTCTTAATTTCAGGTTGATGTCTGCCAGGAGAGCCCTAGCCGCCAGTCCCCAGCTTGAGAGGAGCTCCGTTTTGGTTTATCTTATGTTGTTTTCAGTTATGGACCCTGTAGTATATACTTTGTTTCCGTTGCCATGTTTTGGACATGTATTCATGTTTTATTCGATGGTATTGTACTTTTGAGTCCTATGTTGGATTTCGTGGGGTTTTGGCTTTGTTCCTGCCTCCTGGCAGCTCAGGTGAGTTCGTACTTTGGTTTTGCGACGTTTATAATCATATATATGTTGTTTCTGCATGGATTTGAGGCCTGAGGCCATTTAACTGCGTGGTTGTGTTATTTGTATCTGTGTGTTTGTGTAAATTGTCCGTCGGATAGGGGAGGTGATGTCCGATTCTCTATTGGATCAGCGGCTCCAGGGTCTCGGGGCGTGACACTCAATGCGATTTCCCTCAGCCTTCGCCGATGACTTTTTCTTCTCCTCCTCTCCGACGCAGCTAGTCCACGGCAGATCGTGGGGAGCAAGAGAGCGGTAGCGGAGGTTGCTTTGTCCGCGACTTCCACCCTATCTTCCAGATCCAACTAAGGTCAAACCTCGCCTGAGCAGGCAGTTCCGGCGTGCATCTGTCTCTGATCGCATTGAGTTCATCTTCAAGCTCTCTGATCGCGTTGAGTTCATCTTCAAGCTCATGGAGAATGGGAGTTTTGATGGAGCTTTTGGGGGTGAATCATAACCTGAGCCAGCGGACAATCTATTGTTCAGTGGCCGATCTCGCCAGATCTGGAGCAAGGGAGTTCGTCGTCACCGGTTCAGGTAAGGATTGTTCTTTTGATTGGTTGAGCGTGGATGAGCTTGCTGATGGATTAGGATAGATCAATGATAAGTACCATTTTTTGTGATTATTTTAGATGTTAAAATCCATGTTTGACCTATGTTTTTATTGCTTATTTGTGATTTTACCCTAGGTTTTAGGATTTCCTCTTATTTTGGACTTAATTGCAAATTTACATATTTTTTGGATTATTTGGCCACTAATTTTCTGATATATTTTTGTAGGCATGGAAGAATCCTGGACCTAGGGCATACTGGGTCAAACTTGAGTCGGAAGTGGAACCGGATCGAATTATCATGTTTTGGATTAATCCGGGCCGTCCGATTCAAGAGCGGCTAGATCTGAGCCATCCGGGACGATCTGAAGCAATCCGAGCTAGGGTTAGGGTTGATCAAGCTCTATGATCAAGATCTGAAGGTTTCATCCCAATCAGAGCTAGATCAACCGTTGGATCAAGCAAGGAGGGCTCTAGAGCGTCCATTCACAGATAGAGTTGATCTGGACCATCCGTTGCACATCTGGAGGATCCGAGCTGCCACAAGGCAGATCCTGACCCCAGATCATCATCATAAAAGTTTGGCTCCAATCAGACCAAGATCTACCGTTGGATCTCCTCCGATCGATCTGAACCGTCCATTGATTCCTATTTAATCAAAAACGCAGCTGCCTTTCTCCTCGTCGCGTCTCCGCCGCAGCTGTTTCCTTCTTCGTTTTCTTCACTGTTTCATTAGCTAGTTCTTCATCAAGGAGGCGCGATCCCTCAAATCCATCATCAAAGCAAGAGTTAGGTCAGTGAAGAGAGCTCTTGGTGAGGTTTCCGATTGATTTTCTGTTCAATAGCCAGTTTGCGCGAGGTCTCGGCAGCTTGCTATCCGATTTCAGCGAGCTCAGCTGTGCTCCACTTCCACTACATCCGAGCTGACCAGAGGGGTTCCCTGGAAGGTTTTGGTCACTCCCTAATCCCAATCGCGAGCCACCACAGCGAGTTTGATGAAATTGGAAGCTGAATTCAGTTTGGGCAGTGATCTGATCAGATTCGGTAGCTGAGGCGATTCTCACTGATTTGCGGAGCTTGCGGGTCCGAGGTTCTCCCTTGATTGACGACCAAGGAGTTCTTGAGTTGAAGAAGGGTTGAGGAGTAGTTTAAATCTTTAATTTCAATGTTTCATAGCTGTAATTTTACGTTTCTGCACTGTTATGTTTCTGTAGTTTCGTACCAGCAACTCAGTTCCAAGTTTCTTCATTGTTTAGCTTAATTAGGTTCTAAATCTTCAAGTCAATTAGTTTAAGAGTTTGTTAGGTGACAATTCAATTCAATTTCAGCTAGTTTGTAGTTTTATCTTTGGCGTGCCAAGATAGATTGCGTGCCAAATTCCATTTCTGAGCTTTTCTTGTAGTTTCTGATACCAGTTGTTGATTTCTGCATTCGAGCTAGGTAGATGCTTGTTCAGTTAGCATAGAACTTAGCTTTATTTGCCTGCAATTTAGTTTCATGTTTTTAGCTCAGCTTGTGGCGTATCAAATCCCAGTTCACTGTCCCTGTTTTCAGTTTTCATGTTTCTGCTCATTCTTTGTTTCTGAACGCTGTAATCATTTCTGAATTCACTGATTTTGTATCAAGTGAATTCAGAAACTGGCTTTCCATTTGGATGTCCTGAAATTCATTTTTATGTCCTGTGATTTCAAGTTGTTATTCTATTCTTGTAGCTGGTTTCATTGACAAAGAATTCAGCCTCATTTCTGAATTTGGAATCAGCTGGTTGCATCCACTTTGCTGCAATCCATTTCTGCATTTGGATCAAATTACTGCACTGCCATTCTTCAGCCACGTTCCTGCAATTCTGCAGCCAAGTCCATTTCATTTCTGCATCCATGAATTTCTGCATCATATCAATTTCTGAATCCCATTCTTGCAATTCGACTTTCTTTCTGAGTTCAGTCTTTCTACATGCCTCAGTTCGATTCTGCTGAGTTAGTATCAGTGAAGGTTGAAGTTGGGAATTCTATTGTTCATTTGTAGCTGCATTTCTGAGTTTAAATCCTGTTTAATTTTTTTAGCACTGCATTTCTGAAAGTTACTCACACCTGCGTATCAGATTTTGGCTCAGAATTCTTACTCCGCAGCCCTTGTTTCTGCAGTGATTGTTTCTGAATTGTGAAATTTTGTAGTGTGTTTTGGAGCTTGAAAACATCTAGTATTGCAATTGGCCATTTCTGAACATTCCCTTGCATTTGCCTGTTACAATTGAAATTGCATCGAGTTGGTGTTGATGTGTTTGTAGTTTGATTTCTGAATTTAATAGTTAGCAATTGTATTAAATTGTTTGTTTCTGAACATTGCCATCACTGCCTTCATCCCATGGCGTGGCATTTGTTTTACACTTAAGATCAGATTTAATCTCCAGAAATTGGGTGAGTGTTTTAAGTTGATTGAATTGGCTATTGATTGAGTTATAACTTGCTATCACTTGCTTAGCTTATGAGCTAAGTTTCCTTACTTTCATTGCGATGTCATTTCCGAATTGAACCCAAAACCCAAATCTTTATTCGAAACCCAAAAATCAAACGACACATAAATACAAGCGAGAATCACACAACGTCAACTAGCCCCGAGAAAAATACGACCTGTGGCCCCTATATTACATTTTCATACTTTTGATTGTAAAAGGGTTTCCAGTTATTCATTGATATTTAAATTTGATGAGCCCATACATTTCGTGACAAATTAATCTAGTATATTTGGGCCCGTCAATCAACACAGATGAATAAGTTTTGATTGAACTATCAATCATAATCGCCATCTTAGATTGGAATCGTTTCTGTTTTCGGGTTTTGATTTGCAGCTTCGAGTTCCAACTATCTCATATAGGAATTCTATTATGAAATCAGATTTAGTTATAGTTTTGGTGCTGAGATTATCTGTTGGATTAGTGATGACGGCGTGAGGTTCTCATCAAATCTGTTGGGTTATTTCTTGGGTTCTACCGAATTCTTGGTTGAGTATAAAATCTAAGAGTTAACTAAATCATAACTACACAGAATAGTTAGAAACTTATCATTTAATTAGATGCAATTAAATGAAATAGGTTGAGTAGGTAAACCCTAGAATGGTTTAGGGATTTATTAGCTAGTACTATTTTTTTAAAATAGCTATTTAAATATGTCCTTTGATACAGGGCATTGATTTGGACTTTTACTTGCGGATTATTGGACGGGAGGTTCTCATTTGATACGGACTTCAACTATTTGGAGACGGGTACTTCTTGCTTGTCTTCTTTAGATCCACGTTATCTTTATGCATGGCTAGTTTTTATTTATGCAGTAGGTTGATATTGACCTTTATCTGCTACCGTTTTATTATCCTGCTTGATACTTATGTTTGACCTTGGATATGATCTAAATTTTCCTTCTATACAGTCTCGTTTATTTGTTAGCTGATTCTGTATAGCATGGGTATGACATGAGTATGTAGATATAGAATAGCAGACCACTGTATGGTTGCATTGATTGTGTCTAGTCATACTTGTACGTGTGTCCAGATATGGACTGATTGGGTTATGGCGGCATGTCACTTGATATCTACATTGGTTGATTTTGTTATTACTTGCATGTGCACTTAGATGCATGATGGTTAGGTTATTATACCTGTGATCGACCTGTGCATGTTATGTTGAGTTATGTATGATGACCTGGTAGGAGTTGCATGTGTTTGAGTCATGCACCATACCTGCATTGTTGCATGATGGTGATCAGCGACTCCCTTGTGGATGAGCCTATCGTCTTCCGGTACATGATATGCACACACGACCACTCATGGGTTAGTGGATACCGTTGGGTGTGTGCATTTGCTCTGTTTTGCTCCGCTCGACCGCTCATGGGTAGTGGTTTCGAAGCGTGGTAGCAGGCAGGGATCCCTTCTCTTCCCATAGACCAGAGGAGATGAGAGCGACGCTCCCTCATATATACATGGGGTAGGTGGGTGGTCCCCTACCAGCATCCTGTCCACTCGGTCACTCAGGAGCAGTGATAGCAGGGTGCATGCAGTGTCACAGCTCTACCCACTCGGCCGACACAGTATCGCATGTCTCGGTGGCTTGATTGGCGTCAGGGGTGACCATGACATTGCATCATGTTCATATAACGCATTGTGCATTTTGATTGTGATTGGTGCATTTATTTGTTGCACTTGTTTGACATACATATATAGGATATGCTTTTGTGTGGTTTGATTACCCTGCACTTACTCGTGTGGTACGAGTCCCTTTGATGGTCAGTATAGACTGATTTCTGGTATGTGCGGTCAGTTGTTACTTTCAGTTATGCATATTCTGTTATTCCTGTTGAGACTGTATCCTGTTGTTTCTTTATAGTTTATTCAGCTATTTTGTTGGTCATGCATATCTTTCTATATACCCGCGGAGTCCACTTGGACTCATCACCCGTCGTAATATTTTTGTTTTCAGGTTGATAGCTCACCGGAGGAGCCCAGTTGTTGGTCCCGGGTCCCCACGACTCCATTTGGATGGGTGTTTCCCCTGGTTTTGTTTTCTTTTGATAGCATAGTATATGTCTTGTATTCGTTATGTTACCGTAGGCTTGTATTGGATTTAGTCTTGCGGTATTGTATTTTTGGAGTCCTCTGTTGGACTATGTGTTGGTTGTTTTGCTGCGCGTCTGCCCTAGGGGCAGCTCAGGTGAGTAATGCGGATTTTTGGTATCACCATCGTCTTGAGTCTTAGTCTCCTATGACTCAAAATCATATTGTGTCGGAGTGATATTAGTTATGACCGTCATCATATGTCAGTGAGAGATTTATGAATGGCCTCCCTCCAACGATAGTCCTCGGCTCTCCTCCGATCGTCCTCGGCTATCTTCTGCTCCTCAGCGGCTCTCCTTTGCTCCTCATTACGTAGTCATCCACTGATCCATCCTCTGATCCATGGAGGCAAGTTGAGTCCGCAATTCTTGATTTTCTCGTCTTAGGACTACATGCACCTCGGTAGAAGAAGAGGAGGAAGTGTATGCACGACCCCTGGGAATCCTCAAACGATTAAATACAACTTTGGCCTCGAAGCCAAGACCGTAGAGGGTGGAGTATTTTGTGTTGACGGTCCTGTGACCTTTTTGTAATCTCCGCGGTATTTGACTTAGTCGATTTTACTCGACCGTCGGAACTTCCGGGAGGTTGCTGCCGGTAGGTAGCAAACTGAATTTGTTTACGTCGAGGCTAGTGTTGGACACTATCTCCGTAAAACGATATTGCTCCGCTACGGTGCTCACGGATAGCAGCAATTCGTTCCCAAGATACAACGACGTCGTCTCGGAATAGTAGCACTTCAAATTCCGAGACCGGCGAACCTTTCCGTAGGATTTTCGGACTCTCGATGCAGAAGATGAGCTCTCTAATACTTAGATGCTCGAATGCTTCGAATGATTGAATGAATGAATATTTCCAAAGGAGGGATCCTTTATATAGTAAGTGAAGAGGCAAGTGACCCTTGGCGAGGACTGATCCGAACCATCAGTTCATAACCCTTTAAAGGGTTCTAATCTCAGCCATTAGATCTGAAGAGTTATAACGCTTCAGATGGCTTTTAATCTGGTTCGTTAGATCTGAAGAGATTTTAACTCAATCTAATCTCGTCCGCTGGATTCGAAGAGTTATAACTCTTCATCCCATCTTTGATCTGAGTCGTCAGATTACTCCATTTAATCCGACGCTCCAGATCAGTCCCCTCGCTAATGGTCTGATCGTGACCCTGCAGTATCAACGATCCAGATTGCGCCCCATGCGATCTTGTTGCCATCTTCGATCCAACGATCGTCATCTGTCTGCCCAGTCAAAAGCCCAGTCAGCGCTCTCCCTGCACAGTCATGTGTCACGCAAGCACGCCACGTCATCCGTGACCATGCCACGTCACTGCCACGTGGAGCATAAATGAAGCTCCTCAATGCTCCTCGCGACGATGCGTACGTGTGAAGTGCAAAGTGCGCCAACAAAGCGCCCATTGCGCGCGTGGCGGGTGGCGGGCTCGCATGTGCGAGCACTTGCTCGCCCAAGGGTAGAGAGCACTTGTGCTTTTTGTATTGACTGCAAAAGCACAGCAACACATATAAGGAAACATTGGCTTTCGCCAATTAGCGATGTGGGACTAATCCCCATCTTTCTCCTTAACGCTATTTTGAGCACGACTTTAAACACTTAATTTCTCATTCACCCGTAATTGGTTTTGAGTAAATTAATAGTCTAGATTTATCTACGCGAAACGTAGATTTCGATTTTGAAGTCAAATATGACTTTCATCGATCGATGGTACTTTGATTTCGCCTCGCAAAATCATATCCAACAATCCCCCACATGAATGGAAATTAATGCATTTGTTGCATGTATGTATGCTGACACTTTTACAAGAGTCCAATCGATAAGTCAAAGCATCGGGAGAGGTAGCTTGTGGCTTTGAACCTTCCGTAGTAGAATGCTATCGAGTATACTAGGCTGCGCAGTGAACGTGATGTCTTGAACTGCTCAGCTGTTGGTGTATACTAAGACAATAACACCCACACAGAGACTTATCTCCCCTACTTTTGGTTCTCATGGTTGGTTCCGTTTCGGCCATTGACACCTTCTTGGATTCATGAGTGTTTCATTGAAGCGGCCTGTCATCACACTCACAGAGGTGACACTTCTATCTAGAGTATCCTACCATACTCTACCTTATAAAGGTATAGAAGTCATTAAAAGCATATGCTTAACCTCACTACATGTGATAGGACAGCACCAATTCATCCTAGGTTTGGGATAGAGATAACACATCTCTTGTGCTGTTACACAACTTCTGTAACTTCGTTGTCCCATTGAACCAAGATCTTGGGATCTCCAGTCAACAAGGTTGGGTTACCGCTACAGCCGTTTTTAGTTGTAGATTTTTAATCCCATTCCTCTTGATGAGCAGTATACTTGATCTCGATTTAGCCCCTTCGTAAGGGGATCTGCCAAATTATCTTTAGATTTGACATAATCGATTGCAATCACTCCATTCGAGATCAACTGCCTAATGGTATTATGTCGACGGCGTATATGTCGTGACTTACCATTGTACATGCTACTCTGTGCCCTTCCAATCGCCGATTGACTATCACAGTGGATAAGTACGGCGGGCACAGGTTTCATCCAGCTCGGAATATCTTCCAAGAAGTTCCGCAGCCATTCAGCTTCTTCAGCTGCTTTGTCAAGTGCTATAAACTCGGATTCCATAGTAGACCGAGCAATGCACGTCTGCTTAGTGGATTTCCAAGACACCGCTCCCCCACCGATCGTGAATACATATCCACTAGTGGATTTGGAGTCTTTTGTATCCGATATCCAATTAGCATCACAATATCCCTCTAAGACAGCGGGATACTTTCCATAATGTAATCCGTAGTTCATAGTATATTTCAAATATCTAAGAACTCGCATTAATGCTTTCCAATGAGTGTCGTTTGGATTACTCGTGAAACGACTCAATTTGTTGACCACACAGGCAATATCCGGGCGAGTGCAGTTTGTGAGATACATCAAACTGCCTATTATCCGAGAATATTCCAATTGTGATATGGGCTCACCATGGTTTTTTGCTAAGTGTTGACTTAGATCCATCGGCGTTTTGACAGTAGAGAGGTCGTATGCATTGAACCTTTTCAATATTGACTCTACATAATGGGATTGTTTTAAAACTATCCCATCGGATGTCTTGAGAATTTTAATTCCCAATATGACATCTGCTAGACCCATATCTTTCATGTCGAAATTCCTGGTCAACATTTTCTTAGTATTCATGATTATATCATGATTACTTCCCATTATAAGCATATCGTCTACGTATAGACAAACGATTACATAGCTTTCAGGTGTGCTTTTAACATAAATGCATTTGTCACATTCATTTATTTTGAATTCGTTTGACAGCATTATTTTGTCAAATTTTTCGTGCCACTGTTTGGGCGCTTGTCTAAGTCCGTACAACGACTTAACAAGTCGACACACCTTGTCCTCTTTTCCCGGAGCTACGAACCCCTCGGGTTGCTCCATGTAGATTTCTTCTTCCAATTCACCATTTAAGAATGCAGTCTTAACATCCATTTGGTGTATTTCAAGGTCATACAGTGCTGCTATAGCTATCAGCACTCGTATGGACGTAATCCTTGTCACCGGTGAGTAGGTATCGAAGTAATCTAAGCCTTCCTTTTGCTTGTACCCTTTGGCTACAAGTCTGGCCTTATACTTGTCAACCGATCCATCAGCTTTATACTTGCGTTTTAGTATCCACTTACAACCTAATGGTTTAGTACCAGAAGGAAGGTCTACTAATTCCCAAGTATGGTTATTCATGATGGACTCGATTTCACTATTGACTGCTTCTTTCCACAATGGGGCATCGGGACCAGAGAGAGCTTCACTTAATGTTCTTGGCTCCATTTTCGACATAAAAGTCATGAAATCCGGCCCGAACGATTTCTCAACTCTAGCCCGTTTGCTCCGTCGTGGCTCTTCGATTTGATCGTCAATAGTCCTTTTATGACAACTAAGTTCTGGAATGTTATCTTCGTTTGGACTTTCGTTGTCATCACTTTGAACGTTTCCCTTTTTATTTGGGAACACGTCTTCAAAGAATATTGCATTCCGAGATTCAATGGTTGTTCCCACATGAATATCAGGAATGTCTGACTTATGAACTATGAAGCGATATGCACTACTGTTTGGGGCATATCCGACAAATATCGCATCGAACGTTTTAGGTCCAATCTTTACTTGCTTTGGCTTAGGTACTTCGACCTTTGCTAAGCACCCCCACACTTTCAAGTATTTGTATGACGGCTTGCGGCCTTTCCATAGTTCATATGGCGTTTTGTCATTTTTCTTGTGAGAGATTTTATTGAGAATGTGGTTTGCTGATAATATAGCTTCCCCCAACAAGTTCTGGGGTAAGCCTGAATATATTAGCAAAGCATTCATCATTTCTTTCAGTGTCCGATTTTTACGTTCGGCAACGCCATTCGATTGGGGTGAGTAGGGCGCCGTTGTCTGATGAATAATGCCAAATTCTGAGCAGAATTCATCAAACGGTGCACCATATTCTCCACCTCTATCACTACGAATTGTTTTAATTCGTTTATTAAGTTGATTCTCAACTTCAGTTTTATAGGTTCTAAAAGCTTCTAAGGCTTCGTCTTTACTTCCTAAAAGAAAGACATAACAGAACCTCGTGCAGTCATCGATAAAAGTAATGAAGTACTTTTTACCTCCTCTAGTTTGCACGAATTTTAAATCACATAGATCACTATGTATTAATTCTAGAGGCGTCGTTGACCTTTCCACCGAGTGAAAGGGTAGTCTCGTCATTTTCGATTCCACGCACACTTCATATTTGTGCATTTCGTCAATATCGATGTTCGGTAATAAATTTAGCTTGACGAGACGTTTTAGTGTATTATTGTTAACATATCCGAGTCGATCATGCCATAAATAAAAACACTCAACAACATAGCTGGAAGCTTTTATTTTATTACCATTAAATTCACGGTGTACAGTCATTACAACCATCTTGAACAGATTTTGTGACCTTTTTGTATCCCTTACCTATGAAGACACCGTTCTTCGTAAGTACAAAGTTGTTGGACTGGAACACCAATTTGAAGCCGGCTTTAACAAGTGCCGCTCCAGAAACTAAGTTCTTCCTGATGTCGGGAACATGGAGCACATCAATGAGAGTTAGCTCCTTTCCGGACGTCATTTTCAGAACTACTTTCCCGAGTCCAACAATCGGGGATGAAGCGGAATTGCCCATAAAGAGCGTTCTTCCGTTTATCGGGGTATACGTGGAGAACAGCGCCTTATCTGAACAGATATGGCGTGTTGCTCCAGTATCGATCCACCACTGCCTCGGGTTGTCCACCACCGTATTGGCTTCAAACACGACCGCAGCGAGGTCCAGGTCCATTTCGTTGGAAGTTGCGACCTGGTTTGCAACATCCTTCCGGCCTTTGGTTGGCTTCTTCGGACGTCTGCAGTCTTTGGACATGTGTCCTGACTTTCCGCAGTTGTAGCAAGACCCCTTGAATTTGCCTTGAGCCTTATTGATTGGTTGTTTCGGCTTCTTGGCTCTCGGTTCCGCCAGGTTGGACATCTCGTCAACTGTCCGCTTTGTTCCTTTAGAGTCGGAAAATTTTTGGTTATCCTCCTCTATGCGCAGCTTCAGGATCAGGTCTTCAAGTGTCATCTCCTTTTGCTTGTGCTTCAGGTAATTTTTGAAATCCTTCCACGACGGAGGGAGTTTCTCGATTACCGCGGCCACCTTGAATGATTCGTTTAGTGGCATGCCTTCGGCGTCCAGATCATGCATTATTATTTGCATGTCTTGGACTTGAGACATTATGCTCCTGGAATCCACCATCTTGAAATCCAAAAACCGGCCGACGATGAATTTCTTCAGTTCGGCGTTTTCGGTTTTGTATTTCTTCTCCAGAGATTCCCACAGGGATTTGGCTGTCTCAATTACGCTAAATACGCTGTACAACGCATTGTCCAGTGCATTGAGAACGTAGTTGCGGCACAGAAAATCCCCATGTGACCACGCTTCGCGAGCAGCCTGACTCTCGGAATTATTTTCCGCAGCGGCTGGCGGGTCATCATGCAAAAACCGTACAAGGTTTAGCGTGGTTAAGTAGAACAGCATCTTCTGCTGCCATCTCTTGAAATCGGCTCCAGCGAATTTCTCCGGCTTCTCGGCGTGCGGGATGGAGGTCGATATGTCGTTGATCACGGCCATTTCAGTTTGCCAATATCGTTTTACGATTGTTGGCGGTCCTGTGACCTTTTTGTAATCTCCGCGGTATTTGACTTAGTCGATTTTACTTGACCGTCGGAACTTCCGGGAGGTTGCTGCCGGTAGGTAGCAAACTGAATTTGTTTACGTCGAGGCTAGTGTTGGACACTATCTCCGTAAAACGATATTGCTCCGCTACGGTGCTCACGGATAGCAGCAATTCGTTCGCAAGATACAACGACGTCGTCTCGGAATATTTTCACTTCAAATTCCGAGACCGACGAACCTTTCCGTAGGATTTTCGGACTCTCGATGCAGAAGATGAGCTCTCTAATGCTTAGATGCTTGAATGCTTTGAATGATTGAATGAATGAATATTTCCAAAGGAGGGATCCTTTATATAGTAAGTGAAGAGGCAAGTGACCCTTGGCGAGGACTGATCCGAACCATCAGTTCATAACCCTTTAAAGGGTTCTGATCTCAGCCATTAGATCTGAAGAGTTATAACTCTTCAGATGGCTTTTAATCTGGTTCGTTAGATCTGAAGAGATTTTAACTCAATCTAATTTCGTCCGCTGGATTCGAAGAGTTATAACTCTTCATCCCATCTTTGATCTGAGCCGTCAGATTACTCCATTTAATCCGACGCTCCAGATCAGTCCCCTCGCTAATGGTCTGATCGTGACCCTGTAGTATCAACGATCCAGATCGCGCCCCATGCGATCTTGTTGCCATCTTCGATCCAACGATCGTCATCTATCTGCCCAGTCAATAGCCCAGTCAGCGCTCTCCCTGCACAGTCATGTGTCACGCAGGCACGCCACGTCATCCGTGACCATGCCACGTCACTGCCACATGGAGCGAAGTGCAAAGCGCGCCAACAAAGCGCCCATTGCGCGCGTGCGCGCGTGGCGGGTGGCGGGCTCGCAGGTGCGAGCACCTGCTCGCCCAAGGATAGAGAGCACTTGTGCTTTTTGTATTGACTGCAAAAGCACAGCAACACATATAAGGAAACATTGGCTTTCGCCAATTAGCGATGTGGGACTAATCCCCATCTTTCTCCTTAACGCTATTTTGAGCACGACTTTAAAAACTTAATTTCTCATTCATCCATAATTGGTTTTGACCAAATTAATAGTCTAGATTTATCTACGCGAAACGTAGATTTCGATTTTGAAGTCAAATATGACTTTCATCGATCGATGGTACTTTGATTTCGCCTCGCAAAATCATATCCAACATTTTGTCCATCCACCGATATCATCATAATATATCTCATTCAGCTGGTCATGAGTGGATAGAGACTCTGACTCCCCCTCCCCCTCTACCGATGGCTGAGATGCCTAAGTCGCCATATTTGCCATTTGCTCCTATGTGGAAATATATAATTAAATTAATATTTAATTTGAATACAATTGCTAAAGTTAATCTAGATAAAACAATTAAATATAATATAGTTAATAATCTTATGTGTATAGCCTGAGATGGAGAATCGACAAATATGTCATCCTTCTTTTTATGGGTCTTGAGAAAGATTTCCATACAAGTGAGCAAGCGGGCTAGATTATGTTCTTGCCTACAAAAATATATTGGGTCAAAATTATATGAGTTTTGTAATTAATACAAAATTTGCTTGCGTAACTTTAAATTAAACTCACCAAATCAATAGCATGCTCAATAATAGATTTAGATTCAGACGTATGTCGAGCGGTTCCGATGCTCGGGCCACTTGACTCTGTATTTTTATTGCTCGAGCATTTTTAGCATTTTCTTTCCATTTTTGTTCAGTTCGGGTGGTCATCCATACACCCCATATCTCGGTTGAAATATATGGCGGTCATGTCTCCTTCTTTCTCATGTAAAACATGTGATCTCTATACAACTTGACACAATAAATATGTCAAGTATTTTTGATTTCTTCCTCGTGCTTGTCATCCCATGTATATTTTTTTGTAATTATAAGTTAAAATTTAGATATTAAAAGATAAATATATTATAGAATACCAAATAGATTAAATCTACTTACTACAAATTTATTATAATAAAATATCTTCGTCTCCTTGTCTATATCTCTCCATGTAAGACCTGCAGTGCATACTCTTTCTTTGAATTTTTCAAAAAAATAGGAGGAAACTCGGTGGCCATCAGGAGTAAATCTGCATAAAAAATTATTAAGACATGAAAAATATATTATAACTAAAGTCATATATTAACTTGAATTACTAATAACAAAAAATACTTATAATTCTCCAACAACTCTGAGCACCTTGTAGCCCCGGAGTGTTACGCCTGTTGCTTAGCTATAATAATATCTACAAAAAAATATTACAACATATCATAATAAAGTTTCATAACATTATAATATAAATAGAAAATAAAATGGAAGTATAACTTACTTGATGAACAATAATGCTAATATTTAATTATCATTAACATTTGACTAATTAACATTATAAGATTCTAAATCATCATTGCTAGACTTTGTAAGTTTAAAAGATTCACACTATTGAATATTTCTCCATCATCTATATCCTCGTAAATGATATTAACATTTACAAGTAATTGAGATGTTGATTAGAGTTATGAATCAACTAAATGATACTCCACTTCATCATTCTAAAATGCATCATGGTGTTGAGCAGTGATGGTGTTCGACATTTCTATGGTTAAACGAGGCTTTATTCTATAAACAGACAACCATTCACTACATCTTCTTCTCATAGGGTATTCCAGATAGAAAATTTGATCACTTGTACCCCAAAAATGAAAGGTTCAAATTTGTTAAACCTTTTGTTTTCATTAACCTCAACTAGATTATAGTTTCGATGTATTCTAGTACCTATTCTTGGGGATGGATCATATTATGAACATTTGAACAACACACACCTTTTTATAGGTAATGCAGGGTATTTAAACTCTATGATTTCGCCAAATCTACCATAATAATCGAACTCAATGTTACTGTTGTCCAAAGATCCTTTGAAGCAAATACTAGAATTATAGGTTAATCTCCGTGAATCTCGTTGTGTCATATGGAATTTGAGGCTATTAGCATAGTAATCAGAGTATATCATTATTTTACAGAGGGAACTTGATACAAAATTCATTATCCTATCATCTTGGACATTCGAGATTCTATGATTTTTCACCTATAAAATTAGTTCTAATATAAATTAGAAGACTTCTTAATACATATGAAATAAAATATTTCTAAAAACAGCTCTAACTTACATATATTTGAAATCATAATGCAAATTCGGCCTCTAATTTTGTAGCTACCTCACTTATACCAATTGATGGAGATATAGTTATTGTTCGTACAAGCTGGGAAAGAATGCCAAATATAAGACAATTGGGATATCATATATGAACTTAAAATTGATTTTACCAATGTTTGATTAGATAAGTAAACTTATTTTATGTATGGTTTGATCTCATCACAGTTTAAGAGTATATATGTTCTTGCAGTATGGTATTTTTCATGAGTTAACCATCTCGAAACAGATGCACTCATTGGCTTCTCATGAAACAAGAAAATAGAAAGCAACAATCGATTTATCGGCCGAGCATCATCAGAATTTCTAAGACACTTGCAATGTCTGGTTTTAACATTATCAGCAAAATAATAAGAGCAAAAAGAATATGCTTCTTCAACTAGATAAACATTACATATTGACCCCTCAATTCTTGCTTTATTACGAATATTATTCTTTAATTACCTCAAAAAAATTTCGAATGGATACATCCATATGTACTGAACAGGACCAGCTATTTGTGCCTCATATGGTAAATGTACCGGTATATGTTCCATTGAATCAAAGAAACTGGGAGCAAATATTCGCTCCAGCTTACATAGTATGATAGAAATGTCTATTTTTAGGCGAAGCATATCATCCATCATAATACACATCGTTGTCAAATCTTTAAAAAAAAACTCAATTCTGTGAGTGTTTGTCAAACATTTTAAGAAAGTAAGTCATGGAAAACTACTGGAATAAGTCTTTGCATGAATACATGATAGTCATGACTTTTCATTTCAAACATCTTTAACTTGTTCATATCCACGCATCGAACCATATCTAAGACATACCCATTTGGAAATTTTATTTCTTTCAATCAACTACATAAAGCTGGTTTACCATCATTATCCAATGTATAATAAGCCTTTGGAAATCTATTGGTTATTTCATCCTGATGCAATTCTGACCTGTTAACTAATCCTTTTAATTCCTCACGTGATTTTACAGTGTCTTTAGTTCTTCCAGGATCGTGCATCACTGTGTTGAAAATATTATCGAAATTTTTTTTCTCAACATACATAACATCTAAATTATGTCAAATAAGTATATACTTTCAATATGGCAGCTCTCAAAATATACTCCTTTTTTTCCATCCACACTTGTACATCCTTATAATGTATTTATTTATGTCATTGGAGCAGGTTGAGAAACTGCTACAAATCCATAATTGTCCATTTTTTCAATTATATCTTCACCTGAAGCATTGACTGGAGGAGGTTTTCTAACTACAACATTCTTTAGGATTTTTTTTATTTTGCCTGAAAGAGTGATTAACTGGTAAAAATTTACGGTGATTATCAAACCAAGATACATTTCCACTGCAAGGTAATGAAAATGTATCAGACATAGTCATGCAGTGTGGGCATGCTAATTTATCAGCTGTGCTCCATCCCGACAACATTGAGTATGCTGGAAAATCACTGATCGCCCATAATAATACATGTAATAAAAAGTTAGTTTTACTTGCAACATCATAAGTCACTAACCCTATATTCCATAATTTATTCAACTCGGCAATCAGAGATTGTTGGAAACTATTTATCATCTCTTTGGGATTGGTTAGATCAGGAATCAGTATAGTAATGAACATAAATTCATCTTTCATGCACATTCATGGCGGTAAATTGTACGGTGTTAATATAACTGGCCAAGATGAATATTGTTGTCCCGACTAACCAAATAGCCGAAATCTATCTGCAAAAAGCTCCAATCTCATATTACATGGTTCCATTACAATGAGAGAAAATACAGTATCAAGATGTTTTCATGCGAGAGAAGACACATTAGGCCTCCTTCGCACACATGCTCATGATGCCACGTAATGTGCCAAGCTGTAGCGATAGATGCATATAAACATTGAAGTTTAGCAATTAATGGAAAGTAATACATCACTTTCTAAGCAATATTTTTCTTTTTCTTCCCTGGTATGCGAGTACAAGGCTTATAACAAGGGTAACTACATATTTTGCATTCACTCAGTTCGTTGTCTTTATTCCAAAAGATCGTATAGTTGTTTATACAACAACCAACCTTCTCAACGGACAAACCTAAACCTTGAACCAATTTCTTTATATTGTAGAAGCTACCAGTCATTATATTATCAGCAAGGAACAACTCTAACATCAATTGACATATGTCATCATTATATCTTTCTCAAAATGATGTTCTACTTTCATATTCATAACCTTATAGTAGCTGACAGTTGGGAATCACCATAAAGAATGCATTCCTACTCTTCTCTTTCAATGACCTTTAACATTTCATATAATTGTTGATATTCAGGTGTTGATATTTTACTTATATTGGAATAATCAACTGCATTAATCGTATTGTGAATCATTAATTGCATTGCAATATCTTTAACAGATGATTCAGCTGCAGCAACATTTGTTTAAGATGGCGAACCACCAGAAATCCCAATTAGTTCATACATATAAAGTTCTCCGTCACACTGCCATTTGTAGTAATTTGGCAGAAACTCATTTCTACATATATATACTCACAAGGTATCCTCGTCCTGGTAGGCTCTGTTTTTACATTTCTTATTATTATAAGGACATCGTAATTCAGCACCATTCATATATTTTGGATTACTTTTAGCAAACTTCACAAACTATTCAAGTTTAGAAATAAAATCATCTCTGATAAATCTATTTTTTAATCGATTGTATATTCAAGCTTTATTCATATAAATTGTTATCTAATAAGAATAAAATTTGAAATATTATTAAACTGGTACAATTTGAATTAAGTAGTAAAATAAGCATCTTGATAATGACTAAGATAAATCTAAATTATAAGAAACTTAGATACATGATCTACCTTGATTATCTTTCATTTTCCAACTACAGATAATGAGTTCTAAAATAACAACACCTAAATAACAAAATAACTCTATAATGTTATATATATAAATACAAACTTAACCTAGTTTACATCTAAATTCAACCATCTAATATAGCATAAAGGTATTGCTTAATAAATTATGCCTAGAAATGAGTAATCTAATTGGAGAAAAATAGCAAATGCAGTATCCTACAAAATTAAAAATATATGTATAGTTAAAATGGAATTGCAATACCTAAAAAAATAGCAAAAATAAAAAATAACTCCTAGTTTGACGTGATCTGGCAACTGCGATTTGGAGGCTTCTGGCCAAGATCTGACGGCTACGATCTGGAGGCTGCTGGCCGCGATCTAGCGGTTGCGATTTGTCGGCCTAAAATCGGCTGGCCACAGTCAACCGGCGGTGATTTGCCTATCGGCAATCGGCAAATCACGTCTGCTAGCAGCGATTTGCCTGCCGATAGCAGGCAAATCGCGACTATTGGCTGTGATCTGCTGGCCGGTAGTCGCCAGATCGTGGCTGCCGACCGATAGTCGCCTCAGAGCCCGGACAATCGAAGAGAGAAGAGAAGGAGATATAGAGTTGCTTACCTTGAGACGTCGACCAGAGAAGGACGAAAAAAAAGTGGAACTGTCACTTTAGCGGCCTCTTGATCCTGGCCCCATAGATTTGCAAAGGGAGATAAACCACGGTTATCACTGGTGTAGTGAGGCAATTGGCGACCCTCGAACCAGAGAAGGGGATCGCATGGGAAGAGGAGGGAAGAAGATCAAGGAGAATAGATCGCATGAGACAAAGAAGGAAAGAGGAAGTTAGGGTTTTATTTTAGGATTCCCGACGAAATTATCGGTAATTCCTAACGGAATTGGGGGTTCTGTCTAGAATTATCGACTGAATTGGTATTTTCATCGGAAATTTCCAACGGAATTGGAGATTATTTTTTTCCGTCGGGAAACTCCAATTTTGTCAGTAATTATTTTTTTCACCCACTCGATGGTATCCTTCGACGGATCCAATATTCCTTTAGAAATTTATCAACGGAATAAATACTCTGTCTGAAATTCCGTCGAAAAAATAGAATATTGTTATAGTGAACTATTTTAATAAGTTTCGTTAAAAATATTAGTTATGTTGTTGTTGTTATAGAAATATAAAAGTTAAAAAAAGATAAATAAATATACTGATTAAATAAATATATTAAGTTTAATATATAAGTAAACGATATAGTTAAAATTCTTAAATTTGTAACTAATGAATTATTTTGTCAAAATTCACGACAATAATTTTTTAGGCTAAAATTCTTAACTTGAAAATTCATAAACATTATATGTAAATATTATCGCAGCTCAAATATGTTGGTGCCCCAGTTGATTTTGATGTGATCAACCATATTAGGTTAGGTCCTTTTGGTTTTAATCCCTCTGCTAAGTGTGCAGGAGCTTAGGTACGGAGGAAGCCGAGCGTAAGACGTAGCGGACGAGAAGGATTGTGCGGAGAAGTGAGCCGACGGGCTCGGTACAATCCGAGGGACGCGGAAGCTGCGGAAAAGTACACCGGTGGAGCGAGAAGGACGTGCGCGGTGTCCGAGGGACGAGAAGCCGGGAGGAAGGACGCTCGAGGGGCGAAAGGCCAGAGTCGGGTTCGGGTGAGCCTAACTCCGGTTGGCCGGAAATCACCCAGAAGACGAAGAATCAAAATGACTAGTCCAAGCGCCCAAAAGAAAAGAGAAAATTATTTAGTGCCACGAAGGATCGAACCCAAGACCTCAACAACACACACTAACCCACTTACCATTTGGACTAAAGGGCAATGGAAATAAAATATTGCCGATATTACTACTTAGAGATTACAACAGCGACATAGAGATTCCAACAACCATCTCGAGGAAAGATAAAGTTTTAATTAAAACAATTAAAACTTAAAGGATAATGTTACATTATCCTTTAATCAAATCCAATGGATGCAGTTTAATCTCATCCAAGATCAACCATCCAGATTACATCCATGGATCAACAGCCAAGAGAAAAGTGATCAACAATCAACAATCCAGATTTATTCTCTTAGGCTATAAATAGACTTAGAGGTTTTACTTTAGAAATAAATCATTTTATTCATTCTTGTAAAATCTCTAGCGTGTTATTTTTGTAAGGCTTCTCCGCCACAAGGAGATTTTTATTGAGCGTCCACTGCCTTGGAAGCAACGTTCTCAGTTGCGACCAAGTTCTTTTTTAAAGACGAGGACCTCCACTTTAATAATTTTTTTTCCCCGTCTATTCACCCCCTCTAGCCGGTCCAACCCGATCCAACAAAATAATCATAACTAAATATTCGACATAATTTTAGAATTATCGAATTTTATCTCAAAATCATACCATTTTAAAACCTATAATAATAAATCAATCAGTAAATAATATTAGCTCGATATATGAGTTCCAAATCGTGGAAACGCTCACTATGGCAACCTATATATCGACTAATACAAGCTAAAATCAAGCTTCAAAACTATCAAAATCACGACTAAATCGACAAAATTTCTAACAAACAATTGAACGTCTGAAAAAACTCAAATCAATGATATGGAATTGAGTTGAAAACTCTTCAAAAAATTGAAGCAAAATTGATTTGGGTTGGATTAAGATGGTCACGCCGTGATTTTTATAAAAGGAAGGCGATGATCATGATCGGATTTGGTCAGAAAATTTTTTAGGGTTTGAATCAACATGTCATGACTCAAATTTTAAAAAATCACCGACGAAATGATAGAAATTGATAGAGAATGACTCACGTATGAACTATGCGAATTAGGATTTATTTTTTCTCATTGCTGGCTAAATATTATAATTCAAATGTTTTTCAATAGTTTTTTTTATAATCAGTTTGAAATTAAAAGGGGCAGAGAGCTAATCGGAAGAGCTGTGGGGCTAAAAAAATTAATTAAAAGACACCTAAAAAAAATAGGTGGGGCACATCCCATATATCACATCTTTGATTCCCTACTAAGAAAATATTAAAAGGTCCTATTCCATATAATAAATATTATTATTCCAGTACTATTATAATAGTAATTTTAATTAAAATTAATACATGTTTAAAAAATTAGTAAAATTGATAAAAAAAAATTAATTAATTGTTTTAGAGTTGTCTTGGGGTGAGCTAGAGTGATTTGCACCCTCAATTTTTTAATATTTTATTTAATTTTTGTTTCATTTTAATTTTCTTTGCCTCTTTTTTCCTTAATTGGAAAAAACAAAATGACGATCACTTCGCCGGATCCGGGGGCGGGCTGCTGCAGCGCGGTGGCGAGCTCGAAGTCGGACTCCGACGGGTAGCCGTCGACGTGGTGCTTGAGGGAGACGTACTTGTTCACATCTCCCATTGTCCACGCCGAGCTCGTGGTTTCTGTAAACTCTCCTCAGCGGATCGATGGTTCTTCTGAATTGAGATTCCGCACCGGATCTGCGCCGCCGTTGTCTCCTAGCGGATAGCAGAGGAAACGAGAAGATTCTTGTTTGGACGTCTGCCGTGATTTTATCGAATGATGGTTCTTACGAAGAGATTCTTGTTTGGACGTCGCCTTATCATACTTCTAGTGTTTCTGAATTTTTCTCCAACCATATCCGTGGAACATAATTGATTCGGAAATTGACAAATGGAATGACCAAGCCTGATGATGCGACAAATGATTCGGCGAGTAAAAAGATCCGAGAAATGAATTCTAGAAAACATTAGAAGGGCGCCGGAAAAATTTTCAACGATCCTACTTTGACGCTCAAGTCAGTAGTTATCAAGAAAGAGGAAATAATATTTTTATAAGAACGAGAGAATTCTCTCCTTTTCAAAGGTCCTTGATTATCTTTTTATTCTGTTTCCTAATTATTTTCTTTTTTTAGATCGTAAATGTAGTCGTTATATTAGCATTACAATAACGACTAGTGATTATTAAAGCGTATAACAGTTCTCCTTTTTCATCATTTAATAAATTGATGGCGTCCTCAAAAATATTAAGGGGACGCTTGGTAAGCGGGTTTAGAAGGTGGGAATGGGAATGAAATTTATTTCATTCCCATTGATGATGTTTGATATACGGGAATCGGAATCAAAATAAGGATATGATACCCTTGATTTAAAAACCACCCCCAACTAGGTCATCACCAAACCCATAAACCCCTCAATCAAACTCATTATCATTCCCATTGTCAAATTTATACCAAACGCCCCCTTAATGATATCCTTAATGGATAATCCTCACGAGACGCCCCTCATGAAATTTACCCTGATTGAAGAGGAGCTGATCTTATCGACCGACCAATATACAGACACTTCCGATCAGGAGTCATTTGTACCGCATTAATCAGATCAGTACTCGTCCTTCTTTACAGCCACTCCCTTATACTCTAAGTCAAAGATAGAATATACTCAGGATCCTGACCAGAAGCTTATGAATTGATTTCCGGCCAAGAACGACACACAAATCCCGATCGAGAAAACACCCGACTACTCGGGCATATCCACTTGAGAATCTTCATGCTACCTGACACCCTTCGGATCACGTACTAGCAGACAACTAGCATCCCTATTAATACTGTAAAAGGACGTTGAGTTAGCAGAAAAGACGAAGCCAAGAATGACCCCTCCCTTGATTGTAGACACGATTTTTTTTATTTTTTATTTGTTTTCCCGGATCGCGGCATCCGTAACCGTTTAACTTTTTTAACGTTATAACATCTACCATCTTATAAAAAATATTGAGATCCACATGCCACATACACATTAATATTAACATCTTCATTCACAACCGTTTAACATTCAACCACCATTATTTGTGGGGTCCACATGCCACATACACATTATCTCACATATACATTCTCTCATATATATATATATATATTTTTACATATTCATTCTCGTATCTACATATTTTTTATTTTCAATTTTATTTATTAATTTAAATAATTATTATTTAAAATAAATAATAATAATAATTTTAAATATTTTTATCATTTATTTAAAACCCCATATCCCCTAAAAATAAAAAAAATAAAAAATCTTCCCTAATCGGTCAGCTTGACCGATCAGGGGAGGTGCTGATCGGTCAAGCTGACCGATCAGCAAGAGCGATGAACGCGTTCAAACACTGAACGCGTTCATCGCATTAGCGCATTAACGCGCTCGCCGTAACGATTTTAACGCGGACGGTACGTTAATCGAGTATTATAACACTCGATTAACATACCGTTGTAGATGCTCTAAGTCATTGTCCGAGCACTAATCTCTATTAAGAGTTGTTTTCATAATTTTGATAATTAAAATCAACAATATAAAAATTTATTAAAATATAATCACTATTTAAAATTCGGAATGATCTCTTCTATAATCAAAAATTCATATGATCATTTACATGACCCCATACAATGCATATTACATTAATTTCAAAATAAAAGAGCAGGTTAAATTTTCACTACTATTTTTAAAATATAAATTTCAAACTTCACCAATATAATAGTTCGTGTATTTTTATCCACCTTTCCTGATTTTATAAATAAATCTCTCATAAACTTTGTATTGGAGATGTGTTTAGTGTCATTTAGCCTCGAACCCAACCCTCGAATTCTACCTCCTAAATATGCTTTCTGATTCAAACTCTGATTCCAATAGCACTAACCTATCACGCCCAAGCTTTTCCCTTATGGGCTTAACTAGTCGGCCCATTTCTCATCATTAAAGATTATTATGAAATATCAATGAATAAATTAAAAGAAACTCAACCTCCTAGGGTTTGCATCACATTTAGATAAAAAAATTCTGTAAAATATATCGTAGGTGGGGATCAAATCATGGATGTATGAGATCAGAGCCCGAGGTTCAGATAATTCCAAACTCGATTCACACGGGAGACGCTATTTATGTAAAGATTAATGTGATTGATATCTTGACAAATATGGCTTCCGGCGGCAATAGTTCTTTTTTACATTAGATATTTAATTTTATTAATCAATTAATTCTGACAAAATTAATCTGGTCTTACAAAAATTTTCCACCTATAATTAAGAGAAATCGAGAGTCGCTTATGCTGATCCATCCAAACGGCCCACAACCCATTGAAGAAAAAATCTCCTACAATTCGACACGGATGACTCGAAAGTCTAACCATTACAGTCCAGGTCGCTAAAAAAAGACGACCACAATGTTTCACAAGTTGACAACACAACTAATGTTATTGTTTCGAATGATCAAATGCAGGCATGGTTAATTTCAAGTTTAACCAAGCATGTCAAAACAAACACCAGGCTCTTTGGGCTTTAATCGGAGGCCCAATTGCGGCCCACAATGATAGCTCACAGGTCGAAAGGCCACAAAGGAACCAAAAGCATGCACTTGCCTCAGAGAGAGATGAGATCGAGAGGAGGAAATTTTAATTCTCCCTCTAAGTTTTTAATTTGATCGTGGAGGGACCAAATCGAATTAAATTAAATTTTAGAGGGCGAACTAAAATTTCCTCATGATGTGAAATTACGGAAATGTTCACCGGGGAGGAAGAAGAGTGATCTGGCGTCCTGGCGGTTAGAAGTAATCGATGCGGCGAGAGGTTTCGTGATCGCTTTTCTTGTTGTTGCTCAGCTTTTGCGGCACCGCCAGCGGGTGTCCGGGTCTGCTGCTGTGTGATCTGTTTGTGGGCACCGTCGGTGGAGTTACCGACCTGATGAGCGCCCAGTTGATGGTCTTGAAGAAGTCGTGCCGCTTGATCTCGGCGGAGCCCTTGGTGCTCCCTATGCGCTTCTTAGGGTTTTTCGTTAGGAGCTTCGCCATCAGATCTCGGGCGTCGGCCATGTCTTCCGGGCGGTACTTGTTGAGGTCTTTCGCGGGTGGCGACGGGGGGAAGGAGAGCGGCTGCGTGAGGATGTTGACGAGGGTTTTTTCGTTGTCGTCGCCCTTGAACGGGGTCCGCCCGTAGATCATCTCGTAGAGGAACACGCCGAGCGCCCACCAGTCGACGGCGCTGCCGTGGCCGCAGCCGGAGATCACCTCCGGCGCGAGGTACTCGTGCGTGCCCACGAATGACTTCGATCGCGCCGCGATCGGCTCGGCTATCAGCTCCGGATCGACCTCGATCTGCTCCTCCTCGTCCTCGCGTTCCCTGTTGGCCTTTTTGTCGCCGCCGTAGAAGCAGGAGAGAACGGGTTGAATGGGCGGCACGCAGGAGGCGGCGGAGGTCTTCGCCGGGAGCTTGCTGCTGCCGAGGCGTTGCATCATGTGGAGTTTGGGGACAACGTCACACTTGAGGGAGAGATCGAAGTCGGAGAGCATGATGTGGCCATCGTCCCTCACGAGGACGTTCTCCGGCTTCAAATCCCGGTAGACGACTCCCATCATGTGGAGGTACTCCAGCGCCAACAGCGTCTCCGCCGCGTAAAACCTGGGAATGCAGGAAAGTTGTTTGTCGAAATGCTCCAGCGTCACAGAGATGGATTAGGGCCATTACAAAAGGGAAATTTACTTGGCGGAGGAGATAGCGAAGCGGCGGCCTGGCTGGCGCTGGCGGAGGACGTGGAGATCCCCGCCAGGGCAGAACTCCATGAGGAGGCAGGAGTAATGGGCGGTCTCGAAGTCGGCGTAGAGGGTGGGGAGGAAAGGGTGGTCGAGAGTGCGGAGGATGTCCTTCTCGATCTCCGCGCGATGGAGTTTGTTGCGGAAGGCGAGAGCCTCGCGATCAACGACCTTCATGGCGTAGAGACAGGCTACCTGCGAGGGGGCGCGGAGCTCGCACAGGTACACGTTGCCGAGGTCGCCGCTGCCGAGGCGGCGCAGGAGGCGGAAGTGTTCGAGGCGGACTTGGCCGGAGGAGGCGGCGCGGAGGCGTCGGATGGCCTCCCACTCGGCCTGGTTCGACTTGTGGGGCTTCAGCTTCGGGTAGTGAGGGCCAGCCCCGCTGCTGTCGCCGGCGCCGAAGTAGGACCGTACAGAGACGGAGCTGGAGCTGCCGAAGCTGATGTCGCTTATCCAGCTGCGGCGGGAGTCGATGGCGGTGCTGAAGGAGGAGCGGATGCTGTCGCGGTCGGAGTCATCGAGGCCAACCACAACCACGGCGGCGGCCTCCATGTTGAGTTGGCGAGACCGCGGGGTGGAGTGCATGGATTGGGAGACGCACTTCACCTCTCTCGCAGGTTTATATAAAGCAAGAGCCAAATAGCGTGACTGCTGCTCTGGCTGGCTCGGTTTTAAGGCGTCTGGTTGTTTGTATCGGAGATCTCAAGTTCAAGAATCGTCAGTCGCATACGGGATAAAGATCTATTTTGTTCACTTAAATTCTCTTGGTCTCAGGTACCTTATTCCATCAGTAAAATTATGATTTATTTCTTTTAGACACTTAGTAAGTCAGGATCAGGGACTGTTAAGACGGTGGTTTTAACTTTTTGCATCAAATAGCGTGGCTGCCGTGGCATTACGGTCATTCCGAACAACTTGTGGGAAGCAATCTTTCGCAGGTACTTTTCTTCCTAAAAGTTTTTTTCCGTATACTTCTGGATTTATTACCAATGAAAGCGACTTTGGTGTGCATGCGATACCCGTGGCCCGAAATAAATACTCCACCTCTTTATCTCTTTATTTTGTGTTTAATTTCCTTTTCTTTTGTGTTTAATTTCCTTTTCTTATTTTTAACTTAATCTCTTGATTAAAAAAAATAATGAATCAGACAGCAGATAAATTAAATTTATATGATCGGTCCGGTCTCATAAAAATTTCTTATCAGTCACAAGCATAAATCGAAAAACATTCGCGATGGACAATCTAGAAGTCCAGCGTCCTACTAAATCTCTTGATAAGCTTCATATGATGAATTCATTTTCTTGTAGAACTCCAATCCACTGAATTTAAGACATGAATATGGGGCTGTTTGGTTTGTGTAGGTTATAACAATGGGCATCCACAAAGTTTTAAAATAAAATAATACTTAGACTATAAATCAAATCAAACTGAGTTCAACATTCAATTTTAGTTTCATGCTGTTGATTATTGAATTAATAATAATAGTTACTCAGGATGAAACCATTAATTACAAACCAATTTTAGTTTATAATAATAATTATTACTCAGGATGAAACCATTAATTACAAACCAAACGGTAACTCATGTTTTTTTAATCTAAATATTTAATTCTTAATTCAATATCATAAGTAATGTAAGTCGATCTCCTCAGATATAATATCACATTTAGTCTCAAAGACAACCATCCTTCTTCATGTATAATCATCCATGCAAATAAAGACCCGTTCCACTTAAAATTTAACAACTCAGAAATGGTTCAAAATTTCATGATGTGTAGCTTCCACGGGCTGGATCGGATGGTAGGACGCCTGGCCGATTTAGTTGAGGTCACAAGTTCGAGGGTCGCCAGTTGTACACGGGGATAAAACCCTGGTCTGCTGGCATTAATTCCCTCGACCCCAGGCGCCTCACCACACCAGTGATAACCGTGATTTATCTCCCTCTGAAAACTTATGAGATCGGAACCAGGGAGCCGCTAAGATAGCGGTTCCACCTTCCACTTTTTTGGAAAATTTCATAATCTGTAATTTAAATGAACGTTGTTTTTGTTGATGCTAGTGGATCTGATACCGAGTCTCTGAGATCCTCTGATTCAAGATTTGGAGTAAATATTTGCTGTGTTCCTAGGGAGATGACTGAATGTATTATCAGCTTTGTGTTTTTTTTTCCTTTCATTTATGTCAGCCAATGAGGGAGGCAAAGGGCCTCGGAAAGGCTGAAGACCATCACTGGTTGCAGGCTTTGCTCGCTCACCCATCAATTCCATGTCCCATTCTGTCCATTTTCTGTGTGTTCCTCTGTGCTTTGATTGCATTCAGACTCTGAACCATGTATGTCTTCAGCAATTGTTGATAAAAATGAGTTACGGAATTGATGGTATCTTCTGCCATCATTGATGAAATGAGTTATGAAATTGACGGTATTTTATACCTTATTCTTGAATAAGTCACGTAATTTTTCAAATAATAAATGAATATTATCTATCATAAAATTTAAAAATTAAAATATGATAAAATTAATATATCTATCTTTTTTACGTATTAATTATAACATCTAAACTAATAATCTCCGTGATTTATCTCTTCCGTGTTAATCTTGAAATGAATTGACGAAGACACTGAAATGAACGAATCTGACTTTTACCACTTGGAATAAGTCACATTGATAACCAAAAGATGACAAATTTATTATAATAATATAAAAATTAATTCTCAATTTACATATATCTTCATTAAAAAATACTCATATCCTCTAGCTACTTAACAATTGATTATAAATTGATTAAATTTATCTTCTTTTGAATCAGTAATTTCTAAAATAAGCATAATCTTTACCAAAATAAATAAATAAATACTCTCAGACACTTTAAAATATAAATTATAAAATTAATTTATAATCAATCATCATCAAATAGCCCGTGAATGAAAAGATTTTTTTTCTGAAATATCTGTCAAAAATTAATCTTTTTATCTCATTGTAAAAAAAAAAGTAACCGACCACCCTGGGAGAAATAATCCCTTTTAATGTTACAATTGAATAAGGAGCACGAGCATAGATTAGATAAATTAGTATGATCCCGGCCCAGCTTGAATGTAACGTGGCCTGTCAACCTAGCGCCCCATCAAACGGAGATAGGGTCGAGGAGCCTACCGAACGCAAGACCCAAGGGGGCGGTTCGGCCCGTTTCCTCCGAAACCAATATGACACCAACCCCGACCGGGACGGTCGATTCGCAACGGAATGCCTCCGAGTTAGAGGAACCTCGGGTCAGGAGGGTCCTGAGTCAGAGAAGCCCCGAGGCAGAAAGATACCGAGTCTTCGACTAGCTCCTTCTAGGTCCAGCCGTGTTCGGTCGGGTAGGTCAATCCAAGTGTATCCTAATTCGGAAAGCACCATTACATGAGCAGTAGCAGTAGGACCCGGGAGGACACTAAGCCGTCGGTCGGCACTAACATTCTAAGTCGCCAGTCGACATTAGCACTCGAGGTTTGGTCGTGATCCACAGGAACACCCACTCCCTGACACGAGATTAGCAAATGAAGTACAGGGTTGGAGCAAACCTGATATCATTCAGGTCCGAATCGCGAGTATCTCGTTGACACCATGATCTTTCTACCATCCCCTGGCACCCCGTACCAAGACCGCATATGCCCATGTCAGGCCGAGCGACGCCTGACGACGCTCGCTCATAAGTTTACAGCGCCTCTTTTCTTATTCCAGTATGCAACACAATACCCTGCCACCCTAGCTGTGCCTTACCCTGTCCTTGTACACGACAAAAGGTGGCAGACCGAACAAAAGCTGTCAGCTCCCCCGACTATATAAGCCTCTCCGCTCCGCATCCCTCAGGTACGCACAATAATATTTTTGCTACTGTTCCATTGCTTTCGCTCTTCCACCACCGGAAACTGACTTAACCGTCAGAATACCTTGCCAGGATTTTTCCCGACGGGTTCGTTAACGGTCCTTTCCTTGCAGATCGAAGTCAACCTCTGTAGCTCGTGATCCTCGAGAGACCATCTCACTCTTAGGACTTCCACCTCGTTTCGCGATAGGATCATAATATAAAAATCCTACTGAAATCAATCAGAGAGTCATGTTCTTGTCAAACTAATTCAATGATCGTTTTCTTTCTAAATTATGGTCAGTATTTTATTTTTTGTTTTTTGTTTTTCAATGTTGTTGCTGTTGGGATCAATTGGGTTGAAAGTGAGTTTGTAGAGCTGGGTCAAAACAATAATTGAACTCTTAGAACCCCTAGATGAAACTATCCCGTTCAAGCACCTAGGGTTGAATCACCTTTTGGGATACAAGTACAACAACCCATAAGCAAATATTAACCAATACAAAATACTAAAAATGTTTTTTTTTAAATGATAAGAAACATTTCATTCGCCATTGATTGACTATGATTCATAGCCACATCTGATTCATACGGAAATGGCAAGATAAACAAGCAGACAAATTGAGGGAAAAATTCATATATCGAGCTCAGAATTCTTGAAGCAAAATATTATTAATTTGAAAAATTGAATGATGACTAACAAAAGGGGATTGGATGCCTATTTTAAAGATTTCAAAATTAGAAATGAATTAATAGAACAATTTGATAACTAGAAAAGATTTGATGAAACTTGTAAAAACTGCCTTAATTATTTTATTCTCCTAAAGAAATGAACCTACCAAAAAAATTAATGCCTTAATCCACATTAAAATTTCATGAGTAAAACTCAAATACTAACAGAAATTATGTACAATGTTACTCTAAAGACAAAATGTTTACCTATGCTGTTTGTTCCACTTCGTGAGCAGTCTTGCAGCAGAAACTAGTTTCACTTAAATAGTGTCTATGAATTGTGTGCATACAGCGTGTGTCCATAACAATTATCAGAATTTTCTTTTCTAAGTAAAGAAATGAAACAATTGGATTATGCAATGAAACAAAGTAAAACAAGGTGGCTAAAGATTAATCAGTTCCTGCTGTTACATTGAATTAGGTAGATGGACAGGTAAAAAGAATTGCCAAAGGAACTTTATAATACCAACACGATCGTTCTCTTGAAATCAGTAGACTAGTTAAAAAGTGTGAAAGAAAGGCATACCTCGACTGTCATGGACATGGAGAAAATACTGAACAAACTTTACAAAGTCTACACTGACATCTCTTGAATCAATCTGGTTAATATACAACTGACTCTTTCTCTCTGTCTTCGCAACTAAATCAGCCAACATCATCACCTAAAGGGCTAAATTTTAGATTGATAATACTTTTCATGAAGGTGATTAGAAAAAAAGGACCACCTGAAATTTGAAATGTAATTACTATGACGAGGTTAATTATGCAGGTATATTTGCTCTAGAAAGTAGGAGGTTGAAGCTGCTTTAACCGCTGAACAACTTGCTTCATTGTTGGCCTTGTCGAAAGTGAATCAACTGTACACATGATGGCTAGATGCAATGTTTCCACCAAATCATCACGGGGCCCAATTTCCCAGAGATCTTCCATGAAGAACTCACGAGCCCGTCCCTCACGGAGAAGCATGCAAGCCCAAGCAACAATATTAAAGCCATTCCCATATGGAGAAAATGAAGGATCCAAGGCTTTCTTGTCTGATATCAATTCCATCAGCACCACGCCATAGCTGTATACATCAGCCTTATCAGAAACACGGCAAGTCATTGCATACTCTGGAGCAACATAACCAAATGTTCCAGCCACACCAGTGGTTGCATGTGTCTCTGAGTTCCCCAGAAGCCTCGCCAAACCAAAATCAGAAAGATAAGCTTTGCATTCATTGTCTAACAAAATGTTGCTTGGTTTAACATCTCTGTGGAGAATGCGAGGTACACAATGATCATGCAGGTAAGCAAGTGCACATGCAATATCCAGAGCAATTTTGTGCAGCACTCTCCAATCAACAGCTCTTTTGTGCCTCCCTTGTATAAACCTCTCAAGATTTCCTCCTGATAAGTAGTTGTAAATGAGAAACATTTCTTCCTCGCCGAGATGGTACCCAATTAAAGTAACAAGATTTGGGTGCCGCAGTCTCCCAAGTGTCTTGATCTCTGCATGGAACTGTTGTAATCCTTGAAATCTTCCTATGGAAAGCCTTTTTATAGCCACCAACACTCCAGGTGAAATCTCTGCTTTGTAAGTTGCTCCAAAGCCTCCATGTCCTATACAATTGCTTGCATTAAAGTTGCCAGTAGCTCGCACAACTGTCTCAAATGTAATTGGAACGCCAATGTCTGTGAAAAGCGTGACTTCTCTACTTCTCGAAGATCGAGCAGCAAATCTTGGGGCACATTTTCTTGTGTATATGTAGAGGACAATCAAAGCAAAAAGGACAGAAACAATGGCTGCAGTTGATGCTATTGAGGCAATCTCAATGTTACTAAAAGCAGTCTTGTTGTTATTGTTTGATGGACTTACAGATGAAGAATCAGTAGAATCTTGTGCACTGCGCCCCTGCCATCCAGATGATGGTGTAATAGAGAGAGACTTTACAGGACAATACTTGATCAAAGGGTTTCCTAGAACACTGTCACAGGTCAATACACTGGCATTATTTGGTAATGATCCAGACAAATTGTTGAATGACACATTCACCGTTGACAGAGATGGCATGCTAGCCAAACCAATCGGAATTTTTCCAGAAAGATTGTTATTATCAAGAAGAAGAATGCTAAGATTTTTCAGGCTTAAAATGCTTTTTGGAATTTCCCCGTACAGACAATTAGAAGAAAGATCTAAAACCTCGAGATCATGCAACTGAGCAAAACCAGTTGGGATGCTCCCTGTAAAATTGTTCTTTCGCAGTGAGAGATACTGCAGATGCTCCAAACTCTCAAACGTTGAGGGAATCTCACCGTGGAAAAGGTTCCTGCTGAAATCTAAACGAACAACATTAGCCAACAGCCCAACATCTTGAGGAATCACACCAGTGATCTGATTACCAGAAACATTAAGAACCACAAGTGAAAGGAATGTAGAACCAATTTCTGAAGGGAGTTGTCCAGAAATCAAGTTATTACTCAGATCTATGATTGCTCCTTTCAATTCATTGCATTTATGAAATACCACATCATCCAGCGGCCCAGAGATATTATTATCATTGGCTAGGAAAGCATAGACTGCCTGGCTTAATCTGTCAGTCAAAAGTGGTAAAGATGGCAAACCGCCAGAAAACTTATTCTGGCAAAGATTATGAAAAACTGTAATATCATGACCAATCGCCAATGAGATTCTAGCCTTTGTTCTATAAAAAAAGAATGAAGAATAGCCAGAAGCTAGGCCATCCAGCGGCAAGTGAGAAATAGGACAAGATTTCAAATTAAAGATTGGAATGGAACCAGAAAGAAAATTCCCACTTATGTCAAAAATATCCATACAAGGCACGGGGAGATCCTGATAAATCAAACCAGCCAGCTTGTTTGAGCTCAGATTAAGAAACTTAAGATTGTGGCATTGACCAAAAGCTTTTGGGATTCCCCCAGTAAACATATTTTCTCCCAAATTAACCATTTCTAAACTCTTGCAAGCACCCCAACTGTTGGGTATCTCTCCCTCGAGCATTGCCTTTGGTGCCCATAGCACTCTAAGGTTTGGCAGCATTGTAATATTTTCAGCTAGATTACCTTGGAAATAATTGAACTCATCACTGTCAGCATAGCCCAAAATTTCAGACAAGATTGTTGGATTGTAAGGGTTAGAAAGCACGAGAACAGATAATTCCAAGCAGCCTCCGAGATCAACAGGCACAATCCCACTAAGAGAGTTCCTTGAAACGTCCAAAACTTGAAGCTTTCTTAATCGACCAAACTCTAGAGGGATGACATCATCCAAAAGATTGGCTGATAAAATGAGCGACTGGAGCTCACCACAATTTCCCAAGCTACGAGGAATGCTACCAACCAGAAGATTGCTGGAAAGGTCCAAATGCTGCAGACTACGGCAGCCACTCCCGAGTTCAACCGGGATCGTACCACCAAACTGATTAAACGACAGATAAAGCTCTCTGAGGCCAACAAAACTGGTGATAAAACCAGGGATGGTGCCATTGAGTTGGTTGCCAGAGAGATCTAGTGTTTCCAAACCAACATTACTAGAAAGAGAAACAGGAATCTCACCACCGATCAAATTCGAAGCCAGGTTTAGCACCCTCAAAGCAGGTGGGAACTTCGACGGGAGGAAGCCGGAGAACGAGTTAGCTTCGAGAACGACCACTTCGAGCTTCTCCAACTCCCAGATCGCGCCAGGGATCTCCCCGCCAAAGGCATGGAACGGCAAGGAAAGCACTTTAAGCTCTGCAAGTACGCCCACAGCAGGGCTCAGCTTCCCAGCGAGACGCCGCCCAGGATCCGGGCAGCGCCTCCAGAACGGTCCTGAACGGGAACAGGAGGAAAACCCGGCGCCGCCTCCGCCTTGGCCTGAGATGTTGAGCCCCACTACTCTGGATCTTTCGTCGCAGGAGACGCCAGGCCACTCGCAGTGGCCAGAACCGGTGGATTCAGACCAGAGAGCGAGAACCCCGGCAGGGTCGGAGGTAACGGAAGCCTTAAACTGGAGCAGCGCTTCTATTTCAACCGAGCTGGCAAAGGCGCCGAGTGGGAAAAGAAGAAGAAGGGACCAGAATAGAGAGGAATGATAGACCCAGCGGCGCAGCAAAGCCGGCGGCCGGCGCATCTTTTGCGGAATCGGAGCTCTCGTCGCACGAGAAGGAAGGATGTAAAAAAAACCAAACCCTAGTTTTTTCACACTCTCCAGAGAAGCAGAGAGAGAGAGAGAGGAGTGAAAGAAGAGGACGAGGACCAAATCGTAATTTGGTGAAATTCCAAGGACATAGGCCGAAGAGTCATCTCCTCGTCGCCCCTCGCCATTGCCAACCTTTTTATCCTTTTCCATATTTTCTAAATATACTCGTTGCTGTTACCCACTGGAGTACTTCCAATAAACAATAGACATTATTGGGCCCCGTAAGCAACTATTATAGGTCAACAACAACTCGGGCTAGTTGCCCTCTTACTCGTGCTCCAATCTCTATCTCTATCTTGTCGCCTTTTGTCTTCTCACGTCGACACCCACTTGCTGAACCACAGTGCGCGAATGTGGACCCCACTGTACGGAACATTTTGGCGTGTGGGTGTGCCGTCCGGGTAATATTCATGATTATGGCAAAATTTGGTGGCAGCGCAACAATCGTGGTCAACTCTCACGTCATTCAGTCAACGACAAGCAGGAGCGGCTGACGACACGTGGCAGACACAACGCCGCCGCGGAGGCGTGAGCATTTTCTTTTAGATTTTATTTTTAAGCATTTTTATTGATAAATACAGATATTCTTACATTCATTTACTTCTCATACGATTAAATCTATTTTAATAAATACTTTTTATAATTAAATAACATCCAATGTGGAGAAATTATCCTAAACTATCACATAAGAAACTCAATTTCTTCAATTTTCATATAGAATAAATTTATTTCCATTTACCTGTATATAAAATTTATTTATTTCAACTTGTTAATATATACTAATTTATTTAATTACTCTTTTTTATAAAAAAATTTAAAATAAAATATAATTCCTCTTAAATACAAGATCATTTAACTAAAATTTAGTATATTTTATATCCATTTGAGTACAGCTCAATCGATTCGTCTTAAAACAATCGATTGATATGAACTTCCAATCAGACAGAAAAAGAGTTGTAATTAATTTGATTGAAAATATACTAAATTGTAATTTAAATATGATAAATTTTGAGAAAAATTATATTTATTTTTAAACTTTTGTACTTATAAAAAATAAGGATTATATTCTCTCTTAACAAATATAAATGTTTGATTATCAAACGATTCTTAATTTATCAGAACTCCACAATCAATTGTCCCAATCGATTAGAGTTATTATAGACAATTCTAATCGATTCTGGATTAAAAAAAACATATTTAATTTGATAAAAAAATATATTGAATTCAAGTTAAATCATGTTTAATTTAAAAGAAATTATACCGTATTTTAGATGTTTTTATTTAAAAAATAAAAATGATTAAATAAATCATTATGGATTAAGTTTTAAAAATAAATAAAATTTTAGAAAATGGAAACGAATTTTTGCCACGCTAAGCCCGATGATTAAATTTAGGCTGCGTTTGGTAGAGTGTAATCTACCCTATAATGTAATCCAGATTACATTACAAGTTGGATTCCTTTGTTTAGAATAACTTTAAAATTGTAATATAATATAATCTCGATTACAAAATAGGTTGATGATTTATAATCTGGATTACAAAACAAAACCTATATAATCTGGATTACATTACAGCTTGTAAAGTCGTCGGCCGGGTGGCGACGGTCGTCGGTCGTCGACGGTTCGCCGGCCGTCGACCGCCGCCGGCCGGCGACCGCCAACCGCCGCCGCCGGCCGGCGACCGCCGACGGTCGTCGGTCGCCGGCGGTTCGCCGGTCGCCAATCGTCGGCCACCGGCCGGCCGGCGGCGGTTTTCGGTCGTCAATCTTAATTACATTACAGGATAAATTACCACCCACCAAATAAAGGAATCCAACTTGTAATGATTATCAAAGATTACATACAACTCATTACCAAACATAACAATATAATAAGATTACATTATATTAAATTACAAACTTGATTATATTATAGACCCGATTATATTATTCCCTACCAAACGTATTCTCAAGGTACAATTTGAGGTCAAAAGCAATTTACAAAATCTGTTACGTAATTCGATTTTATAAAAATAAAAAATTTTCATCTTGTCAAAATTAAAAAAAAAAAAATCTGTTACGTAATTCGATTTTTTTATTGACTAACCGGATTTACCTATTTGGATTCTGTATGTTTCAGCCACGTGTAAAAGGGCATTTTAGTAAATTTGATACGCTTTCACGAGTCCCGCCCTCGTCGCCGGACGCGAAAATATTATTATTTATTTTATTATCGAAAAAACGAGTGGAGTACTTTTTTCCCCCCTTTTCGTTCTATTTCCGTTCCCAAATTTCACAGATTTCGATTCCGATCGGCCTCCAATTGCCCCCTCGAACGCCATAATTGACGCCCTATTCGATCTCCACTTGTTCCTCTCCTCCGATTGGTGCTGATTTCGTCCCTTTTTCGAATCGCGCGATAATTTCTAGGGTTTGAGTTTCCGTTTGCCGATCGGGTCTCGATTTCTCCTCGATCTTCGAATCGGTTTCGTCAATAGGTTGTATGATTAGGTTTCTATGTTTCCCCCAACTTGATTTTGCAGGATAGCTTTGTTGGCCGGAAAGATCTGAATCTAGGGTTGTCCTTTCTAGGGTCGGGGTTTCTGTCCGTTAATCTGGTCTCGAAATCTTCTCGATCTTCTAATCGGTTTCGTCAATAGGTTGTTTGGATAGGTCCCTATCTTTGCCCCATATTGATTTTTCATAAAACGCTTGTTGAATTTTGAGATCTAAATCTAGGTTTAGAGTTTGCTTCGGGTCGCGATCCGGAGTTGTTATATCTTCACTCTTCTCCTAGATTTTTATGTAAATTAATTTCCTTTTGGATTTTCAACGTCTCTTCTTTCGTGATTCAATCTTATCCTTACGATTCGGGATCTCGGACAGGTCTCTTCATTCAGGAATAGGAACTTCTTCGTTTGACCTATTACTTTGGTTAAATCTCATCCCCCTCAGCTTGCTTATCTGTTGACACATATCCTCATTTTATCAGAATTGTTTTATCATTCTAATTGTGGTAGTATATTCCCCTTCAAGCGCGAAGCGAGCTCCTTTGCTGGATTTCTCATTAATGGTTAGTATTACAGCAAATGCTCCTGTCGTCATCTGTGGTTTCGATTATGTACTTGGAAAATGAAATACACTATTCAATGTTTAGTTGTCTGACATAGCTTGACACTGATGTCCATGGCATCGTGTTAGTTAAACTAGGACATCTCAATTATGCATTACCTTTTTATATGCACTTTCATTTCTAGTCATGGACATCATTGGTCACTTGATGTTTGTGTCTGTGCAGTCCTCAAATATAAGACTTGATGTGGCGTGATTGCTGGACTTGAAAATTTGATACAATAAGTTACGCTTCATGTAATAGTTAGAGAACCTACTCCTTTACGTTGAGATGATTAACATTTAGGGATTTCTATCATTATTTAAATGTAATTTGCTTCGAGTTGCACTCGAACTTCTGTTAAGGATCTAATGTGTTGAAGCTTTATTTACAATTTATTTTCTCAACCAAAAATCTCCATGTCAGATTTCTTTATTGTCTAGATACGTGGGTTTCCCTAATGGAGTTAAATTTTTGGTTTCAAGTTTTTCCCACAAATAAAACCTTTGTGGTACTCAGTATTTTCACAAAAAAGACCACCCAAATTGTTACATCCTTATGGTTGATTTGTAGCAGTAATTGCAAGATAATAATTGTCTAATTCAGATTCAAAACTAAAAAATGTTTCCAGGGGAAACTTCGGAAGGATATACTGGATGATCCAACATAGTAACATTACAAAAGATAAATAATTATGGTGGCATTCTATTTTGTTAGTTCTAAGACATTGGCTTCGTGAAAGATATAGAAAACTTCTGTGTGACACGCAAAGTTCCCAAATGATCACTGTGTTTTGAGGAGTCCGTTGCTTAATGTTGAATGTGCTGAGTTGAAAGTTTCTGTTCGTGTTGACTTGGGATGTAGCTGGAATACTGTAAAAGTTGCTGTGGACACTAAACTTCTTGTCCCTAACAAAACCAATGCCTCTCTTTTTATTTAAAAACTGTGTGAGTATAGTATTTGACTTGCTGCCAGTAGTATTAGCTACACATGGACTCAATTACTTGATATAAGAGTCCACTCTTTTCCTTTGACATGAAATGCTTCTTTTCTTTCCAATGTGATATCATGTTTTCTTACTTAAATTTATTGGCTATTATATCTTGTATGTTATGTATCTTGAAATTTTGAAACAGCTAAATCTTGAGCCCTTTCAATTACAAAATTGCTGTTTTTCTTTAGACAAATCTGTGGTTTATCTTGCTGAAAATATACTTAGTTTCGCACTTAAAGTCAATCGTGTGACAAAAAGTCCACTCTTTTCTTGGGAAAATACTGATATTTTCTTTGTGTACATTCATCTATTTGGCTTTTATGGTCGTACATAAATGTTAAGAATTTTTTTTAAAATCTATTTTGTGGTCTATTTATAGTTCTTTTGCTTGTAAGTTCTGCAGGATAAAATGGTTTTTGTCCATGATGATAATTGTTTGCCCAATGAATTTGCTTATCTAAATGAAAGGCATCTTGCTTGTGATGATCAAATTACACCATTTTCTGAAGATTGTGTGTATGGGATTGCGGCTGCTGAGGGACTAACATCAGGTAATTTGAGCCGGTACTTAATCTTCAAATTCTGGGACTTATTAGTGAAATAACACTAAACTTTTCTTAAGCTCTGTAGATGATTAGAATGATTTCCATATCCATTACAAATATTTTAAAAATATGACTGCTGATCATCTATACAATAATCATCAATGTGGGTCTCAGTAGTAACCCTGCTTGTTGTGGATGACAGGCAATACCAGTGAAGTTGCTTTGTCGGATAAGGACAAAAAGCGTCCTTCAGATAGTGAGTCTTGTTTACAAGCAAGCAAGCGTCTAAAACAAGTCGATCAACATCTGCAATCGAGTTCTTTTGAAGAAATTTGCACCAGTGCCACCCAGTTATCTCCAGGTACTTGGTTGTTCTATTTAAAACATGATTCAAAGAGAACGTGTGATTATAAAACATGTTCTTTTAGGTGTTTTTGAGGATTCAAAGGATCATCAGCTGATTGTTGCATCGGAGGAATTTGCTACTGAAGCCAAGAGCCATTGCTTTGCTCAGGAGTTGTCTGTCAGGCTACCTTTCCGTCTAGGTTCTTCTGGATATACTGGTCGAGCATCTGACTTTGATAGCTCTGAAGAGATACTTTCGCCTCTTTATTATGGATTCAGTCGGAAGCGCGTTGCTATTGGCGGCAATCATCAGGCTAATATTCCAGCATGGAGGCCTTGTGAATTGAAGAATCAATCGAGGGATTATGAAAACTGTGCTTCTCAATCGACCTCAATCACGAGTTCATGCTATAATTTTGAAGCTGACAGCAACAAATGGCTTGGGACACAGGTAATGCCTATGCCCGACTCTTCTCTGCTTCCGGTAGCCCACACAGCCTTGCATCACAAGGTCGATTGTAGTTGTATAGATGATGATTCGATCAGATGTGTGAGGCAGCATGTTGCAAGATCACGAGAAATGATCAAACAAGACATAGGTCTGGAAAGACTTGAACAGTTGGGTTTTGGCACTATGGGTGAGGTCGTGGCTCGAAGTTGGACCGAAGAGGAGGAGCAACTTTTCGCGGAAATTGTGTCTTTGAATCCTGCCTCACTGGGCAACAACTTCTGGAATAAAATGCCTCTATTTTTCCCCGATAAAACTAGCAAAGAGCTAGTGAGCTACTACTTCAACGTATTCATGCTCAGAAGGCGAGCGGTCCAGAATAGACTGGACCCGCT
Organism: Boesenbergia rotunda; assembly: GCA_024364735.1. NCBI lineage: Eukaryota > Viridiplantae > Streptophyta > Magnoliopsida > Zingiberales > Zingiberaceae > Boesenbergia > Boesenbergia rotunda. The sequence goes on from JAGFNQ010004310.1 coordinate 167,866, forward strand.
GCACGTCGACAGCGATAATGAGGAATTGCAAGAACATGACGACGGTGAATCCGTATCAGAAGAAGATGATGTTGCCGACGACGAAGACCTTGATGAAATGGAAACAATCGAGGAAGTCGACTGCGTAGAGAATCACCGCTGTTACAAGCATACCTATGATGAGAAATATTCCTCTGACGATGCGAAAGGATACATCGACACAGAAGAGTTGGCTTTCGCATCTGGTACGCACCTCGCTTCCGACATCCAGGATGAATCTTGCACCTCTTTTGAAGGCCAGCACAACGGGATTGGTTTCGAGGACCCTATCAGTAGTTTTCCATTAGAGGATATGATCTTGGTTTACAAAGACGACCAGACCGATGGGTTTTTGAATGGTCATGGCGACCTCCAAGCTTGGGACAAGAGCTATAGCAGTGGTGGATTGGAGAAAGATGACTTCTTATCGACAGTTCATGTGATAGAGGAGGTTTTTGGCAAAGAGGATATGTGAGAAATGAGAATTAGAACCCAATAACAATTGAATTCCTCTTCAATGTTTGTGAATAACTTCTATGTTATTTGTTGATGCTTAATAGAATAGAAATAAAAACTAAACAAATTTATTTGTGTAAGTTAAATTATCTAGCAATCTCTTGCCCAAATGAAATATTAATACATTGCATGAGATGTTCGTCTTAATAAGATCAACTTGTTGGAGATTGAATGAAAACTGCAAAAATGTTTTCTGCTAGATAATTTAGGGATTCAGGAGCTCAATCAGACACAAAATTTAAAGCTTGAATTTGATTTGGGTAAAACATCCAACGATGAATTCAAGATGTTCAAGGATCATCATTCATCACATCAAACAAGAACCATAACCTTATTCAAGACCAACAACTATCACAGAAACGAAGACCTTAACAGCATACACATATGTTATTACCCAATTCCCAGAAGCAAATTTAAGACGATAAGGAAAATCTCATCGATAGATAGGACAGAACACTGCTACCTTAGATCTTGTCAATATCTTCATCCTCGAACTCGATGTAGTCATCGGCACCGCCCTCGTCCTCCTCGTCGAGTCCTCCGATGCCCTCGTTGAGGCGGATGTTCTCAGGGAGCTCGCCGTAGGCCTTAAGGAGACGGGCCTCGTCGGGCATATACTTGAAGATGACGTCGGCCTTGTCGTCCTGGTAGTCACGGAGGCCGACGAGGATGATGTCCCCGGCGGCGATCCATACCTTCTTGTGCATCTTGCCGCGGATGTGGCAGAGGCGCTTCGATCCGTCGATGCACGTCGCCTCGCAGCGGCCGTTTCCGAGCATCCGGAGGACCTGGGCGTACTCCTGGCCGTCCTCCTTGAAGACCAGCTCGCGCTTCTCGTCGTCGGCCTCGTTCTTTCCCCTCTTCCGGTTCTTCCCTCCCTTTCCCTTGTTCTTCGGCATACTTGGATCAGAACCCTAGCGCCGATCTCGCCCTTCGCTGCTTCGTTTCTTCGCCGCGAAGGATCGCGAGAAGCCGACGGAAACGATGCCCACGCGCAGCCCTAATTTTATGCTCCTCGAAACGGGCGTGGCCGTCGATCTGCGCCTACGCGAATCTTGAAGCACGATGCTTCGTCAACTTAATTATTTTCCTTATTTATTTTGAACAAAAATCAAAAGGCCATTTCATATCATCAAAAGTGACTCTTTTAAACAAATAAATAAAAAAAAATTAATTGACCAACATTATTATAATTATTATCGATAATTATTATAACATATAAGAGCCATCCAGTAGTTGTTATAATATTTTTTGGATGAATTTAAGATTTATATTATGTAAAATCACTTTTTACCGGTGTAGAAGTTTTTATATAAATACTAAAATACTAATCCCTAAACTCATCCTAAATATATTGTAACAACTGTTGATGCAATCTTGGTTAGGTCAGGATTGACCTAGGTTGACTAGGCTCGGGTGAGTCGATGTCAGATAAGCTTGGTGAGCTTATGTTTAGATGTTTCGATGTTTGATAATTATGTTTGAATGTCGTATGATGTCAAGTGAGTCAAGGTTGACTGGAGACTTGACTAGGTGAAGTCCAGGTGGATCGGGGAGATCGCACGCTGGCATGGGAAAAGACCTAGTGGGACTAGGTGAAGTCCAGGTGGATCGGGGAGATCGCACGCTGGCATGGGAAAAGACCTAGTGGGACTAGGCACACCTAGTGGGACTAGGTGAAGTCCAGGTGTATCGGGGAGATCGCACGCTGGCATGGGAAAAGACCTAGTGGGACTAGGTGAAGTCCAGGTGGATCGGGGAGATCGCACACTGGCAATGGGAAAAGACCTAGTGGGACTAGGTGAAGTCCAGGTGAATCGGGTAGATTGCACGCTGGCAAGGTGGAAGTCTACCGAGAGACTAGACCTAACTCGAGGGTTAGGCAAACCTGGTTGGGAATCAGGTTAAGTCCTAGTTGAGAGCTAGGATGGAGAAATCCAGGTTGGTCAAAGGGGTTGACCGTGAAATTGAGGTTGGTCAAAGGGGTTGACCGTGAACACAAGTTAGGTTGGTCTCAATCGATTGGGTGATCAATTGGGTTGTTGTCTCGCGAGAACAAGAAGGATCTTAATCAATTGGGTAATTGATTAAGAAGGATGGTAATCAATTAGGTAATTGATTAAGGAGGATCTTAATCAATTAGGTAATTGATTAAGAAGAAAGTGAATCGATTGGGTAATCGATTAAGAGAGTTTGTTGCGAGAACAGAAGGTGGCTGAATCGATTGGGTAATCGATTCAGCCTTCCCTTAATCGATTGGTCAATCGATTAAGAACAGTCTTAATCGATTGGCTAATCGATTCAGGTTCAAAAACTAGCCGTTGAACGGCTAGTATGACGTGGTAATCGATTGAGTAATCGATTAGGGAACCCTAGGCGTCGGGTATAAGGGTTTTCACGCAGCTTTTGAGCAATATCTCTTCTCCCCTTTTTCCTCCTTCATTGGTGTCATCTCAAGGGAAGTCTTGGAGGTTTTTGCTGCTGCATTTCCAAGGTTCTAGAGGCAACCACAAGCTTGAAGATAGCAAGGAAAGCAAAGAGAGTTTATTCATTGTAAATCTTGTAAGATTTCATTTTGTGTTTGCTTTGATTCTTGTTGTATCTTTGTGAAAGCTTGTAAGAGGTTTCTCCACCTCAAGAAGGAGATCTTTTATAGTGTATGAGAGAGTGAGGAGAGTGGATCCTTGGATTAGTCACCCGACCGGGGTGGATACCAAGTAAATCCTTTGTGTTAGCGTTTGCTCGAGTCTTCCGCCGCGACAAATCATCACGGAGCAAATCGGAGCTAATCACCCCCCCCTCTAGCTCGTCTACCGGTCCCAACAACAACTATGGGATAATTTTTACCCATTATAACATTGGCTTCATAACTTCTATACAATGTTAACTTTAAATCTTAAATTTATAATAAATACGTTATAATAACTAATGAATAACTTTTATATATTATAATAGCTAACGATAGTTCTTACAATAAAAATGTTAACTAAGGAATAATTTTGAAATCAAATCACTAATAGACGTTCATTTGATTTTTCTTTGAAAAAGAGATGATCATTCTATGTCAATCTTCTTGCTTTAGATTTTTGCCCCTATTCTTTGTAAATCCTTTAATAAAACAAATTCAAATAATTTATTATTTTTTACATTAAAAAATATTAGATATAAATAATTTATTATTTCCCTTGATATAAATAATTTATTAAATAATAAGCATTTTGCTCTCCTATCGTAATTAAAAATATTTTTATCACTAGATATGATACACTCGATGAACAAAATTAATGAAACCCTTAATGAATAATGTGACATTTTGTATGTACACATCCGATTATTACTCGGACACACCGTCACCCCGAATCAAACTATACCCTGAGGGCATGGTGAACCTGTCAGGGATCGCTACATGTAAAATGTCGCGCTATTTATTGAATTTTTCCTTGAAATTTTTCACTGAGTATATCATTTTTCTTTTCCTCATGCGCACCTTAGAATATTCATATATATAAGCAATTTATAAATTCTATCATTGCTTACCTATTAGACTTATACACATGTATTTTAGTATTTGTACATATTCCAAAATAAAAGCATATCTCTTACTAAAAATATATATATAATAATACATTTCCAATCCATTACAAACAACCAAGTCATGCATTGCACACTCAAAGCTTGAGTTCATCTACAACAAAAGATTAAATACAAGAGATTAATTAAACTTGGAAGGAAAAAAAATACGAAATCCAAAGTTTATATTATTTTTTTTAAAAAAAAGTATATATACGAAAAACACATTCCATTGATAAGAACCACCACCTTGGCCCTCAATCCAACGTTATAGGCAAGCTTCCAAAAGGCAGCAACAGCATAGAGCAGCACAGCTACAAGCATATATAAGAGAAAAAAACTTTTTTATAACAAAAATAACAATAATAAAAGGTTAATTTTGTGCTAGCAAAGAAGGGACAGATCTAGAATTTTAAATTTGGGAGGGCCGAATAGATGAAAAAAAGATAAAATTAAATTTAATCATCCAAAAGATTCGAATTTTAGATGTGTGTTAAAAAAATAAAACTTACCACTAAACTAACTATACATATTATTTTTAAAAGGATTAACATATATATTAAGAATATAAAAAAAATTCTATAAAAAATAATATTATTAAAAATTTATGTTTTTTTAGGGGGGGCATGGCCCCTCGGGTCCTATGATAAATCCGCCCCGGCTAGCAAATATAATTTTAATAAGAAGCATAAGTAGTATGACTACCTTCCCCTCCCCTCTCTTCTTTTGTTTAAATTTGTTTTCTTATCCATTCTAATTTAAAATATAGATATAAGGGCATACATAGCATATATTATTTGTAAATTTAAAAAATTGAATATTTTTTAAATTAGGAGAGTTTTAAATTTTTATAGATGATGTTGATTAGTGAATATCATTATCCTATATGTTATAATAAACTTGTGATAAATTTTATTAAACTTTTATAAATTCAAAAATTCAATGATCTAATTCTGAGTTGAGGTCATGAATACAATATGAGACATAAGAATCTCGAACCGCTTCAAATCAAAATCTATGATTTTAAATCTGAATTTGACCGTCTAAATTGAGAATAATAAATTTTTAAATAGGTAGATTAAAATTTTGAATGTGAAAAGAAAGAAGGAATATAATGAGATAGCATTTTTTTTTTGAAGAATTTATAATTTCAAATGATATAAGAAATGCTTACCATCCTTCAACGAAAGAAGGGCTGTTATTGTTTTGATATTGTGGGGGAGGTGGTTGAGCATAAGGCGGGAAATAGCCCGGTGGAGGAGGAGGATAGTTTGACGGTGGGTATCCCCCGGCCGGTGGAGGGTAGCCGCCTGAGTAGCCTACGGGAGGTGGGTATCCTGGTTGGGGATACCCTGATTGTGGGTCAGGAGGATATCCTGGTGGGGGGTATCCTGATGGTGGGTATCCCATTGGCGATGGATACCCGCCTTGGGGTTGGTAGCCCGGTGGTGGGTAGCCTGGCGATGGCTGATTAATATCCTTGGAATGATTTTCCATGGGAGGACCTTCAATAATGATATATTAATAAATTAGATATTTAAAAAATATATTATTGATTGAGTTGGTAGGCACCTTGGGAGGAGGGACTTGTGACAGAGGGAATATTGAAGAACAATGATTGTGATGGGAACTCCTCCTCCTTCTCTTTCTTCTCCTCCTCCTCCTCTATGAATCCTTCACTAATAATGGATAGGTGAGGATGTAAATTGTCGCGATAAATGGCCTTCAAAAGTGGATAAATTTAGAGGTTTGAAACACCCGTAAAAGATCGATCGATATATGATCAGGTGGAATGCTGGAAATAGAAGTTCAAAATTAAAATTGAAGTTCTCTAATTTTAGCGCAATACCAACGATATAATCAAGTTTTTGTTTTCTTTTTAACTTCCTTATCGATCATAAAAAAAGAAGACTTGAGTTTGAATATTATTATAGTAATTATATAAAAATTATTTTAATATTTGATCATGATAATTCAAATATCAATTAAAATTATTCTAATTAATTTAATAATCAAAATTGATCAAAAGTATTATAATTAGAGTAATTTTATCAAAATTACTACAATGTATAATATTTAACCAAAATTACTCAGCGTTTAAGCAAATTAAAGATGCTATAACAATATTAAACAAGAATATTTCTAAGATATCAATCACCCTCTTAACATATTTTTTTAAAAAAATACTTTTTAATGATAATAAAAATAAAGAACACCAAAGGTCTGAAAGTTTAGATACAACAAATGAAGCAGTGGACGAATTCACTCAGTTCAGATTGAGTACGAGGCCAAACTGAAGGCTTCTCGAATTAAAGGTGATGGCAAATGTGTTGTAAATATAGCACTAAAATCAGTAATATATTTGTACCAATAAAATCGGGTAGCATGCAATAGACAGTAAATGAATAAGCAGGGTTAGGAAATCGTTATCCTCCGGTTGAAGCGTCGGCGCGCCGACTGTCTTTAGAGAATTTATTGCCGCCCTACGGTGCAAAGGCTCCCGGCAAAACTCCCCCAAGATCCGACAACCACGCTGCGTTCGTAGGTGCACTCCAAAACGAACGCTGCCTTCGGACTCAACCTCAGATCGCACAAGACGAAGCCTCAAGACCCAAAACGACCGAAGAAGAAAGAAGGAGAAAAACTGTCTTCGGAGAACGCTGCCTTCAGAGAAGGAGAGGCGCGCACAGAGAGAGAAGAAGAGAAGGAAGAAAGCAGTGAGTAATTAATCTTCTTCTTCTCTTCTCCTTTTATAGATCAGAAGAGGTGTCTGTTTGCCTCTTCGCGCAGACACGCGAACCGAGGGGTCGCGTCGTGCGCGATTTTGAGAGAAACGCAACTTCTCAAAATAATAAAGAAAGCCAAATTGATTTAGAAATCAACTCGAACCGAAATCTGCAAAACCAAACCGGGCCGCCCGCAAGCGCGAGGCTCACGGGCTGGGGATTTGCACCCCCCCCTGCGCGTGCGTCGCGCCCGGTTTATGGATTTCTGGCCCAGACCCCCTGAAACCACCTGGTTTGGGCTCAACCCGTGCATGCGTGTAGGTCCCCCTAAGCCATCTAAGCATTATAGGAATGACTTGATATATAAGGCCTTCCATCTCCTTTGGCTTAGCAATGTGGGACTAAAGGTTTTCCAATAGATTTGAAATTTCAATCAAAATTCAACAAAATGAACACCTGAGTAGTAATCGTAATTCGTAACGGCAAGCGAATCGGGATCTAAAGGTCATGAACACCATGGTAGCCAAGGCAAAGCTACTCCCGGGGGAGGGAGCTAAAGACAGTGAAGGCAAAACGATGGGCTCAGCTAGAGGAAGACAAGGCCTAAGTAAATTGATCCTAATCAGTACTCTTGTCCTAATTTAATTAATTAATTAATTAATTAATTAATGTTTAAGAAAACTATAGACACAACAAAAGTGTACGTTAATTCAAGACTAATTAAAGATTTTGGAGAATAACACAGGCTATGAAATTAATTAAGCTGTGCTAAGTTAGTCGGATAGATCTGTCAAATTGGTCAATTTGAGCAAACTAAGTTGGCCATCAAGTAGGACAACTCAGGGGCGGAGCCACCCTTGGGCTAGGGTGGGCTCCAACCCCACCTACCTTTTGACCTAGATAACAAGAATTTATTAAAAATTAGGAAGGAGAGAAAAGATTGAGAAGAAAGGATCGTAGGAAAAAAATAGAGAACTGGAAAAGATAAAAATGAATCAAAAGAGAGCCATGGAGTTGCTATCGTACGAAAGGCAGTGGCAGTGGACGTAAAGTGCACGTGCATGAGAGAGAGAGAGAGAGAGTGAAATAGCAAAAGAGAAGATTTTTTTCTAAAAAAATATTCTAATTATTTTTAAAGAGAAGATTTAATTTATCATTCAATTATAATTTAACTAAATTAAATATAAATTAATTTTAATTTAAATCAACGTAATTCTTATTTTCACATCTACTAAATCCAACTTGATTTTAATTTAACATCCTAATTTTATATTCAATGAGTTAGTTTATTTAATTTTTATTTTTTTAACAAGTACTTAAGAATTCTTACAATACTTAAAAAAAACAAAATATCTGATACCCTTGATTATTATAATCATTTTTGTTTTTTCAACAACAATTTAATAAGTTTTTTCAACTATAAAACTTGATTATAAAATTTAAAATATAGTATTCATATATATTTTTTAATTTATGTATATTTTTAAATTAATATTTTGATATATTAATTATAGTCGACAAATCCTATATAATTTTAAATCCTAACTATGCCATGGGACAACTGAACTAGCTAGGCAGATCTAATGAATCAAACAAGTTGGTTGAGCTAATCTAATAGGCCGAACAATTTAAGTGTAGCAGGCCAAACGGTCTTAGCGAGATCTACGATTAATTTGGGCTTTCTTGGAAAATTAGTTCGCCAGATTGTATGCAATGATTAATGACTTTTGGGCAACTGCATAACACCAAATTTTAAAAATGCTCAAATGAAAAAGTTTAATTTGTTCTATTTTTTATTTTTATTTTTTAAAAAATTATATGTTTTTTATTTTTTAGAAAATAATTTTATTTTATTTTCTAAATTTCCAATAAATATTATATCTTTTTCTAAAAAATAGAAGAGAAAAGAAAAATCATATTTTGTCATAAAATAAAAATAGAAAATTAAGATGGAAAATGAAAATCAAATATTATCTACTATCTTGTTATATTTTATCCCTCTATTAAATCTAATTTTTTTTCTGATCATCTTTATTTTGATTTTTTATACATGCAATCTCTCTTCTTTTTCCTCTCTTATCATGGATCTAATCTGAATCATATCAAACCTAGATAATCTAAATCGGCTCTATCACAGAGCTGATCTAATTCAGATCAGGCCTACTGTGGGCCTAATTTCTTAAAGATCAAGATCACGTCTTAGTTGATTTTTATAATATTTTAATACATTCAAAAAGTCAAAATAAATAATAAATGGTACTATTGAACTCCTTGCAATCTTAGACATCCACAGGATTTGAAATAGATTCAATCGGATGATTGTCTAGGTCTATCATTGGGTTTCAACCTATTTCAGGATTTATGAGATTGCAAGGAGTTCAATAATGGCATATATTATTTATTTCGACTTCGGAGGTATTAAAATGTTATTGAATGAATCATAATATGATCTCTGAACATGGGCTTGATCTGAATTAGACTAGTCCTGGTAGTACCGATTAAGATTTAGTGAAAAAAAATTAAATTGTGCATTATGCAAATAAAAAAAGAAGAGAGAAAGATAAAACGTCAGATTAATAGAGAGGTAAAATAGACAAAATAAATATGTTTCTTAGATCCATTAGGAATTTTGGATACGCCCCATGTGCAATTGCCATTGTCTTTTCTCAAGGTTTGGAGACTCGAAGTTGGAGATGTTTGAACTCGCTGCATTATGTGGGTTAGATCTTAAACCATATCCAATATGCCAAAATTTAAAAAAAAAAAACTCAATAAAAAATTAAACTATTCTAGATATGAGATTAAAGAGTGATAATGAAAACTAAATTTATTTTTTTTGATAGTTAATGATAAAATAGTGTTGGATTGTGATTTATAATTTATAATATATAAATATATACGTAATTTATAATGCATGACCCATTAAAAAAATTACAGAAAAATTTGTTTTATTATAAAGAGAAGTGTAGATTTATTTTTTTGCATAAGAAAATTACAGTCAATGGTTTCCGAACGACAATCGAACGTGTGGATATAAAGTGTCACGTTATTTACTAAGATTTTCATTAAAATTTTTCACTGAGCGTATTGTTACTCTGTTCGATGTCGTGTTGATATAGTATATTAGAATTATAAAAATTTTATTGAAAAATTTAATTATTAGAGTTGTCCTTAATATTTATTAGAAATAGTTTAACCGTCATTTACGTACATTTTAGGTTTTAGTGCATGCATAGATGCAGTCTTGGTGTCGAACCATCCACGTACTGATCCATACAAGATTATGTCAAAATCTTGTCATTTTATCTCCGCGATTAATTGATTAGAGATTTAGAGGATGATAGCTTTAGAAATCAATTTTTGACAGATAGAACTCTCAGAAAAAAAAAATTCCTTCTAACCCTTACTCATTTAGCGGTTGATTATAAATTAACTTCATGATTTACTTTTTTATATAATCTTCGGATGAACTTTAAGCGACATTTGGGATAACATAATCACCCTTTATTACAAAATCTGTCATTTCTCATTTATTTTATTGAGGTCTGATCATTGCTATAGGATTCCAATATAGCAAGGCTTTTGATAAAGTTAATTTGTAAATTATAATTAATATGTTTTGCCTTATAATTTTAGTAAGAAAAATGTTCACAATAATCATGAAAAAACAAAGGAATCAATGCACGGGACAAGGAAGGGCTCCTTGATTATGATTTAGAGAAAAGATTGAACCTAACTGATCTAGTGTTGGGTGTGATCTATTTTCAATTGAGTTGATTATTATGAGATAGATATTGCTATAATAGAGAAAGATTCGAATTTTGATAAAATATATCATCCCGGCTTTGCCTATGGGCAGGGGCGTAGGCCGGGCCCATCGGCCAGCCTGGCACCATGAGGGCTTGGCATATAGGTCAGCCGCCATATCCGCAAATAGGATCCCAAGTCCAGAAACCCTTTCTAGGGGAAGAAGGGGGAATTGGGCCCCTCAGATCCTTCGAGAGAACGGCTGGGTCCCACCCTCGCTAGCCGGCTAACTTTGTAAAAGGCCTAGTCATTCACACTAGCCCGCCTCAGACCCTGAGCAGAGTTTTGGGCAAGTCTCGAGGTAACTCCCGGCCTAGGGCGTACCCTGCGCCTTCTTTGCACTCCCTACTAGGCGGACGCGTGGCTATCCACGCTCCCTGGTCCTTACCCGACCTGGTCCCTGGCACCCGGACTTGTCAGGCGACGCTCGGGGGGCGGGTCATCCCGCCTAGACACCCTCGCGCATCCTTACTTCCAGGGTACAGTCCTACTAGCGGGTTCCTCACGCCTTGCCTGTCTCCGACATTTCCACGCGCCCATGCCGCGCATCCAGTACTCTTGTACTACGCTTCCAGTACCCCCCGTACTGCGCGCCCAGTACTTGCGTACTGCCGGAGCACCCCGCGCCATGTCGCGCCTCTCCTCTGTGCTCTGCACGGGCTGACAGTCATCACGCCCTAGTCCCGTCTGCGCGGACTTGGTTTGTCAGCCCCCCGGTCATAAAAGCTCAGCACTCCCCCTATCTCAGGTACGCGCGCACTAGAGTTCTCGCATCCCTTGCCCCATCTCCCTTCAGTTTCCGCTCATCTGTACTGGGGACTGACTTGATCGTCGGAGTGCCTGATTGGGGATTCCCCCGGCAGGTTCGCTGACGGTCCCTGTTTTGTAGGAGCGAGGCGAGGCGCTGCTAACACACATCCACCTCTTCGGCCTGTGACTTCCGAGAGGCCCGTCCAGCCCGTTGGGCTGCCACTCCACTCCGCGACAGGATCAAAAATGGCGCTAGAAGGAGGGACACCAGCAGCCTGATCGGAAGTGGAAATGGGAGATCCATATGGGTTCTGGTGGATAGCGTTCCCGGAGAATACAAGCTTTCCTTCATTCGATCGCGGTAGAGCCCTTAGCGCCCCAGAGGCTTTCCGACGGACCCCCATGGGGTATTTCTTGATTTCACCTTCTTTCTAGCAAAGCGGGGCAGGACCGCCGAGGCAAAGGAAAGGAGACAGGATATGGCTCCACCGCGTCTGACATTTGGACTTCTGGATGTATCCCATATATTTCATGCGCCTATGTAATTCGGTCTTTTTGAATATGGGTATATTCTAGGCGTCTGAGGGTATGGACGCATTCTGCACACTCGCCGCATGTCTAAAATCGGACCTTCTAGATCACACATCATTTGCCCGATGCGCCCGTCAGAAATGGTTTTTCTGAAAAAACAGTCGTTGCTGCATTACCCTCGGCGAGGCTCTCAGGCGGCGCGTGGCGGCCCACGCTCCCTGGGATGCCCTCGACCGGGAAGCCTCGGCGAGGCTCTCAGGCGGCGCGTGGCGGCCTACGCTCCCTGGGATGCCCTCGACCGGGAAGCCTCGGTGAGGCTCTCAGGCGGCGCGTGGCAGCCCACGCTCCATGGGATTAGGGATGGAAACAGGCCAGGCCAGGCCAGGCTTTCACCTTAACAGGCCAGGCCTGTATAATAGCAAACAGGCCTGAGCCTGGCCTGTGGCCTGTTATAGGCTTTATTCTAGGCCTGAGCCTGGCCTGGCCTGTGGCCTGTGGCCTGTTTATAAAGCCTATAATTTAATTCGATTATCCAAAATACTGATTTAACAAATTAGTTTAAAATACCATAAATATATATGTTCCTTCCAAAATAAATATATAAAATATGTATGATATAACGAAAATATATTTGTGGTGTGTTGGCTAGTAGCGTGTAGATAAGAGTTTGCTCGCAGAGGTCTAAAGATCAAAACTTTATTATGATAATTTGTATCATTTAATTTTAACAGGCCCAGGCCGGCCTGTCAGGCCTCATAGGCTTTAAATTGAGCCTGGGCCTGGCCTGATAAGAAAAACAAGCTTTTAAATGGGCCTGATTGTTATTTTATTTTTAACAGGCCCAGGCCAGGCCAGGCCAAATGCAGGCCAGGCCACAGGCCCCTGACAGGCCGCTTGGCCTATTTCCATCCCTAGCGGCCCACGCTCCTTGGGATGCCCTCGACCGGGAAGCCTCGGCGAGGCTCTCAGGCGGTGCGTGGCGGCCCACGCTCCCTGGGATGCCCTCGACCAGGAAGCCTCGGCGAGGCTCTCAAGAGGCGCGTGGCGGCCCACGCTCCCTGGGATGCCCTCGACCGGGAAGCCTCGGCGAGGCTCTCAGGCGGCGCATGGCGGCCCACGCTCCTTGGGATGCCCTCGACCGGGAAGCCTCGGCGAGGCTCTCAGGCGGCGCGTGGAGGCCCAGGCTCCCTGGGATGCCCTCGACCGGGAAGCCTCGGCGAGGCTCTCAGGCGGCGCGTGGCGGCCCACGCTCCCTTGGATGCCCTCGATCGGGAAGCCTCGGCGAGGCTCTCAGGCGGCGCGTGGCGGCCCACGCTCCCTGGGATGCCCTCGAACGGGAAGCCTCGACGAGCCTCTCAGGCGGCGTGTGGCGGCCAACGCTCCCTGGGATGCCCTCGATCGGGAAGCCTCGGCGAGGACAGGGAACCTCAGGACTTCTTCTTGCTCTACGCAAGCCCCACCCTTGGATCAGCCCTCGGGCAGACGCATGATGGCTCATGCCGCTCGAAGAGTCACCCGACCGAGTGGCCTTCTTCTTGCTCTACGCAAGCCCCTCCCTCGGATCGGCCCTCGGACAGCCGCATGATGGTCCATGCTACTCGAAGAGTCACCCGACCGAGTGGCCTTCTTCTTGCTCTACGCAAGCCCCTCCCTTGGATCGGCCCTCGGACAGCCGCATGATGGTCCATGCCGCTCGAAGAGTCACCCGACCGAGTGGCCTTCTTCTTGCTCTACGCAAGCCCCTCCCTCGGATCGGCCCTCGGGCAGACGCATGATGGTCCATGCCGCTCGAAGAGTCCCCCGACCGAGTGGCGTTCTTCTTGCTCTACGCAAGCCCCTCCCTCGGATCGGCCCTCGGGCAGACGCATGATGGTCCATGCCGCTCGAAGAGTCACCCGACCGAGTGGCCTTCTTCTTGCTCTACGCAAGCCCCTCCCTCGGATCGGCCCTCGGGCAGATGCATGATGGTCCATGCCGCTCGAAGAGTCACCCGACCAAGTGGCCTTCTTCTTGCTCTACGCAAGCCCCTCCCTGGGATCGGCCCTCGGGCAGACGCATGATGGTCCATGCCGCTCGAAGAGTCACCCGACCGAGTGGCCTTCTTCTTGCTCTACGCAAGCCCCTCCCTCTGATCGGCCTTCGGTCAGCCGCATGATGGTCCATGCCGCTCGAAGAGTCACCCGACCGAGTGGCCTTCTTCTTGCTCTACGCAAGCCCCTCCCTCGGATCGGCCCTCGGACAGCCGCATGATGGTCCATGCCGCTCGAAGAGTCACCCGACCGTGTGGCCTTCTTCTTGCTCTACGCAAGCCCCTCCCTCGGATCGGCCCTCGGGCAGATGCATGATGGTCCATGCCACTCGAAGAGTCACCCGACCGAGTGGCCTTCTTCTTGCTCTACGCAAGCCCTTCCCTCGGATCAGCCCTCGGGCAGACGCATGATGGTTCATGCAGCCCGAAGGGCCACCCGACCGAACGGTTTTCATCCGTCTTTGTTCAAGCCCAGACCTTGATGAATGTTGTCCGAAAGAGGGATTGATCGGGCACCTCCGGGATCACTCTGCGAAAGCCCTCGCCTGGGGTAAGGATTACCACTCACTCCTTGGCAGAGAAGCCACGCCCTTGGGCTACCTTCCCAAGTCGACTCCTAAATCCGGCCGCAACGGCTACCAGGCTTGGAAGCTCCAAGCGAACACACCTATACTCCCCTCTTAACTAGTTGCTGGTTCAGCCCTCGATCAGAGGTGTGACCCCCGCCCCGTGCACCCTCCTGCATTCGCGGGTCGGCCATGAATGGCTAAAGCCCCGCAAATCTCGGCTGAAAGCATCAGCCGCATATACAAACCTAAGTAGGTAAGTAGCCACAAGCCTTAACCCCGGGAATGATGTTTTCCCTGCAAGGGAAGAGCGGGCGGCTCCGCCATCGCTCTAACAACCAATATGCGAAAGGACATAAGCAAAAGAAGGAGGACGGCAGAAAAGGGGAAAGGACAACATTCACAAATAAGCCGTCCGACTCATTTCTACATCAGATGGAAAAAGGAGGCAGACCTACATCTATGAGGTGGGCCTCGAGGATTGCGAGGAGGCTCCGCCTGGTGCCTTGTCGCGCCCATCACGGGTCGTCTGCGCCTTAGCCTTCTGGGCCTCGGGGTGCTCGCGTATCCGCATAAGGCCACTTCGGCAGGCCGCCAACTCCTTCTCCTTGGCCTTCAAGGCGGTGAGCAGCGTAGCAGCCGATTGATGGGCCTCCAGAAGGTCTGCCTGGGCCTTGGCCAAATCGGCGCTTACTCGAAGCTCCCGAGTCCGGGCTCGGTGCTCACTTTGCTCCCAGTGAGCCAACTGTTGACGCAATTGAGCCTCAGAGGCTCGAGTCGCTCTCAACTCCGTCAGAAGGTCTCGAACCTGCGACTCAGCATGGGCAGCTTGTCCTCGCAAGGCTGAGTTCTCGGAGCGTAGGGCATCCCAGGATTCATCAGTTAATGGCGGCCGAGCACAGCGAAGCTGGGTTTCCAGGGCCTCCCGATGGGATTCTGATCGACGAAGGGAGCGGCTCTAAGCGGTAAAGCGGACACCCATGTCGTACAGGGCCCCGGTCAACTGCATAAGGATCCAAGGGTTCGTTAGAAAAAGAAACCAAGCAGGCAAAAGTTGTTAGTAAAGCATGAAATCTCGAAATGAAATTTTGTGAATCTGCAAATACTCACAGTGAAGTTCTTGCGTCCTTTTACCTCGTACTTGTCGTTCTTCACTTGTCGTCGGAAGAACGATCACAATCGGAAAGTCCTTCAATGTCCACAAATCAAATCCCTCTTCCGACGCAATTTTCCTCTTCGGAAAACTAGTTGCCGAAAGCTCCTCGGATGCTTCCGATTCCCTTCTGCTCTTGCACCCCTTGGACGAACCCCCCCTTCCCCCTTTTTATAGCAAGGAGCAAGGGGAAGGGGGAGAAGTGGGGACGTGGGGAAGTGGGTAACTTCCCCACGTCTCCCACTTCCAACATCTCCCACTCGTCCAAGTCAAGTCACATAGATCAATACAAGAATCAGGTCACAAAGACCATATAGTCACATAGACTAATACAAGAATCAGGTCACAAAGACCATATAGTCACATAGACTAATAGATCATCCAATTCATACTTTAGGGAAAATGATTCGTGCGACAGCAAGCATACTGAGCAATCATTGCTAAGAAAGTTGTGACACTTAACTTAGCTGCTCTCTGAGCGATCAATACCAAGAAAGTTGTTACACTTTACTTAGTCGCTCTATCACATTAATCAGAGACATCAATCACTTGCTTTTACCCCAGATTAAATTATTTACATCAATATGAACATCTCTAATCCCTCATCATGACAATTAAGTCAAGAGCATGTTCAGTATTTCCATTCAATACTATTATTCACAATCATATTTTAAGTACTCAACAAAAAATATAATTGGTCGACCAGTGAATAAATGTCAATGATGTAAATCTCTCTTAATCTTCCTTTATAGCTAGAATCTCTTCATTCTAATCAGTTGCTTTCCTAGTTATGCTCCGTAGATCGAATCATCCATAGTCAATAGGACACATGCTAAAGTAGCATACACTGATTAGAATTTCAAGCAAACAGCTAAATAGTCACTTAGGGTAAAACTGAGATTAACTTATAACCTCAAGGGTCTCACATAGTAAGGAAGCAGGGATCAATTCTCTTACAACCCTTATTGTCGCTATAGCACATGTGGTATGAAACACATGCTACGATGTTTCTCTCTTTAACACATAAAGAGTGCATGTTTTTCTTCTAAAATTAACATCGTACAGATTTCGATCTAGACATACCCAATGTCTAATCCTGAATTCAACCTATGAACTCCAATTTGGCTACAAGCAGGCTCAGTAAATGGTGGGAACATTTACTTCGATTATTACATTAAATAATCTCATCTTGACACAAAATCAAGGCGACCTCAACTTACGAGTATGTCTCTATTCACAGCTACTCAAGCTGCCCCATAAGTAATGATCTTACCTCTATTTATACTCAACAAATAGAGATGATTATCCATGTGAGTGGACCAATCTCAACCTGCCAACATGCTTATCGAGACTTTATTCAAAATGTAACACCAATACATACACTGAATAAATCATGACACTTTCATATATAATGAATTTGTCTGTACATTGTGTTACATTTTTCGAAGTCCCATGGACTTCACATATCCAAGAAATGACTCTTTAGTCAATGGCTTAGTAAAAGGATCTGCAAGCATAGCACGTGTAGAGATATACTCAAGAACTACCTTTTTCTTGTCAACAATATCCCTTACATAATTATATTTGATTTCTATATGCTTGCCTTTGCTGTGATACTTGGGATCTTTGGAAAAAGCTATTGCAGCTTGATTGTCACAGAACACTGTAACTGGACTCCCACTATCCTCAGCAATCTTCAAATGCTTCAGGAATCTTCTCAGCCAGACAGCTTCTTGTACAGCCGCTGCACAAGCCACATATTCGGCTTCCATTGTCGACAAAGCTACACAAGCTTGTTTCTTGCTATTCCATGAGATGGCGCCACCATTCAGCAAGAAAGCATAGCCCGATGTGGATTTTCTGTCATCAAGATCTCCTGCCCAATCTGCATCTGAGTAGCCCTTCAGGCTCAACTTTGATCCTTGGAAGCAGAGACAATAATCCGCTGTCCCTTTGAGATATCTGAATATTCTCTTCACCGCTTTCCAGTGTCTCGATCCTGGGTTTGACTGGAAACGGCTAACCAAGCCAACTGCATAGCTGATGTCAGGACGTGTACACAACATAGTGTACATTAAACTACCAATGACACTGACATATGATTTTTTCTTCATGTCGGCTATTTCATCAGGAGTCTTGGGATACATACTTTTGCTCAGAACAATTCCTTTCGCTACAGGAGTTTGTTCAATGTTGCAATTAGACATATTGAAGTGTTGTAACATCTTAGTAATATAAGCCTCTTGAGACAAACCCAAGAGTCTTTTTGATCGATCTCTTATGATCTTAACCCCTAAGAGATACTCAGCTTCACCCATATCTATTATGTCAAACTGTGATGAAAGCCATGATTTAACTTCTATCATAAACCGTGTGTCATTTCCAGCTATTAACATATCATCAACATATAATGATAAAATGACTATCTTTCCTTTATCCTCCCTGAGGTAAACACAATGATCCTCATTGATCATTTCGAAACCATAAGATAAAATGACTTCATTAAATCTTATGTTCCATTGTCTTGACGCTTACTTTAGCCCATATATTGACTTTTTAAGTCTACATACTTTATCCTCTTGACCTTCAGCAATATAACCTTCTGGCTGTGCCATATAGATTTCCTCGTCAAGACTACCATTAAGGAAAGTCGTTTTTACATCCATCTGATGTAATTCTAAGTCATAATATGCCACTATAGCTAAAATGACACGTATTGACACAAACTTCACAACTGGGGAAAATGTCTCTTCAAAATCAATACCCTCCATTTGGATATATCCTTTTGCAACCAGACGAGCTTTGTATCGATTAATCGATCCATCTGCTTTCCTCTTGATTTTGAGAATCCACTTATTCCCAATAGCCCTTCGGCT